>BSBK01003034.1:157500-655000 GCA_027943335.1 Chamaecyparis obtusa
TTAGTAGTCTCTTGAGTATAACATTAGTTATTCTCAAGATGTCCACTACTACTCTCTTTTCTTTTTCAAGGTGTCCACCAACAACTATGATTCCATCAACAAATTTTGTGACTATGTATATGTAGCTTTCAACACTCTTATCTTCTACATTTCTCAATAACTTATACTTCTATTTTAGGTCACCACTCTTGCCTATCTTGTCTTTGAATATCCATCATAAACCAAGATTAATTTATCCCAAATCTCTTTATCTCCTTTGATACCCTTCACCTTTCCAAAAGTTGTGTCACACAAACTACTAATCAATATTACTCTTGCTTTCACATTAGCTTCCTTTTGTCTTTCTTCTTCAGTATTCAAAGGTCTTCCAGATGGTGGATAGAAACATTCTGAATAATCTCCCAAATACCAATTTGGTAAAGTTCCTAAGTAAGCTTCCATCTTGTCTTTCTAGTATTAAGGAATGTTTAAACTTTCAAATACTGAAGCTTGAAAGTGCAAGTTCTATGCCATCTTAGATCTACCTCAAGAAGTTAAGATTCTTCAAGAGGAACCCTTTCTCTGATAGCAATTGTTGAACAGACTATGGAGGCTAAGAGGGAGGGTGAATCATCCTAAATCAAATCTTTACTTATAAAAATAGTCACCAATGTTAACTAGCAAAATAGATTATTAAGAAAATAATGATCTAAAATTTAACAACACATTAACACCAAGATTTTTATCGTAGAAAACCCTAAACTGGGACAAAACCATGGTGAACACTTTCTCATGAAGATAAATCACCGATATAAAAATTGATTACAATAGGATCTCATTGCTCCAAAAAGGCTCACTTCCTATATAGTTAGGAGCTAACTATTCCAAACTTTCATACAGAGCCGCATTGCCAAAGTATCAAGATACAGTAAGTTATTATCAACCCAAGACTCACTGTACTAGGGAAATAATGCATACAAATATTTCAAAAATAGATAAAAGAAATTCTCCTGATAAAGAATCTGATTGCACTACTCTGTCAAATTTAATAATATACTATCTCTTCCTTCAAACTAAACTTCTTCTTGTAGATATTGACGCACACTATACTAACCCTTATTCCACACACAACACAAATTATGTCAACACACACATTGTCTTTATATATAAGATAGATCATCAATGTATACAACAGTTGGGAAGGCCAAAACAAAAAATACAAGTTAGGCATATTGATAGTAAATTACAATTATGTCTTGTGCCAAAAGAATCTGGACCAAGGACCCATTAGATATGAGATAAAAACTAAATGCATAGGTCCATACTTAAAGATGAACCCATCTGAATAAGAGATAAGCATTAAGTATAAGACCTAGAACTAAATATGAGGCATCAACACCATTGAATATAACACCCAGACCTAAATTTAAAAGCATGATTCAATTTCCATCTATCATCATCAAAAACCATTACAACATATTTTTAGACAAGACTATAAACTAATTATGCCTGCACAACTGCAACACTTGATAATATAGTTTCTGAAACACCAAGAATAATTTCTGGAACACTAAAAAATACCTCAACCAAGACCAAATACCCAAAAAATACTTATTACATTTGAACATCTTCAATTCTCATCTAAATGTTACCAACCTTTATTTTTGGAAAAGAAACCTTCCACAAAACACATTTGTGCAATAGACCATATTCACTTTGTGAACTATGCTACTTTAGCATATCTTCAATTGTGAACTCTAAGGTACTGAATTTTGAACCTAAGTATATAACAATGAATTACTTCTCAAAGAAAGCTTTCAAATGATTGTGATTTTTAATATATATTAAGTTTATTACGAATTTGTATTTTTAGTTTTACTAAACATAAGTTTTGCACCGTATATCAATTTCTATGTTCAATGCTTATGAAAAATAGTAAAGTAGGTAAAACAAATTATGAAAAATATCTAGACACTAGGTATTTATGTTATCTTTCTAACAAAAAAAGATTAATTTTTGATATATATATAGACAAGTTAGGGGCTACCAACTGAACCTAGTCTAAATTATAGTTAATCTAACTTAAAAAATTAATAAACTATAAAAAATTCAACCAAATTGAAAAAACTCAATTGGATTCACTAGATATCAGTGTTACAAACCTAAATTCAAAAGAATTACTTTTTTATCATTTAAAAAAAAAAGTTATGCTCAACCAATGAATACCACTCCTTAAAATTGTTATTTTTTTTGATAGAAACTACTTTTTGAAGGAGATAGAAAAATGGATACTTTATCAATTCTAATGTTTTAAAAATATATATATTTAGAATCTACACAGAAAATGCTAAAAAGTACTATTTTACATAATCTTCAAATTCTAATTTTTTTTTAGCAATATGTGTTTGAATGTGAAGTTTTTTTTAGAATGGTCATTGCAGTGTCAAAGTTGGAAAAAAAGTGGGGCATACTATTGTAGGAGCACCCCTTCACAAAAAAAATCTTTAACCCAACAACAATAACAAAGCTAACTAGGCTTTGAATTGAAAGGAAGCCAATGTGTGAAATAGTGCTTCCAAATGTAAATCCCTAAGGAGAGTGAATGCAAATTTCTTTTGTAAACCTTAGAATAAAGTTATAGATAAAATTAAAATATAGAAAATAAATTTTAGATTTAAACAAATAAAATCACAACATCATATTTGTTTAGGAAAACTCTCCTGGGAAAAAAACCCACCACACCAAAGGATAGATATGCAGAGTCTATTCTCTTATAGGTCTATTTCAATTCTAGAATAATGCTAGCAGTTTAATGACTTCTCTCAACAATAATTCTCTTGTTTTCTTTTTACAATACTTTATATTTATAGAGTTTATAATGCATAAGTAAATCGGTTCCTCAAGATCCATCCACATTCAGTGTATCTTCTACAAATTTTGGAAACTTCCTTTATGCATAACCGTTGCATTAATAATAATTAATACAAATAATATTTATTTGTACATACAAAAATGTCCAAACCTTTTTTCGAGAACTTTCTAACATTTCCTCCAAGTCTTCTTGTGTGAAATTTTTTGGTCCCATCAAGTTACATTCCCAAGATCACACATAAGAGAGAAATGAAAAACTATGCTGTGCAATTCCTTAAAAAACTTTTGCTAAAACTTCTCTCCTTGTGACAAGTGTTACAACCTATCTTCCTCCTCAATGTTAATTGCACCCAACTTCTCATTGGGCCCCATAATTAAGCTATGCACTTTGGAAACATTTCATATAGTAAATTAATTTATTAAAAAATGAACAACAACATAGGACCATTAAAATATATTTATTTAAAACTATTTAGGATTCCTAAGGTTAAAGCACCTTAATCCCAACAATTGCATCTCTTATGTCATAGTCAATTATATATCATTATTCTACACCAACTACACATAGTCCTATAAATTTTCCAAACTTTATATCTTATCCAAGATCTTTATATACATCATATAAATATCATCTAGAATTCTTTTGAATTTGTTAAAAAATAAAAACAAAAATATTAACACAACATATATATAATATTTTTTATTTTTAACATTTATTTTACTAATGAAAAGGTTTGTACTTATAAGAAATAAAAATTTATTAAATATTTACATGTTAGTCAAGAATAATATGTGATTATATGCATATAACTTTGAAGAGTATTGTAACTCTTAAACAACTTATAGATTTTCCTCATCATAATTTCTCTAAATCATATATTATCAATAGAAAAATTTCAAAATAAAATGTATATTAGAATAGAAGCTTATTATCTCAAGTTCATTAAACATTGACCTTCTCATCCTTATAATTATATTTTACCATATTATGATAATATACCAGCAAAAGAGTCCAACATAAAAACATTTATTATAATCAAATGGTTCAAAGAAGGATTATTATCTAAAGTTGTTGTTGGTAAGTCATGATTATATACTAAATATTTGCAATAAAATTCAAAGTACATAATATTATTTTTTGTAACAGATGTAGAGATGATGTTTATAAATAGAGAAAAATTTGAAGTTTGTAATTTATTCATCGAGTGACAAGAACATTTTGCCATTGTTAAATCATACACCAATATGAAAATATGTGTTTCATTTCTTGAAAACTTCTAATATCTCTATATATGTAACTATGAAGTGTTTGTAGATAATATTTCCTTGTATATTTTCATATAGAATGTTGATGAATATTTTGTAATAAAGAAGCTAGCTCATGCTTTCAATCTTACAACAATTCCTTCATCTTTTGGTTGAGCGCACTTAAGCTAATATAAGGCCTTCATATTTTGGTCATTCCATGACTTTTAAGAAATAGTTTGCATACCTTTCTTATCCTCTTTACTTAAATTGTTTTTATGTCCATATTAGCGAATGTGTTATTTTAAGTGCCCTTTTCAATAGTTTCTTCTTTTAATAATATAAAATAATGATCAATTAAGATCACACACTTAAGTAAATTATAGTATGAAATATACTCTAGACAAATGATTTTAAAAGGTTTACGACATCTGTAATTTTAGTGACAACATACAACCACAATTAACTATATCCCATTACACTAGCATGCTTTACTATCTCCTAACTATCAAAAATTATAAATTATATGAATAAGAATATGTTCATTTATGCTTCATTCTAAATCCCTTATCTAAAGAATATATTTGATATTGAAGACCTTTTAAGGATGTCATTGTATGTCAACCATATTTTATATGATTAAAATAATAGATATTTTGATTAAATATATAATAGAATCTAGGTATTAAGATTAACACAAAACAAGTGCACCAAATTAGGGATGAAAATATAAGCCAAATAAAATAAATAAAAAGAACATTATCATGTTATACTAAGCAAGCATGTGTTAGATATTTGTAATTGTAAACACAAAGCCATGAAGAATATGTATAATCTTGCATTGTTGTAATTTACAATGTAAAAATCTTCCATCCAAAATAAATTCCACCAAACTTATTATTTATACCATGACTAAGTATTGTACACGAGGAAATTTTTTATCACATTCTAAAACCATAATTCTCTTTGATAGATTTTATTTTCTAATTCTACACCACAAGAGATGCAAGTGGTCAATATCTTTTGTATTTATTTAGATTTTATATTTGTAGAATGCACCCTTAATTTTTCCTTTACGAGACCTCTAAACCTTAGTCGAAAACAAAAATTAGATGATGAAATTATTACATGTACGCCCATAAAATTGAGTGCCATAAATTGTTTTGATAATAGCTATTTCAAGCACTACAAATGAAAATGGTTGTTCTCATTAAAGCTTAAGATCAGATATGTGACGTGTGATCATCAGCCTATTGATTTTTGTTTTTGGGTCAAACTCTGCATAGAAAATTAGAAAGAATGTAAGCATGGAATGAGAGGCGTGTAACAGACGACAAAGATAATTGTCTCAACCTATCCATTGGTTGAGACACAACGAGTAATTAAAGTTGACCAAGATAGAGACAAAACCATAGACTCAAGACAAATTGCACTTTGGACTAAAATATAGGAGTCTATTCGATGATTGCATAGACTTGACTTTGCATCAAAAATGTCTGACTTCACCATTCTCCCTTACCCTTGTTCACATTGTAAGGGTATACTATTCGTGGGCAATGATTAGTAGTTAAATGTCACTATACTTGCATAACATGGTATAACATTACCTTTTAAAATATTATAGACAAACTTAACTATATATGAACGAGCAATCGCACCTTGGTGTGCAATGGGTATCCCGTATTAATGTTGGAGGAACCAAAAATTGCACCTCTTTCCATCTCACTCTTTCCTGTCTATATCAACTTTTTTCTATTTTTATATCTACTTTTAAATTTTAAATTGTTTATATATTAATTATATATACATTAATCAAATAGTTATATATCTTTCTTTTTTTACTATTATTTTGATGACCATCTAGACAATTTCATTCATCCAGGTACTATTATTACTTTGAGCTATTGCAGCTATCACATTCCTTTCACTAATGCACCATCCAATCTACAGTGTTTCAAATATTCATTTGACAAGATATTGCACAACTATTAGTCATTATTGAGCAGAAATGAGTGGTTTCAAATATGAAAAATGTTTTGAATTAGGGAGAGGTTTCTATGAGATCATTAATCACATCAATTTAAAAAAATAAATTCGGAAAAAGTGAATTTTGGTCATATATTCTTTCATATTTATTGAAATATTAAAATGTAAAATATATATTTGTATTAAACCCAATGTTTATACTAAACTCGGGCTTTGAATGAATGCAGGAATTGATTTTTTGCAGCATTGCCCATATACGATGGTCGTTGCGGCTATGTTCTGTGCAGTAGACTTACACATCAATTGGATCATTTTTTTAAGCAAATTGCTCTATAGAACCTAATTTTAAGTGCATATGCTTGCATTTAGGCCAAATTAGTCTCTTGGACCTGCTATATGAATACTCTTTTAAGATCATTATTGTAGCCCTTAAACAAATTTGTAAAGTAGGCTGATTTTCCTTAGTGGTTTATACAATTTTTGGAAGCGTTCTCTCTTAAGGTAATATACATGTAGAGCTTGCCTCATCCTCTCTGGACAGGTTATCCGTACGGCTCTTTTGTTTCCAGCTAAGTTTGAATGCTCTGCATCTATTGGATTGTGCTTTGTTTCCACTCCTATTTGAACAGTGAAGTTCATTTATATATGGCGACTCCTCGCTCGTTGCATTCAACTTCTAGCCTGCTTGTGATTTTCACATTAATGGCTAAGATGGGTTGTATGGACATCCACTTTGTGAATACCTTGCAATCATGGCATTTCATAAGATTACATCTCGTATGAGACATTTTGTCAAATAGTTGATGTAACTTGTCTATACTTCCACATTTTACATACATGTCTATCTAGCAAGCCAATAGGTCTCTTCATCAAACGGTCAATAATCTTCAGATCCGATTCAAATAGTAAAGAACTGGAAGGTTATGCTGGTGCTGATCTTTATGACAGGTATGGATGTATACATTATTCATTCCTAGTGTACAATTATATGGCGTTCTCTTCTTGTGTTTCAATATTATTCTGATTTTGCTCACATAGTGTATTTTTCAGACTATGCAGTCTGGTATTATTTGGAGTGTATGAGTGGTCTGTAATACTGTATTACCTAATCTGACCAAAATTATAAAATCTAGCAGGAACTGCATTGACACCAATATTTTCGATAATTACATCCCCAACACTCCTCGTAAATGCAGTACCAGGATACATTGCATTTGGAACCCAGAGGCGTGGAGGATTGCCATCATCATCCTCTTCCCCTCCCCAACATTGAACATTTGGGTTCTTCAAACCTTCAATCTGATCAAGAGTCATAACCCTTGCCCCACAACTCTTCACACGAGCACACTCGTCTGCTCTAAAAGGAGTCTGGATCGTTGGAGACGCCAATCTGCGACTGAAAATTGCTCCCCTTATGCCTTGTCATCATTTGGAAAAAATCATCTCTCGGAGCAACCTTTGTGAAAAGATATTCATTTTTAAAAAATGGAAACACTTTATTGATGCACTTGAAGCCCTATGATAATATCCCATACAAATCTCTGTATATGCATTAATCTCTGTATATGTCCAATCCTTTAAATAACAAGTGCAATATATACAACTTCAAAACTTCTCCAATATGTTTTCCATGACTGCCACTACCTTCAAACAAGAAATCATAATAACCATTGCTTTCATCTGCTTAAAGAAGAAACTCCGCTTTAGTTTTTAGTGGGGATGGGTAGCAACATTATACTCAAAATCATTGATATATATGGATATCAACATATGACTCTGGCCTACATTTCAGACTTCATTTGCTGTGATAAAGCTTTCCTGGAGTTTACGATCATCCAAAAATTGTATTATTCTTTAGGGGGAGGGAAAATACAGTTGTAGGGTGTGCAGCAAGAAGAATATAAGCTGCTGAAGAAACATGGGGCAACCTAGAAGAAGCAGGGGACATGCAACATGCCAAACCCAAATCATAGTTCAAACAAAACTCTAAGAAAACTACAGATAGCAGAGATCCAAAAGAAAATTCTAAACTATAAATAAACCCAAAAGAAGACAATAGATTAAGGAAAGTTGAAGAACAATTAAATATTACTTGAGATGAGTAGCCATGCCTTTTTGTAGTGAGAATAGCCACGATGGATGATCAGCAACTCTTCTCTCCTGAAGAGCACAATAAAATGAAAATGGAAAGTGAGAGCAGCAGAAAAGGAATTTAAAACGAATATTTTTGAAATTGTATTGGGCATGATTGAGGGACTTTTAACAAGATCCTGGCACAGATACTCTGCCGCCTAATCTTCCATCTATCATGCTATCGTATGGAAATAGAGTATGAAAATTTAGAAGAGTGGAAGGAAGTGGAAAGGGAAGTGTTAGTCACCCAAAAGAAATATTCTCCTCCAATCAAGCTTTGCCACAATTTAATTCTACTCTTTGGTATGAAGGAAAAACACAAACTCCGTTTCCTGCTCCAAGAATGAGTGACAATAGTTGAATTAGCATGGGTGAAGTGATCACAGAACTCCAAAGGAAAGAAGTCCTGTTGAAGCCTCTTATTTGAGAAGATTCTCTATGGCTTTGAAATCACCATGGTTTCAACTTGGACTAACACTGGAATTGCTAAACACTTGACTTTCTGTTTGGCAAAAGAAAATCAGATACATGTTTTGATGAGTATTTCGGCATCCAACTTACTAGATTTTTATGGAACACTATTGAGCCATAAGTGGTGTATTGACATTTCAGGCATGATACCTATGACTTGTATTAAAATTTCATTCCCCTAAAAGATTTGTTCAACACTGGATAAGAAGTAAAATAAAATAACGTTATGTGGTATGTTGACAATATACTTGATACCAGAATTGTGAATGTTATTAGTTTCTGTAGATCATATGTTATTTCCCTTAGTTATGAAGCAGATTGGATCCCTGAACAAGTTCTTGCATAATTGTCTCTTCACAAACTATGAGCACTCGGTTCCATAATCCCTGTGACCGTCAAACACACCCAAAAAATGGTCATTCGGGTCTTGTCCAAACTGTGTGTAGATACATGAGCTATCCTAGTTTTCAAACCAAATTATCTAGATAATAACCCTGCTAAGAGAGATATGAGTATTTGAGAGAGATATGAGATATGATTTAATTGATTATTTCAGTTCACAAGGCCTGTGTTCTCACCACGTTTTGCTGCCTTAAAAACTTGGAAAGCAACGAACAGTGACACGATTGCCTTAAAACTGGCAGAGACGTCAAATCATAAACATTGCACCTTCTACCATGACAAGACATTGCCAGCAAAGAAACTTAAAACAACTATGTTAAAAAAGGGAAACAATGAACGGTGAGGATTATTTGAATGGAAGTCATTCTGGGGAGCAGAAAAGAAGAAACAAGAAATGGGGCATGGGCCATGGTGGGGGGCAGGCGACAGAGTATTTCCAAAGAGAGCGACTTTGTACCAAATCCACTCCCTCTAAATTTGGCTGCATTTTTAGTGAGAGTACCTAACACGCCATTTAGCTAGCAACCATTACAACAGATAATTGGTGGACCTGATGACGTGGGCAACCCAACCCACCATTCCTAAGTCTTGAGGTGTTTCGAGATAGGTGGCCGTCAAAACACACCTCAGACTAAGCTCATCTCAGCGTAAGCTTGAGGTTTTAAACCTTCGAATTTCAAGTTGGACAGAAGGAAGAAAGTTTTTAAAAAAAGGGTATTTCTTTTGTTTTGGGATTAAAAATGCAGACAGACATACAGAAAATGACAAGAATCTGAAAGGCATGGGCATTGGCATTCATACCTGGGATTGAAAGATCATTTTGAGCAGTTCTCTGACTGGTTATGTTTTTGATTCACTACGTATCCTCTCTTTCTGTCGAGCTTGTCCTGATTGTAGAGAAATCTTGTTCTGTTTGCAGAGAAATCTCGTCAAAAACAACAACTTGAGGAGAAAAAAAAAATTGAGTTTTAAGGTTTTGAAATTCATACCTATTGATTTCTGAGTCGAGACAAGCGTAGAGACAAGGAGGCATTCTGTTTGATTTTGTATTTGTTCAGCAGGAAGATCTCCAGAGTTGAAAACTGATAAAGAATTTCTGCCATGGGGGATGGCAATAGAAGTGAGACCCATCCTTAGCGGTGTATGCCAAGAATGTAATCGATCATTTGAGTAGGTGCCAGGTTCCAATTGCGAGAGGTCTCATGGACGTGGAATTTGAAAGGATTGAGGCTAATTTTGACTTCAGCTTCCCTCCAGATTTGCGATCCATTCTGCAGGAAGGGCTTCCTGTTGGAGTGGGATTCCCAAATTGGAGATCGGGCACGCCGCAGCAGATGAAAATGTTGTTGGATCTTCCCATGGCGGGGCTTTGCAATGAAGTTTGAAGGGAAGGTTCTGGTGGAAGGATTGGGGTTCTCAACCTTCTGATACCGAACAGGCTTTAAAAGTAGCCAGAACCTACTTTGCCAAAGCACCATCAAACAAATTAAAACGGTCGGTGAAAAAGATCAGATTGTCTGCTGCAGAGGATGGACAACCAAGAAGCTCCCAATGGTAGTCATTGGCCTCTCCAGTGCTTGTAACCATCGATCATGCAAAAGAGGTCAAGGCTTTCCAAAATGGAAACACCTACGGTGTAATTATAGTTTTATAGTCAAGTGACTTAGAAATAAATGTATTATTTAAGGTTATTATCAAGCTATGATTCTATATTAAATATGAATGGGTGTAGTGATTGTATATACAAAATTAATAATCTATATACATAAAAGATAATGCAAAATCTAAAAATGATTGTAATTAATAATTTATTTTTGACACGACAACACCTTTTGTGTTTTAGGCTGGTTCTATGTTTTTTGGCCAGCAATATCTCAAACTTTGGTACTTAATTGTTAATATTTTGTAACTGGTTGTTTGGGGTTTCGGGTCCCTGTTAAAACCTATTTTTTACTTAATCTGAAACATTCATTAACATATATCATTAACTAACATTCATTAACACATAATTACATCCATTAAAAGATACAATTTAATCATTAACACATAATATGATTAAAGTCATTTCTTTTTTGGTTTTTTTAGCTAGGAAATCACTAAGTGGAGCATTAACTTCTTCACCATTTTCCCACTCTTTAGGTGTTGTGCCCTCTAGTCATGCCCTCTTCCTAGTCAAGTAATCATGATGGGGAGGCCTACGCAAAGGGGGTCCACTACAATAAAAAAAGGGGTTAAGTTCATAAGATTTTTATTATTGTTACAAGTATTTCATTAATTAAAATAACATTACAAGGGTGCTCTTTACCTGATGAGGCCACAACACCTTCTTGATCATGTCATCTAGCCTCATCCTCTTTACCTAATGGGGCACATCACGTTCCTGATGTTTTGTAGCTTGATCATGCTCCACTTGTTCACCACGCTCTACATGCTCTAAAATAAAATAGTAAACGTAATATTAATTACTACACCAATTTTAATTAAAGAACCTTGCGAGAAGGCTCACATGGTAATGCCTCATTTGAAGGGGTCTCAAAAATCTCTTATACTTGTGTGACAAAAACCTCTTCATCTTTGAAAAAATGGGGGAGATTGGAAAAGAGAGATCTCAGGTCATTAGTGTCTGGATGTGGTAGGGGAATACTTCCCTCGTCATGAAGTGGGCTCCCTTGTGTCAGTTACAGGTCATGCTAGCCTTATTCATTTATTTTTCTTTGAGTTCCAAACCACTAGTCCACCCTCGAACAAGGAAATCATATCAGGCATCAGACACTAGAAGGAGAACTCTGGAAAATTGTTCCAATAAAGTTCATCTCCTATTGGACATGAATCCTCTAGGTCTACTACATGCATGTATGAACTGGTCCTCCATAATTAGCTCCTTTGCTAAGTACAAGTCCTTGAGAGATTCCTTGAGCATGTTTAGGTAATACCAGAGGGCATTCTTCTAGCTTTCAAGCTCAATAATTCATATCTCACACTAGAATTTGAGCAATATTTCCCGTGAGCTAGGAACTAGATCCCCCTAAAATGTTTGGGGGACAACCCAATCAACAAAACTGTAGTAGCTCAAATCCATGCTTAATCACACTGTGAGAATTTTCTTACCATGCGCAATTGATGTCTTCATTCAATCCAGGTAACACCAAAGCATACATTGACTTTGTTGACTGTGATCATCTCATCCCACTAGGTATGCTAGAAAATATTATTTATCCCTAAGAGGCTCACACCTAAATAAGGGCAATTGGGAAGCTTTATAGGTGTGGGATGGGATGTGCTTTGTGAAACAACCTATGGGATTTTAGAAGCCATCTCTTTATAAATGGGTATTTGGGGAAAAGGAAGGAGATAACCTTTAACAAACAACCTAAGGTAAGGGAAGAAGTTCACCATATCAAAGATTTATTGAATGGGCTAAGAATGTGTCAGATGGAATTTGTAAGGGTTTGACCCTCTTTGGTTAGAGGTTCACATCTTCATTCACATAGACACAATGCACCACATACCATTCATTGTTGGTCAGGATGAAAAAAAGACAAATTCATCAGACATAGGGAAAAAACATTCATATTCCAGCTACAGGAAGCACCTTAAAGGGTCTGAATGAAGACATAAAAATCCTATAGAGTGTACAAGCCCTTTCATCCATGGACATAGTACACAACACTGTCTAGTAATAGATAGAAATAGTTCATATAAGGGTCAAATAAAAAGACCTCACCTCCTAAAACTAACCTTCATGAGGAGTAGGTTTCAAGCGATACAATTCATCCTCTATTCTAGATGCATAGTGAGGAGAGAGAAACTATCTTAATCACAAGTACATCTAAAAAAATAGAAAATTGTTTCACCAACATAAATAAATTGGACCAGACCCATAAAGAATGAACATGTGACACTTTCATTAACAAAAAGGAAAAGGCAACACATGCACAATTCTCATAATTCATTAATAGGTAACATGCCAAGGCAGGAGAGTATGCCCCCAAATACAAATGTCATAGTATATACCTCTAGCCAACAAGCCATAAAGTCTTGTTCTCAGTTCAATTAATACCTTTAAAATATTATACTATATTTCTCATCTCATTGAACAAAATGTAGGGAAATTTTAGAATATTCTAAATATCAATGTTTGAGCAATTTATTGACTTATAAGTATATTAATAATGAATGAGGTTAGATTAACCAAAAAAAATTCTAGAGAGTACAGGTGCATTAAATGACATCTATGATTACTCAAATTTCAAAGAAAATAATGTGTTAGTATGTGCAAGAATACCATTATCATGCATTGTTAATTCTATAATGTGGGACAACTATGACTACTTGAACAATGAAGTTGATAAGTATTATTTTATGTATTGCTTTCCTTTCTTTTTAATAATTTCATTTCAAGTACACAAATTAAGAAGAATGTATTCATAAAATAAGGAACTAATGGACTAATAAATGCACTCATTTTTAAAAATAAAATACAGAACTAATGGACTGATGAATGCAATTATTTTTAAAATAAAATATTAGAAATACCACATTCCTCCTACTCTAGTTGTTGAATGTTGTAATAGATAACTTCAGTATTACATTGACCATAATTTGAAATTCTCACACTCTTGATTAGATTTCTTCTCAAATACTTCATTACACAGTTCTCTATTTAAATGTAAAGTTTGTTGTAGTGTCAGCATTATTTATTATGACCTCAACACACTCCTATGCATAGGATTCAAAAGTGTCAAGCAAATATGGTGGGACAAAATGAAACCATTTTAAGAGTTTCTTGAAGAAACAAATCAAAATGAGAGACATTTTCCAACTTGTCCAAACACAACATGCAAGTAGGCTGTCTATGTTTTGAAACCTAGCCCAATTTAAAAATTTTCTCACCAATTCATATTATCACCCCCTAAGTATTTGGTCATTCTTTGGAGTTTTCTTTAGGCTTCAACTTTGATAGGGACCAATAGTAAGGAAACTACAGGATATGGCAAAATGCAGGATTCCATTCATAGACAGGTTTTTTTAAGTTTCTTTATATGGTACTATACCTTCTTTTTGAAGATCAATCACATTGTGCGACTAAAGTAGCTACAGTGGCATAAAATAGAAAAATCTCCACTCATGGAACCTACAAGAAATGTAATCAATAGTGTCAATAAAAGACATTTTAATGAAACTAAACTTCATATGTGAGTAGCATTTTCAGAGCTTGGAAATAAACTATTCAGAGCATTAAAAAAAAACTCTATGGAGAAAAAGTGAAAGCACTGAAAAGAGATCTCCAAGTCATATCTTTGGCACTCTAGCAGCCTTCAATAGAGAAATAATACTTGTGAGGATCGTACTTACATTGAAATCTAGAATGTTGTATTCATTCAATTTAACAAAGAAAATGATAGATCTCTAGAGCTTTTACCGGCAAAGCATGTTGATACATAGATGAGATTTAAACAAATTGAATAATATTTGTGTCCTTATTTAATGCATTGCAACCAAAAAGGTCAATGGTAGGATGTTACAATTTCACTTCTGCTATTTGTATATTTCTCTTTCTCTTTCTCTTTGAAACAATTATCAAAATATATTAAATAATTGATAGAATTTAATCCTCTTAAATTAAAAAACTACAGTTATAACAAATTCCTCAACAAATTAAATATGTGTAAAAATATCAAGAGTAGCAAACTTGTAATTAAAGAACAAAACAACATTACAACATTGTTGCCCCACTTCTTGTCCTGTTCCCATGATGTTAATGTGGTAGTCTTGATGTTACAGGTCGGGTCGGGTCATGTAATGTCTAGGTCTAGATTTCCTATAGGATAGGAAATCTTTGCCGGGTTTCCCTCCAAATTGCTTTCATGTTTTAACCGGGCGGGATGTTTTCAAAGTCTCATTATATTGGGTAGGTTGTAGATCCCAACCTGAC
This sequence comes from Chamaecyparis obtusa, assembly GCA_027943335.1. NCBI lineage: Eukaryota > Viridiplantae > Streptophyta > Pinopsida > Cupressales > Cupressaceae > Chamaecyparis > Chamaecyparis obtusa. Next base: position 172,523 of record BSBK01003034.1, read on the forward strand.
AAAGATTATATGCTCCTGTTGATGCTCTTTCTCAAATGGAATGACAATTATGGATCATGATCTTCAGGCATTTACAAGGGATCAGAGGAAAGTCTTCATGTGACTGATGTAATAACAGAGTTGGCATTGAAACATTCAGAATTATACTTCTTATGATAGTGTATGCATTCAGTTGATGAACTCCTCTTATTCTTAATGAGTACATTGATTATAGAAAAGTAAAGTTTGCAGTTGAATACATTGGGGCTATACTAAAATCTGTAAGTCAAAGAGATCTCAAGATATGTTTTGAAAGAATTACCAAAGAATGTATGGTTGCATCTTATATGACATCACAATGCACAGGTTCAAAGTATAAAAGATACTTCAAAGGAATGCATCTTAGTTGGTAATCGAACTATATACAGTCAGCTATTAAATGGCATTTCAGCTCTTATGAAGTTTTTTTTTATCAAGGCTAAATGTGATCAGTCTTTGATGTGATTAGATAAATCCATGGATTGGATAGGTGCAAAGATATTGTTGACAGATTGATTGACTAGTTCAAACTATGTCATATTGCAGTGTTTACAAAGGATTTTATCATGCCTATTGTATCTCAATGTTTTGAATATGTTTCAAACAGAGCTTAATACTGTCTGCAGCAATCTGAAGATGACATGGAGTTTTCATTGGAATCTCTTGGGATCTAAGAATAGTGTTATGCTGTTATGAAGGACTTAATAATAAGTTCAAACTACTGACATTGCAAAGCCGAACACTCATCGATCTAATGTATTTTCAAGTAACAGTAGAAACTGATGTTCTCCATGAAATGAATGTATAAATCGATTCCTTAAGTCTCCATGATCCTAACAGTGAAAATGGTGTACGATTTGATGTTGAAATGTGCCAGGCTAGGAATCCACGTGCACCAATCATAGAGCGGTCGCATGATCACATGGAATAAAATAATGCCATGCGATCATGCGACAATGGAGTTTGGGCAGGTGAATGAGCTCTACTGGGACCCACGTATGCTAACAGCGCAGATGCGATAATGAAAAGTTATAAGTACGAGCCCGATGAGGATAGTATTAAATATTATTTCATGCGCCAATGATAAAGTGGTCGCATAATCACGTGAATAAAATAACACTTGTGATCATGCGACAATGGAGGACCAGGTGGGACCTGAGTCAACAGACTTACCTATGGTGGAATAAAGGAACGCATCCGATGGTCCTCGCAAAATCACGACCCCTGCCAAATGCTTTTGCGAACTTGCGAGATTCGTCCACGTGTCAGGTGGGGCCAAGAAAAGTTTGTCCACCCGATAAGAAGCTGTCAGGTGGGACCTGAGACTTAAGGAAAATAAAGAAATTAAAAAGTCAATGTAATCCAACAGAGTTTGTATTCTCGCTTAAAAAAAAAGATCAAAAGATAGGATTTTCAATTGTCATAAATAAATAAGTCGAAGGTGACTAAGAACCGAAGGGGATATTGATGATAGATCTCTCGACTGAGGTCACGGGTAGGAAAAGAATGAAGAATATAATCCTAACAATGTTGTATGCTGTAGCTTGTGGTCCAGAAGATGCAACATGAGTTGCTATAGGTGTTGGTAGTGATAAAAGCTATAAGATCGTGCCAGATATTTCTGAGACATTCAAAGAAGGTTGAGTACAGTTGCAGATCGGATTGACTATTGTTTGAAAGATAGTTCGACTCCGAGAAGCCCAATGGATTTGACTTGCCAGATGCTATTAAAAAGGAGATGAAGGAATCAGATTAAAGCATCACAATTATAATGTCTTTTCTTATTCTCATGTCAGTGATTGGCTTTTCAAATTCTATTATTGAGATGATCTCTCTTTTTGCCTTGTCTTTTTGAATTTTGGAAGATGAATCATTTCTTGTAAGCATTGTATAAATACTATGAAGAAAATGAATGAAGGGGTCGGCAAACTTGTCAATGAAGCAGTGTGATTCTATTTACAAAGCTGAATTCCTGTTTATTGTTCCATTTTCATAGTTTATTTGCATGATGAATGGAAAGAACAGTTATAAGTGAAACTGCTTTTTCTTATTGAATGCCATTTCATGTCAGAAATTGTGGTGTGATCAATTCCAGTTGGTCTTTCATTTGTAATTCTTCCTCTGTTCACTCTTTATTTCAGTTGCATCTTTGAATGGAAAGTACACTTATATTCTGAGATTGTAATTTCTTCCTGAATTCTATTTCATGCTAAGTGGTTGCAGTATTGGTGATTCCATTTATCTTTCATTGTATAAGTCTGCTTCTATTCATCAAGTAGAATCTACATTTCATAAAAGGGTAGAATAGAATTAGTTTAGGTGTTTAAATCATGTGATGATCTATAATCAGCATTCTATTGAGGGTTGTAGATTATCTCCATCTTATCCTTGCCTGAATTACTTGTGCCTACAAGTAGTTTGGTTACAATTTCATTGCTCAAAGTATCTGATGATTAATAAAAAACAAATTCATTGAAGATCAAATACAATCAGGGAGCTGTACCGGCTAATTCAGAGGGCAGTGATTGTAAACATACACTGACCCATTTGTTGGTGACATCCTTTTGTTCTCTCACCTTGGGTATTAAGAAAAGTCAGAGATTATAAATCTAACGGAAGGACAAACTGTTAACCAACAAACATCAAAGAACAGAACAGCTGCACAAGAGACAGCTACAGCTGCCAGGTGAAAGAAAAGCATGCATATTCATCAGGAAGAATCTCTGCATCCCCTGCACAACACCCTCATGGATTCAATGTTCAAAAAGATATCGGATTATGCTATCCTGTAAAGCAAAACATTTGCATCTCCATTTGAGTTGAAAGCACAACACTGCAATTACGCTGGCAAATCCTACCCCAAAACATAACCCAATTGACACTGCCCACCATCGATCCATCTCATCTGCGCCTCCGTCCATACCTCCTGTGCTGTTCGACTGCACTTGGCTGCCTCTTTCACCAATCCCAGATCCCAGTCTTCCATTTTCCAAGGGCCAACCATGAAGATTGGGGTTCCCCACATAAGAAGCAGCCTCAAATGTTGCAAACTGCTTCCCCCGTGGTATTAACCCAGAGAGATGGTTGTATGAAAGATTCAGAACTTCAAGGAATGTCAGATTTACAAGATCTGCTGGAATGTTACCTGACAGCATGTTTCCAGAAAGATCCAGAGACTCCAAATGAGTCATTCCTCCCAAGGACTCGGGAATGCTGCCTCTTAGATTGTTGTTTGAAATGTTGAGAGCAATTAAACCCTTCAGCTCTCCCATTTCCTCAAGAATACTGCCTGATAGCTTGTTGTAGGAAAGATCCACGAATTTGAAGGCACTGATGATCTTAGTGTATGGAGTGGATCGTCCTTTAATCCAAAGTGTTATTTGATTCACGAACTCCATATCCAATTCGGGACCAGCAGAAAACCCGTAGCTGCCAGATGAGCTCATCTATGTTTCGTCAGTTTGTGCCTGATTCCTCATAGCATTCAACTTTCCAAAACTCTTGGGAATAAGTCCTGAAAGATTATTATGAGATAAATCAAGAATCTGAAGATTCTTGAGCGAAAGAAACTCGTATGGAAAAGTGCTTTGAAAGTTATTAAAAGCCAAGTTGAGATCTCTTAACTCTGCCAGTTCTCCAATCCAAACTGGGATGCTCCCCTGAAATCTGTTCTTCCCAATGTCAAATACTCGAAGCTGTGCACAACTTGCAATAGTAAGAGGGACAAGACCTTGCAAGTTGTTTTCATTGAGATTTAGTGTCTCAAGTCTAGTTAGATTTCCTAGCTCTTCCGGCACCTCACCTTCCAAATAATTCTGAGCCAAATTCAAGACTAGCAGAGAAGAACATCTAGCCAGAGTTTTAGGAATGACACCGCTTAGCCTATTCTTTGACAAGTCTAGGAGATCTAGGCCATGTTGAGAGGCAGAGCATATAGATTCTGGAATAGATCCGTTTAACTTGTTCTCTGACATGTCTAAAATCCATAATCTATTATTTGGAATAGAGCCATGCAAGCTATTGTCATGCAAGTCTAGAATCCATATAGACTTGGAAACAACAGGGGGCAGAGAACCTTCTAGTTGGTTATTTGAAAGATTGAGCCCTTCAAGACTGGGAAGATCCCACAACCAAGTAGGAATATTTCCCACAATATTGTTATCTGATAGGTCCAACTGTGATAATGAGTATAAAGTAGATAGAAAAGGAGGAATGTCCCCTTGCACATTGCAAGACCTTAACCCCAGATACCCCAATTGACTGAATTGAGGAACCAAACTTGAAGATGCATAAACTGTAAGTCGATTTTCAGAAAAATCCACTTCTTTGAGGTGAGCTAGATCCTCCAATATGGAAAGGGAAATGTTGCCGGTTAAATGGTTAGATAAGAGTAACAATTTTTCTAAGCGGACAAGTTTTGAAATGGTATGCGAAATTGTTCCAGACAATTGGTTGTACGCGAGGTCTAGAGATTTGAGGGAAGAAAGCTTTCCAATGGATGATGCAAACGGTAGCAAATCCCCTGATAAATTATTAAATGAGAGGTCCAACTTCTCAAGCATGGAAAAATTTGCGATGGAGTGAGGAATTACTCCTCCTAGACGGTAGTTATATGACAAGTCAAGTGTTCTCAGGCTTCGGCTTGAACGATGCAAGAAATTTGAAGGGATGGAACCGTTGAGACCACAATAAGATAGGTCAAGGGAAACCAAGGACGAGACATTCTGAAACCAAGCGGGCAATGGGTAATTGAATGTATACCCTGAAAGATGGAGATGGGATAAGTGAGTGAGGTTTAGGAGAGAAGGTATTGTACCTGAAAGCCCACATCCATTCAAGTAGATCTCTCTAAGATTAGAGAAGCTGCTGAGAGCGGTTCTCCAGTGATCATTTGCCATCGACAGGTTCACATAACTCATATCCAGGTATTCCAAGCTTCTTAGACTTCTTATCCACCCTCCAAATCTTCTACTCTCCAAGTAACTATAATTGGATCCCCAATAATAATTGTATCCCAAATCCACGTGACGCAAGGTTGTAATATTACCCAACTCGAGAGGAATCTCACCTCCGAAATATGCATTTGCCAAGCTCAAGAAAGTAAGCTTCTGGAGTTTTGCCAACTGAGGAGGTATGGCAGTACCATTGAAGTCATACCAGCTCAAGTCCTGGTGCTGCAAGGTTGTAATGTTACTCAGATCCAGAGGGATCTCACCTCTGAAATTAGCATCTGCCAAGCTCAAAAATGTAAGCTTCTGGAGTTTTGCCAATTGGTGAGGTATGGCAGTACCATTGAAGTCATTCGAACTCAAATCCAAATATTGGAGATGCTGCAGCTTGAAGAGCGACGGATGAATCTTCACAGTCAAACCACATGAAAATCCCCACAGAATGCATTGCCTGGGGTCATAATTAAGGTTTTTGAGGTCGAGGGAAAGAACATGGCGGAATGATAGTCACAGGTGACGCCCTCCCATTGGCAACAGTTGAATTGGTGCCAGGAGTTGAATCGGGCAGAGGAATCATTGAGCCAACCTCTAAAGTCGAGAAGATAACTTCTTTCGTCCTCTCGGCATCCGTCAACAAATGAGAATTGCAGGAGGTGCAGGAATGGAGTAAGGGTTACGAAAATTGAAGAGAGCTTTATAGCGCTGTCGTGCCGTGTGTTTTAAGTGAGGAACGACTTCTGTGATCAGCAGAGTTTCTTCTCGCCTTGCGATGCACGCTGTTGAGAAAGTTGCGCGGCCAGTGTACAGAAGGCAATATTGTGCAGATCTTCTTCTTCTTCTTCTTCTTGTCAAATCCAAGTGGAAGCCTAGCGTGGAATGAGGATTGAGGGGCCATCGCAAGGAAGAGACGTATAATAAATGCGGTACTCTGATTTTCCTCTGTATAATTCCAGTCAAAGATAATATTTTTATAAAGTTGATAATATTTTATAAACTGCAATTATGCATGAACGCTAATTTTATAATATTTAATAAAGTTCAATGAAATGTTTAGATCAATATAAATATGATTAGAAAATAATAGCACAACAAATATGTCTGAATTAAATTTAAATTGAAATGATATTTATTGATTAAAATATTTCTATGAAGTTAATTTGCATGTACTATTAAATTTGATATTTACTTTGAATTAAATTAGAGTTTTATAATTTTATATTTCAATAAAATATTAATATATTTAGTCATTATTTTTCATTAACAATGTTATTATAAAATATCAATATAAATTCAAACATAATTGAATATATAAATATAAACTTAAATGAATATATAAAATTTTATTTTGAAAATTTAATAAATAAATAAATATTTGAAAAATAATTAAAATTATATTAAAAATTTTAAATAAAATATGAAAAAATATTTTATTTTCATTATATTTTGAGGTTTTATTTAAATATCAATGAATTGTTCTTGTGATTTTTTTTCAATGCAGGGCTAGGAGTGATGGGTAGACAAGACTATTTTAATATAATCATGGGAACTTTTCATCTTATTTCTATATGAATTTTCAAGCTTCACTATATCATTTAAACATTTGACATCTAATAAAGATGTAAACAACTCAAGACAGTGCTATTTAATATCAACCAAATAAACATGGTTAAACATACACATATTTACATCTCATTTAGAAAAGAAAAAAATCTTCATTATTAAATTGATAAATAATAAAATATCATTTGTACAAAAATCTATTTGAATATCACACTTCTTATAAAAATGCATTAGGTTCTATATAAATGTATTAGATTCTATGAATCAGCAAAAGTGAATTCTATTGGTATTTTTTTGTTAAATTTTATCATTAAGTCAAATATCCTTTCACAAAAATTAATTCCATCTTAGTCCAACCATACTTTCATAGTTTATGTAGGCTACCTACAAATTCAATGCATTACAAGACAAAACACCTCCTACTATTCATTTCAATCTATATCTAGTAGTCTATATTTATTTTAATAATTTTATCCAAAATGATTCAAAATTAAACATAATTTTAAAATAAATTATAACACCTCTAGACTATAGACCATTCATCAAAAAATCTAGATTTTAAACTTGACCTAACACAACCCCATCTACCTCTTATTCACTAAAACATAATAATATACTTTTATTAGAAACTTAAAATAATAATAAGTTATACCACTTCCGCTAAATAGTGTGGTAAAAACTCATTAGATTGCAATGGTGACCCAAAGTGAATTTCATATTAACGCAACCATACTTTGAATACAAAGCACAAGGGAAAGCTTGTCCTCGTTCACATTTGGGCAATGTGGATCACTCATTTGGAACAACTGTAAGACCGGCCAAATTAGATGAATTTGTGCCCTTCGACAATTCCACTCACCAAAAGAAAACTCCAAGCAGACAGCATATTAGCCAAAGCAGAGCAACAGTATTTTTGAATAGTACAAGAAAATTAAAATGGAAGGCGGCAGTAGCAAAGAGGGATTTGAAACAAATATTTTTTAAATTGTATTAGTCGGAAACTATAAAACACTGGTGTATAAAAATAGGGGAAATGAGTAGGTAAAGGACGAGATATTCTTCTAATACTACTGTACGGAAATAGGGGGAAATGGCTGCGTAAAGGATGAGATATTTTCCTAGTTTATTTTCAAACTGTTTGGAGCGGAATTAAGATCACGCAAGAGTAGAAAAGGTTTTTCAATTCAAGACTACTTGTGTAACGCAGGACTGACAACTTGTGTACGGTTTTGTAATATAGTGAAGTCTTGTTAGCCTATTCCACACGCATACAGACTTTATAGGACCAGAGAAAAGTCTCATTACCCTATTCCACAGGCATACTGACTTTATAGGACCAGAGAAAAGTATCGTTACCATATTCCACTATCATACGTACGTTAGCGCATTCCACACGTATCCAACTTTTCCTTGGGGTCGGTGGGAGGACTTTCGGTCTGTATCGGGGACCGTATCTAACTGACTTCTTATCGATGGGCCATGTATGACTGACTTACAGTATGGGTCCGTATCTGTCGACTGTATCGGTACTATTAATAAAGTCTCGTTAGTCTATTCCACACGCATACAGACTTTATAGGACCAGAGAAAAATCTCGTTACCCTATTCCACAGGCATACCGACTTTATAGGACCAAAGAAAAGTATCGTTACCATATTCCACTATCATACGTACGTTAGCGCATTCCACACGTATCCAACTTTTCCTTGGGGTGGGTGGGAGGACTTTCGGTCTGTATCGGGGACCGTATCTGACTGACTTCTTATCGGTGGGCCATGTATGACTGACTTACACTATGGGTCTGTATCTGTCGACTGTATCGGTACTATTAATAAAGTCCCGTTAGTCTATTCCACACGCATACAGACTTTATAGGACCAGAGAAAAGTCTCGTTACCCTATTCCACAAGCATACCGACTTTATAGGACCAGAGAAAAGTATCGTTACCATATTCCACTATCATACGTACGTTAGCGCATTCCACACGTATCCAACTTTTCCTTGGGGTGGGTGGGAGGACTTTCGGTCTGTATCGGGGATCGTATTTGACTGACTTCTTATCGGTGGGCCATGTATGACTGACTTACACTATGGGTCCGTATCTGTCGACTGTATCGGTACTATTAATGAAGTCCCATTAGTCTATTCCACACGCATACAGACTTTATAGGACCAGAGAAAAGTCTCGTTATCCTATTCCATACGCATACCAACTTTATAGGACCAGAGAAAAGTATCGTTACCATATTCCACTATCATACGTACGTTAGCGCATTCCACACGTATCCAACTTTTCCTTGGGGTCGGTGGGAGGATTTAGGATCTTTCGGGTGGCACCTGCCATGGCAGCGGCTAAATAGCCGAAAATTTGTACCTTGGAATACCGTGCCCTATAACACCATGGCAAAAGTTTGTCGTATAATATATTTGTTAGTGTTGGACATAGTAAATTTCTTATATTGTTTTATGTAGTGTATTATAATATATAAATATTTAATGTATGTCATTATATTATATATTATATTATATAAAGTTTAAATTATATTAAAATATAATATATATTTTTATTTAATATGTTAAATTATATATTTTATAATTTTTCATTTATTTTATTTATGTAAAGTAAATTTCATAATTAGTTGTGAAGGATAAAGTAAGATAGATATATATATATATATATATATATATATATATATATATATATATATATATATATATATATATATATATATATATATATATATATATATATATATATATATATATATATATAGGATAATCTTGATTGTATTACATAAAAATAAATAACTAGTATAATACTAGGAATTGCACTTGAATGAGGTGCAATGGTTTGGCAATAGAAAGATATGCTTAGAAAATATATTGGAGGGTGGGATAAATTATTTTTATTTTTTTTGTATTAAAGATCGAGAGTTCAGAAAAAGAGATTACAACGAAAGAGGGGAGGCTAGGCCTTGACCCACCAATCCAAGAGTACCAGCTAGAGAACCACTAAGCAACAAAATTTTAATACATAATTACAGCATGTAACAGCACGAAAGTCATCCAAAAAAGAAAGGAGCTTCCTAATGAAGGACATCATCAAGATTTTCAATCCACGAGGTCCAGCCAAGTGAGCCTTCCATCCAAACCACCTTCTTCTGTTCCAAGATCTAGGAAAACATTTCCAGTTTATCAAAATAGGGGCCTTTGTTATCTCTGATGTCTTGTATCAGCTTCCCAAGCGCAGCATCAAATGCTGTCTAGTTGTCCACGATGCTAGCCCAATCAAAACCATCCTTCATCTCATAGATGAACATAGAAGCATGACCATCACGAAGAAACCTCAAAAGCTTCTTTCGCTCTAGATTCATCACGTAGCAAACCTAAGAAGCAATTTTGAAATGGGTGAGTTTTCTAAAAAACCCAGTAAGAGTCCTATCAGTGCCTTGGAATTTAGACTCATTTCTTAATTTCCAAATATACCAAAGGATGAAAGATGACAGAATTTGCCAAAACAGGTTAGCATCTTTGCGGAGCCCATTAATAAAACTAGTAATGATATCAAGAGTGTAAATTATATGTTTAGTAATAGAAAAATCGAACATAAGCCAAATTTCTCTAGCAAAGCAACAGCCAAAAAAGATGTGTCTCATAGTCTCAGGCATTCTATAAATAGGACAGATATCAAGGGTAGCCTGGTGATTCCTAATAGGTAATCTATCAAGCAGAAGCTGCCACTTGAAACATTTAATATTAGGCGGGATGGGGGAATTCCATAGCTTATCAAAGACTTTCTGCCAGTCATTCGAGGTAGTGGTACTATACCAAATGGTGTTGATATGGTCAGTCACAAAGGTATCATGATTGAGGAATTTATAGATATCTTTAACTTTAATGTTGGTAAGGAGGGAACCATCTTTCCATCTAAAGGTGAGGAAGCGATGAGAATCAACATCAGTGTCCCTAGGAAGTTTAAGGGGAGCACAGGCCATCTTGATCAAGTTGTAAGTTCTTTTGTGAGACTCTGGGAGATCATAGTCTCGGGATAGCCTTTCCCAGCTGATAAGCCTGTTATGTTCCATAATATCCATGATGCATTTGACACCTTTACTAGCCCAGAATCTGGCAGAACACCCTTTGGTAAGAGCAAGGGGTTTACCTAGGTGGAGAAGATTCCACCAAATAGAGTGTTCCCCATGCAAGGTGTGGTTATAGTCAAAATTGGAATTATCAATGTAGCCACACACATTCTCCCAAGCCTTCCAAATGGATCTAAAGACCCAAGTGCCCTGAACAATCATGGGAAACCTACCAGCAATTAGGTCACAAAAGGGGAGGGCTTTCCATGACTTGGCAGATTTAGGATCACCATTCTGAATATTGTTTTTGATAAGAACCTTCTAGGGCTCATTTCCTTCAAGAGCTTGGAAGATCCATTTGGAGGCAAGGGACATTCCCTGAAGTCTGAGATCCTTCAGGCCAAGCCCACCAAATCTTTTCTCTAAGTGGCACCAATTCCACTTAACTACATGGGTTTTTCTATTTCCTTTACCATTAGACCATAGGAACCGACAGATAGCCTTTTGGATTTCCAAAATTTGGTAGTTGCTAAACATCCAAGCAAAGGAGTAATATATGCTGTAGGAAGAGAGGATTTTCTGACAAACCTAAACTCTTCCCGCAAGGGAAAGAAACCTATTGTTCCATTTGTTAAGTTTTTTGACAATCTTTTCCTTAACCCAAAGCCACATATCCTTGAGTGAAGGGGCCACAGAGAAAGGGATACCAAGATATCTAACAGTCTTGTTAGGCCCCCCCAGGCATATCCAAAATGTTCAAGCCAATCAAGGCATTTCTCTTTCCACCCAAGCATAATAGATTTAGAATTGGAGATACGAGCCCTTGAGGCTTTACCAAAGAGCTCAAGTTTTTGATTGAGACATTGAATGTTATGCTGTGAGAGCTCCAAAAAAAGGGAAGTATCATCAGCGAACTGAATGTTAAGAAGGTTAGAGTCATCAGGCAGAGTAATAATACAGACTCTAGGAGATATGGTATCATCTCTAAGGAGGTAAAATAAGGCATCTGAGGCAATGCCAAACAGGACAGGAGCAAGAGGGAAGCCTTGTCTAATGGATCAAGATAGTAGGATGGGTTGGGAAAGAGCCCCATTGACTTAAACTAGGGTAGAGGCATCCTTGAGAAGGATTTGGACATACTTGCAGAATATGTTGGGAAAGCCAAAATCCCTAGGCATCATAAGGATAAAGTCCCATTCAACCCTATCATACGCCTTCTCAAATCAAGAAGAAGCATGGCAGCATCTTGTTTAGAGGTATTGGCCCATTCCATGGCCTCCCAGCTAGTAACAAGGTTTTCAAGAATATACCCACCCTTAATAAATCCGGTATGGGTAGAGCAAATGAATTTGGGAAGAAGTTTTTCCAGGTGAGAGGCCAGGATCTTGGCAAGGATCTTGTAGGAGACGTTGAGGAGAGTAATAGGGTGCCAGTTTTTAACAAGAGCTCTATCACCATCTTTAGGGATAAGTTTAATAATGCCAGTGTTGATAGAATTCCCCAAAGTACCATTAGTAAAGGCTTCCGTGTAGAGATCATGAAGGTCATTAGTGATCTAGTCAATGTTAGTTTTATAAAATTCTGTAGGGAGCCTATTCGGGCTAGGGTCTTTATTGTCCTTGAGATTATGAATGGCGTCATAGATTTCTTGAAGAGAGACTTTATTCTGGAGGAGAAGGGAATCACTCTCAGAGATCATCTTGGGGATGAGATCAATGCATCTGTTTCTAGTAGCTTTCGAGGTCTCAATGTCTTCAGTGGTAAAAAGGGTTCTATAGAACATCTCAAAGGCATTAGTAATGTCATGCAAGGTCAGGAGTTGCTTATCATCCATAAAAATTTTGTCAATTATTTCTTTTCTCTGCTTATGTCTAAGGATGTTAAAGAAAATTTTTGAGCCTTTATCACCATATTGAAGCCAATGATTGTGGGCCCTAATAAATACACCTCTATTTTTGATTTGCTGATGTTTCCTAAGGGAGTCCCTAGCCAAAGAGACTTGTTTGGCAAGGGTAGGGAAGTTGGGATGCGCCTGGATGCTACTTTCCATCGAGTGAAGATGATCAATAAGAAGGTTCTCCACACATTTATAGTCTTTGGCCTTCTTTTGACCAAAAGTTTGGAATATTTTCTGCCAAGAGGAGCTATTCAGATTCCATCTACTAGTATGGGAGAGGGTCTTATTCTATGGGTTGAGCAATCTAACCATCTTAATGGCAATAAGAACATCTTGATCGCCTAGAAGGGAAGTATTAAGGATAAATTTATGACTGGTCTGAGAGGTGGCCAGAATAGAATTCCTAAGATTCACAATAGCTAAAATGGGGTAGTGGTCAGACAAAGTAGCAGGGATGGTAGCAACCAAGATATTATACTGGTTAGGGGAGAAGGAGAAGAAACTATTGTTAGCATAAAATCTGTCAAGTCTAGAGTAGATACGATTAGGGCCTTGCTGGAAATTGCACCAAGTATACCAAAGTGCCGAAGTTTCAGATTTGATGCCTTCAAGTGGGTCAAATAATTGGAGATGCTACTTAAACTTATCCCAATGAGCCTTTTTAGAGCCTTTCCACTCAAAGGGAGAACCTCCAATTTTATCCTCAGAATTTTCAATCATATTAAAGTCACCACCGACAAGCCAAGGAATACTAGGCAGGGTGGCCATCCAATCCCATAGGAGAATTCTTTCGTGATAGTCATTAGGGGCATAAAGAGAGAAAATCCCAAAGGAGGAGCCATTAACAGTTAATGTGACTCAAGCCACCCTATTACATGGCGAGATACCTGAGTCAATAATTTAGCTAGTCCATTTAGGGCTAATAAAGAGGGCAACTCCACCTTTCCCTTTACGATGCAAAGTGACGATCTTAAAAGCATCTTTCCAGATACAACTAAGGGCATTATCCTGAGTGAAGCCAATGAATTTAATTTCTTGTGGCATCATAAAATCAATATTAGTATGGTAGTTCATAAACCTCTTAATAATAAACTTGCGATCCCAAGACTCAAGGCCTCTAATAAATTATATTTACCTAATTAATAATGTGGAATAAATAGAATTTATTTTTGGAAAAAATGGTACCATTATATATTTGAAAATAACATTTAAATTACTTAACATATCTTAAGTAATTTAAATTGTTAAATATATAATTTTAAAAATAATTATACTTATGAATTTTTTTTATTATCTATTTATGTATTTCTAAAATTTAAATAATAATAATATGGAAGTTTTCATATAACATATATGCTAAAATCATTAAATTACACATCATATTAATTTTTAATAATATAAATAATATAATATTTAAACAAATACAAAGTAAATTAAATTTAATATAAACATAATTAAAAAAGTATTATTATGTGTGCACTAAATTTAAATTATAAGTATTAATTAAATTATTTATTTCAATTTAATTTAAATGTATTATCAAAATTTATATTAGTATATTAATTTGTAGATATTATGTATATTTTTAAATTATAGATTTGATATATAGTACAATATAAATAAAACTATCAAAATTAAAAATAATATTATAACATATGTACATATTAACTAAATTATTTATTAAATTATATATATATATATATATATACTTATATTTTAAACCAAATTAAATAAAAATCTATTATATGAATTGATTGTTTCTATGTAAACTTGAAATTAAAAACAAGCTTGAAAAATATTTTCTAAACTTTAATAACATTTAATATTTTAAAAAGTTAAATAATATTATTGTTTATAAATACTATAAATAAAAAAAAATTCTATTAGTATATTAATTTATATTTTACTTAAGTAAAAAAATAAAAATAAAAATTTAAATTATCTATAAATAAAATTGTGATTGAGTAAAAGAGTAATGTTTGTGGTTGAATACTTGGGCATGCTATTACCTATTACCTTAACCAATATTAGTCACATAGATAAAGTTTTAGAGTAGCTAAAATATAAAATTAAAACTCATGTATACTATGTTTATTTAATCATATATTATTTAAAATACCTAAAAAAATTAATGTAGGTACTATCAGCGTATATGACAGCCTAAAATTTATTGGACCGTATACATTGACATGCTAAATTTTTACAAAACCGTAAGTTTGACACTTAGATTTATTAATAAACCATCAAAAATTGTTATAGACAATATACTATGTAAATATATTATTACATATATTATGTATGACATATATGTATGATAAATATAAGATATCTTATAATATATATGATTTTATTTTATTAAAGTATGTTAAAATTAATTTAGAATCTTTTTAAAATAGAATATTATGTTTCTAATTTATTTTTATATATTAATATTAATTTATAATTTTTATAAGACAAAATATATGTGTTTTAGAAAAAAAATTACGAATAAATATTATTATTATGTAACATATATATTTTATATTATTTTTATCACAAATAAAGATTTTATATAATTTATTATATATTATTATTATTTTAAAGAATCTTTTTTATATTAAACATATGATTTTAGAAATTGCTTATATTTATATTAATTTAACATTTTTTTAAAAATAAAATATATGAACTTAGAAGCTTGCCTAGTTAATTTGATATTTTTTGATTTTACATCACAAATAAAAACTTCTAACATTTAAATTTTAGTGTATATTATTATTGATTTAGAAACATTCATGATTTTTTTGAATATATGACTAATTTATAATTATTAATTTTATTATTATTGTTAGAATTATTTTCAAATAAAATATGTGAATTTAGAACTTGTTTCTGTAATTTTGAGATTTTTACATATGTTTCTAATTTATGCTTATTTTCTAATTTTACATTCCTTGTATCTATATAAAAAAATTAATATCACCAAAATTTTCATTTCTTATCAAAAGACAATTGCATCTCAATTTTATTGAAGCTTCAATCTTTTTCTTCTTCATCATATTGAATCATAGAAGGTAACTACTTCATTATACAATTATATTCTAAATTATGTTATGTAGTTTTACAATGATTGTATAGCATAATTTTTTACACATAGTTACTAATACTATATTGGTTTTTGCATATTGGAGAAATGTATATGTGGTTTGAAGACAAAGATTCAGGATTTTCTGGTAGTTCATTGTTAAATCAAAGTGTACAATCTCGTAATAAGAATTTGAAAGAAATATTTAAGGAAGTTTTTGGGTCTTCTTCAGATGATGATTTAAATGAAGATGTAAATCAATTTTAGGTCTTCTTCATAATCCACATTTGATGTTAATGGTTGCAAAAGGGAGATAAAATATTTTGTTGATTCATTACATATGAGTTGTGAGGGTTTCAAAATGAAAGATACATGGAGAGTCTTTCATAACACAGAATATTGGCATAGAAGCTATCCTCATATGATGAAGTTATGACAAGTCGTGCTTACTATTCATGCAAGTATTCTTGATTGTGAAAGAGGATTCTCAAAGAAAAATATCATCAAAGATGTCAGAAAGTCAAAGCTAAGTTTGGATACACTAGATGCATTAATGAGATTATCCTTAAATCTATTTGAAACAAATGGTGTAAATTGGAATGAAGTATATAAGATATGGAAGAACACAAAATCAAGATGAGTTCTTGACCTTTGATAATATTAGTTAGTTTCAATTATATATAATAATGTGTTTCAAAATAGTAATTAGATTATTTGCACTGCTTTATTAAGAATGAATTTTTTTTTTTATATTTAATATATGTATTACAAGTTATATTGATAAAATATTTAAATTTAAAATAATTTATTAAATTATTCATAAATTAAAAAATTTGACAATCAATATTTTTCTTAAAACGTAAAATGAAAGGCCATAAAATGATCAAGCCATCATAAAAATTTTAGATGATAGGCAGGGGTGACCATCAAATTCCAGGCCTGGGTACTATTATCTGCAAGAGTGCAAGATTCAAGTCAAGTCAGTTAGCATGTTGTTAGGGGTACGATATAGAATTATCAAGGCATAGGTAAGAGCATACTTGTATTCGCATCCAGCCATAGCAAATGATATGGCTCGATAATCGTTGCCCTTCTCAATGGGCAGAACCCATTTCTAATCATATCGCATAAATAATGATGGTTCACCTCAATGTCAATCAATGTCTACTCGATATGTTACTCAAATGAACCATCATTTCATCAATTTGTAAGGTAAACAACTTGAATCACTTAATTTTATTAAGAATATAACAAGTTTTAAATTTTTCTTCACTTTCAAGAGACATGGAATATTTTCATATTATCTAAATTCTATAACATAATTTTATTAAGAATATAAATATTTTTTAATTTTTATTCACTTTCAAGAGACATGGAATATTTTCATATTATCTAAATTCTATAACACAAGTAGAAACCAAGACTCATATAAGAAGACATAATAAATCATTTCTATTTCTAATAGATGCAACAATAAACATAACCAAATATGCATTTTACACATACATACCAATCCACATCACCACATGATAACACATCACAACACTCAAAATAAATTATGTCTCTCTGGACAAGCTCTCAAGTTATGAAAGGGCTTGGAAGTGGTCACATCTCTCTAGAAAATATCTCACATTTTAGGGTACGATATACCAATCTCATCTATATTTGGAGTTCATAATCCATAATACATGCATCATTCAATGGCTTGATAATGTTTGTGTACATACACACTACAATGCTTGACCCTCCCTACAAGATTTCAATCCTTATCTCTTATTTGTATAAGGTATTTAGTTTACAAGGAATAGCCACCACACATACATAGGTAGTGCTCCTAGCCATATAACAGCCTCACATACCCCCATCTTCAAGGGTTCCTTGTGTATGCTTCCTTGTATATGGGTATGTGTAGGATCATGGTATGCCAAAAAGTGGCGATATGAAAAAAACTTATTTTCACTCATCTAAAAGCGCACAAATGCATATGTTGACTTTTTAGTACCTACCTGGGTGTTAGTACATCTGGCCAAGCCAAAAGCCAAAGAAAAAGGCTTAATTGGATATCTGATATTATCAGATATCCAATATTTACCAGTAAATATAAATTTGTATACCCCAGCCGCGTTCAACATTTTCTCACTGTGAAAACATGAACGTGGCTAGGGCAAATGGATATCCGCTTTGAAATCCCCTATCCGATTTTGCTTTAATCCAAGGTAAGTCAAATCTTCAAATTTTTATTATTTTTTAATAGAAATTTATAGTTTTTTATATAAAAATTAGGGTAGCAATGAGTTTTTTTTTTTTTAAAAAAATTCGTTGTAATTATCTTTTTTTTTTTCATTGTAATCAAACATGGAATTAGAAAACCCTCCTAATGATCCTGCAAACAATCCAGAACCACCTCCCAACAATCACCCACCTCCAGAAGATGTACCTATCACAAACCCTCGTTGTTTAGAGGATCTAATAGGAGATAATCTAAATGAACTTAGAGGATTTCAAACCACCTATGCCAATATCCCCACATTGCACCCCATGTTTATGACATTGAACTCAATTATTGAAAACATGGAGAAACTTACACATCAACATAGTGTTGCACTTCTTTTGGGACCACTGGTGGATGGTTTTTGATAGACCACCTCACAACAATTTGGATGTCCCATTTTATTTTTATTAAAAAATTGTATGCTGAATTTGTGCTCAGTCACAAGGTCAATTATTGGAGTATGAGACCGAACCAGGGTGTAGGTATAGGTGCTCCTCAAGACAGACCATGGACACAACAAGTGAAATCCCGCACATATATCCCCCCTCCTAAGATTTCACCACCTCCCATAGTGCAACATCCTAACATTATTGCTGAGGCCGACTCACAGACTATTCGAGCCATTCACACCTTGAGTGATCTATTGGTTATGTAGAGCATGTCATTATTTCCTCCTCATGCTGATGCTTCTGGCCCTTCCACATCCTCCATGAGCTCACATGTTTGTGTGCCCCACACTTGCATTATGTGCAAGAATTTGTGCTTAGGTCCCTTGAATGATAGTGATGCATATAATTATGTCTTCGAGGTGGACGATTCTATACAGCACACTATAGGCACTGAAGCACCTCATGAAGATGTGCATCAGGGACATACAGTGCCATGGACTCCTACTATTATGGTAAGGGTAAATAGTTCACTTTTTACATTGTATTTAAATTTTATCATTTGTATTTTTAGTAGATTTTTCATATAATAATTTTTCACTTATTTGTTTTATGTGTTAAATCTATGTTCAGTTGATTATAGAGGAGGAGATGGCACAGGTGGAGGGGTCCACACTTTCGACCATATCATTTGGCCTTGACAGTTCCATACCTACATATGTTTTAATGTACTCTTTGGTTTCCTTAAATTATTATATAATAGTATATGTACATTGTTTTCTAATTTTTATGATCATCTTATTACATACTAATGTAGGTGTCACTAGTTACCACCGGGGGGCGATGTGAGGGGGTGTAGGTGTCCAGAATTGACAAGGGAAAGGTAATTAAGTAATTTAGTTTATTTATGCATACATGTATACAATTCCCTTCCATGCTTCCAAAATCCTAGATCCAATTCCACAATCTCCTCTATCTCTACACAATCCTATTCAAGATAGTCCCATTCAAAGTCCATCTCCTTCATGTCAAAACATTGACCCTTTTCTAGAGTCCCCTATTCATATTCCAAGTCAAACCCCATGTTAAGAGGATAAACTAAAGCATGAAGAAATAAGTTCTGAAATAAATCAAGACCAAGATCTCACCAATGACCAATCCCATCCAATTTTTGACCAAGATTCCACTTCCCTTAAGCCTCATGATGATCCCATTATCCTTTACTTTCCTATCCAAGATAATCCCCTTGTTCTTCCAAGTCCCATTGACCTTTCAATCCCTAAGAAAGATCATGTTCTCCCATCTATTCTTTCCTATGATCCTATCCAAAGTCAAGATCAAATTATCCCCTTGCCTTCATATCCTCCACAATATCCCATCATCTCTTTGGATCTTCCTCAAGATCCATCCATTCCTTCATGTCCTTTCCCTTATCTTCCATATCCTTTGCAAGACTCTATCCTACTAGATGATCCTATCACTATTCCTATTCCATCACAAGATCCCCATATTCCTCCTAATCCCCCTAATTATAAAAACACATTTTTGAAAGATGTTCATGAGCCCCTTACACTTAAAATGGGTTCCTCTTGCTCTATTGAGTCTAATACACTTCATGATCTTATCAGTCCCTCCATACCATGCATATCTCAAAATAAACTTGTGTCTTGTAGAAAATATCCTATTTTTCAAAAGAAATATCAAGTCAAAGGGTTAAGTATCCATGAGAAAGGTACGTTAAAACTCTTTCAAGTCAAAGAAATATCTAAAGGTCATAACCTCAATTCAAATGATCACTCTCAAGGAATTGGTATCCCTTCCAAAGCCAAGTTCAAACATATACCTCCTCCTTCACCCCTTCCATCCATTTTAGGTCCATATATTCCTCCATCCACTAGTTCAATATCAACTTACCCTTTCCCATACACAAGTCAGAAAAGGCACACATATTTGAGAGCTTTACATCCATCCAAAAGGCCTCCATACAATTCCTATCCATCCATGAATTCCATTCCTTTTTCAAGAAATTTGGATGCCAAGCATGAATTCCATCTCTCTCTCTCTCTCTCTCTCTCTCTCTCTCCTTATCTCTCTCTCCTACTCTCTCCCCTTCCCCTTCTCTCTCTCTCTCTCTCTCTCTCTCTCTCTCTCTCTCTCTCTCTCTCCATTCTCTCTCACTCCTACTCTCAATCCAAATGAAATTTTTATGCCACTGTCAGTTTCTAGGACAAATGATGAACATATGGTGGTTCTACATCTATGTGAAATTTCTTTTCCAGAGTTCAAAAATCAATTGATTCTATTCAATTGAGGGGAAATCCTCTCTCTCTCTCTCTCCATTCTCTCTCACTCCTACTCTCAATCCAAATGAAATTTTTATGCCACTGTCAGTTTCCAGGATAGATGATGAACGTACGGTGGTTCTACATCTATGTGAAATTTCTTTTCTAGAGTTCAAAAATCAATTGATTCTATTCAATCGAGGGGAAATCCTCTCTCTCTCTCTCTCTCTCCCTCTCTCTCTCTCTCCCTTAGGTATAATATTGAACATATAATATAAATATTAAATAAGTTAATATTATACTATTATACAATATAGAAATAAATAATAATAATATAATACATACTAATATAAAAATTTATATTATAATATTAATGCTATGCTATTATTTAATATTAATATTAATGTTAAAAGAATAATTTGTAGAATGTATTTTAAAATTGAAAAAAATACACAACACAATTAATATTACCATAAAAAAAATACATTTAATATGAAACTTGAATTTGAGAAAAGTAGTGCAATTGAAATTTCAAAATAGGCGGGAAGTTTCAGATATCTGATATTATTGGATATCCAAAAATTTTGGATATCTGATTTTATCAGATATTCGATTAGGATTGGTATTTGCTTGGGCAATACCAAATGTGGGTGGTCAACCCTTTAGGCTTGTTTCAGGAGATGGTTTTTGATATCGAGACTTCGACCATGTAGCTGACTACTATTTTTTCACCCAAAATTGATGAAACAAAAAGGGTTTCTTAAAGACATTATCATCTTTCCATCAATATAATTGCTATCAAATTTTGAGTTCGGCAAGTAGTTATTACTTATTTTTCAATTGAGTTATCTTTAAAGTCGTAATTGACATACTGATTAAAAAATAGCTATAAATTTCAAATCATTTAACCTTTTTGATATCCAAAACATGCATCACATTCTATTCTTCGGCTACTATAAGGAATTTTGTTTTTTTAATTTTGTAAAGTTTAGAATTGGTTAAGGTGGTCAGACACGAGAGTTTTTTTATTCTGAAAAAGTTGTAGCAGAAAATTCATAATTAATTATTTATTTGGCAAAAAATTACAAAAAAATATGTGTCACATCCGTGAATGAGTCTACTACTTATATCTATAATCTTGGGAAAATATATCATCATTTGACTGTGATTAAGGTGGTCAGACATACACGTACTTTTTATCTTTTCCCTGAAATTTTCATACTACTGCATTGAAATCTAAAATTTTGAACAATTAGATAAAAAAAATTTCAGACAAGGGCTATTAGTTTAGAAACTACATTCAATTTCCTACAAATTCTATTCTTACAACTTTTTCACATAAGGTTCATAAGATGTTCAACTTTTTACGTCAAGTTGACTAACCCTGATTTTCTAATTTTTCATTACTACTTAAGGCCATAGTTTGGTATACTATGATCTTGCACATACCCATACATTCATCAATTTTTCCTCATATATTCTTGGTGAATAATGACATTATAACACAAGACCATCTTTCAAAACCATCAAGGAGAAACTAGTTTAGCCAGGTTGCCAAAGTTCATAAATAAGAGAAAAAAATCTCAAATTTTCAAAAATAAGATAAGAAAAATCCAAGAAATTTGCAATAATAATTTAAACATAGGATAAATATCACAAGCTTTACAACTAACCCATCACACACTAAGGAAAAAAAAAATGTTGGTCCACACAAACAAAGATAAAAATAATCATAAATAGTGCAATGTATCACATTGTGACTATATATATCCACCCAAAATGAAAGGATAGAACAATCATGTATCACAATAGCACCTCATTTGGTATGGAATAAAATTTTCCACCACACAACACAAAGTACATATGTGCGTCAACGACACCCTACATTACATTGCAATGTGGAATGACCAAACTCTACGCATGTTAATCATCCACTTCTCATATATTGCATGGAAATGCATCTTGTAAAGAAATCATGCACATGACACAACCTACATAGTGATACCTCATAGAGAAATCTACAAGTAGTAGATTCCATAGCTAGAGGTATACATGGCTAGGGCCCACCTATATGCATACTAGTTACTGAATAATCAAGCAACCATGGGTGTCCCTTTGCAAGCATCCAAGTGTCTCCCTATCACTCTAAATAATGTAGGAATATATAACATACATATACTATGTCTTCATGTATCTACATACTTGGAATTTTGTCCTTAAGCTTAAATTAGCACCATCAATAGCATGACATCATCACCAACTATTTCACAATATTAGTGGAGTGTGACATTAGATCTATAACATCATACTAGAATATGTGAGGATAAGATATCCATCACAACATGGGTAAAATAATCCTACTCCACATGTTTGATTATATATCCTTAATAATCATATATTTGTCTATAGAATCTCTTACCAAGTATAGGCGTTAGGATAAAAAATTGTAAGGATTTCCCTAATCACTTATGAACCACGTATATGGGTTCATCATAAGGATAAGCATTGATTACTTCCTTACTTGATTAGTAGAGGCTAACGTTTCTTGGTGCCACTATTACTCATATGAGACTCCTTCTACCCAAGGTGTAAGAATTTTCCTAAGGCAAAGAATAAAATGCCAAGATTTAGAAGCCCGAGAGATAACACAAGAGAGACAAGATGATCAAATGAATAGCTCAATAATGATCAAATGATGATGAATAAATACAAAGTAGGAGTGCCTAAATATATAGGCAATGTGATAAGACTACATGATAAGGAGATGATAAGCTATCAACCACACTAGATGGAATCACATGTCCACCAAAGGTAGATCATCCTCCATTGTACATCAAAGTATGTGCAACATGTGTAACAATGAGAGGATGATAATGTGATAAGAGCACTAAAGGTGGATCTTGTTATCACTCAGAAAAATTTTCATGGCTTCTGGTCTTTCCCTTTGGTCTCTGCAACATTTTTCATGTCTCTGGCCTCCAGCCCTAGTTCAAAAATTTAAAAATCTAGCGTTGGGTGAAAAAATTCAAAAATGCCCTAGCCCTGTTCTTTTTCATCATTACCTTTTTGGTGACTTAAATCCTTAAATCCACATGTGTTAATTAAAATGACCTTTTATGTTGTTTGGCGGTTAGGTTTTTATGTTTGGCGGGGTCCCCTTTAATTTTTCCTAAGTCCTAAGTCCCTACGCTGGATTCTTTCCTATAGTTTCAGCCTTTAATTTTTTCCTTGGGCCCAGGTCTTGGTCTTGGTTCAATCGAGCGGTTGGCATATAATCTCATAGAATCTGTCAGACCTATGAGATTATATGCCAGCCATTGATTCTCCTGTGTGACATATTTTTCAACTAAGCGGGTCCATTGCCATGTTGGCACAATTGGCAGTTTCTTATTAGTCAGTGAAATGCTGAGTGGGATCTTGTTAGTGGGGCCTATAGTGAAGGTTTTTCAATCTATGGTCGGCACATGATCTCAAGGAATATTCCTATCCCATGAGATCATGCGCCATCTATTGATTTTGAATCTTGCTTGGACATGTCAGTGGGACCTGGTTGCTGGCGTATCTGTTAGTGGGACCTGACATCTGCAGAAGATCTACAGTTAGCATAAGTTCTCATGGAAGTTGTCAGAGCCATGAGATCTTATGCCAGCCATCGATTCTACTTTTCTTAGATAGTTGACGAGGGTGGGTCCTCTGATAGGTGGCGCTGACTTGTGATGTTTTGATTGGTTGACATGGATGATGACAGGGATTTGTTAGAAGGGTCTGAGGTGGGTCATATTTATATGGACAGAGGGGCCATTTTTAGAAAGATCAGTGATGGGGACTAAATCTACGGTTGGCATAAGTTCTCATGGGTTGTGTCAGAGCCATGAGATCTTATGCCCGCCATCTGATTCAAGGGTTTCTAAAAAGTGGGTCTTGTGTTAGTGATGATCGAGTAGGTACAGTGAATAACATGATGACAGATGGCATAATGCAGGCCTAGGCGGGGGTCTAAGGTTTAGTAGTTCGACTAAATTTATTTAGCAGTTCTGATAGATTTCAAAGGGTTTTGCTCATTCACGCAATAATATAGCAGTGTTCTAAATGATGTGGTGATTCAGTGAACATGTGTTCATGTATTCTCTAAATAGACTGGCAGTGACATAAAATTTTCTACGACTTGGAGGTAGCCTTTAGTCGCGTGTTCGCTAAATGAGACTTGGGGTCCCACTAAAGTTAAGATGTAAGATTGTGAAAAGTGAAGGATCTAACAGTCACGACTTAAAGTTGATCTTAGTTTGAATGTGGACCACCGATATATTGCTGGCGCCATGGAACTAACCGTTGCAGTTTGAATTCAAATTTTTGAGGGTTTCTAGCGATAGAAAGGACTAAAATTTATTGTTTAAGTGACCGGATCTGGT
The DNA here is from genome assembly GCA_027943335.1 of Chamaecyparis obtusa. Classification (NCBI taxonomy): domain Eukaryota; kingdom Viridiplantae; phylum Streptophyta; class Pinopsida; order Cupressales; family Cupressaceae; genus Chamaecyparis; species Chamaecyparis obtusa. The sequence continues at coordinate 197,443 of BSBK01003034.1, forward strand.
AGAATTGGTTTTGCTGACTATTTTAGTGTGGTCCAGGGTGTTCCATGATCATTTACAAGGGTCTGTACTATGTTCTTTATGCTCGAGGTGTGTTGTAGGTGGTCGAGCAGGTTGACAAATTTAGCATTTTCATGGTTCTTAGTACCTTCTCAGGGAATTTGTCATGATTTAGGATCTTTCCAGGATCTCCTTTCTCCAAGTTGCTTTGGTTTCCACCCTTGTATTAAATTTTTGACTATTTCTAGTTGGTTTGGTGGGTGAAACCCTGACCCTAGTCATCCATAGCTTGTTGCATCTTGTTTTGGGATTTCAAGATGACAAGGGGGGTTATATATTGCGGGATTTTTTTATTTTGTAGGGGTTCCAAAACTTTCTTTTTTGGTCCCTAGTTTTTGATGGTATTATATTGAACAAGGAGATCTTGGATTTAGGGTTTTGTTTCTCTTTGCATTTTGTTGTCTTGGTAATGCATTGATTCTAAAATTTAATGAGAATACACTTGAATTCTTGTCTCAAACTTTTGATTGTCTTCTTGTTCTGATTGTGGATTCATATATGTTAAGGTCACAAAGTGGATTAGCATATGGTAAACAAAGAGTATTGTGAGATCAGCTTGGAGTTCCTAAAAAAGTTGGGATTAAATCCTTTAGGGTGATTTCAGTGGGTTCATTGTTGGATTGGAATTTGATGATCAGGTTTGGGAGTGAGGGGAGTAATAGGCAAAGCACTTATTCTGAGTTCATGTGTATTTGAGTTAAGGTTTTAGTTGATATATGTTATTAAGTGACTCTTTTCCCTGGGATAAGGCATTGATCTATTCTTTGGAAGCAGTCCATCATCATCAATCACACACATATATAAATGATGAAATCTTTAATCAATTAGTAAGGGGCATAAATGTCTATTAGTTAGTGATTCCTTTCAAGAAGTGAATCAAGGGTAAACCCACCTGAGCATCTTGGTTCAAAGTGTAGGAGGATCTCTTTGATCCTTGTTAATTGGCCCTTTTACTTGTAGACTTTGGAGTGGTGATAGAGTCAGTGACATTAAGTTGTCAATCATAGTGTAAACCTGCAAGTTGAAACCAAAAGGACAACCAACAGATCTCACACACCAAGAGCTATGAGATGACAACTATCACCATCTAAAGTGGAATTTATATTAACCATGTGCTAAAATGAAATGCAAAATCCTAGGTGTCTCAATGACAACTAATATGCAAATGCATTATCTTAAGTAAACTTAAGTAGTGTAATTAGTAAATAATTAATTACACCAATACCCCCCCTTAAGTGCAACTTAGGGGAATGCACTTAAGCCCACAATTCTAGATGATAATGCATGATGGGTCCTGGCTACTAGGCCATGTTAGGTACCCATGTACTATATGAAAAAGCAATGCAATCTCTCATAAAGAGGAAAAAGAGGGAAAACCTCATGGGAAAAACCCTCCCCCAAAAAGAGAGATGAAAAAATAAGATGCATGGATGGATGGAGTAATCAAGATCCGCCCATTATGAAATACATCATGTATATACAATATTGTTTAGTATGAGAAGGGAAAAACCCCATATGAGGAAAAGTCCCCCCCATAAGAGAGAAGTAGAAGAAGAAGAGAGACAAGCTAGCCCCCCCCTCAATTTTGAATTCCCATCAGTGATAGCTTATCCAAAATGAATGTAGAAGTTGGTCTATGAATGTCGAACAATGCTCCTCCCCTTAGGAAGAAATAATGCCATAGGTGTATATGAGATGTCTCCCTAATCTATCAGAAGAAACCTCAAGATGAATGATGTCTCTGAAAATTGCTCAATTGTCACTATGTTGATATTGAAGGCTGCCCCTTCCAAAACTGTTGAAAAGAACAAGTCAAGATCAAACAAGGATGGATGTAGAACATGTCCTAAAGAACCAAGTGCCTCCTCAAATGATAAAGAGACCTCTTTGAACTATTGTACATAAGGATTTGTTAGTATGAATGTTGAATATGTCCTATGGAGGAGTATTCTAGTAGTTCTTGAGTAGTCACATGTTGTATTTATGACTATGTTTGTCATTGATGTCAACATACTAATTTTACTGAAGATTAGTAGAGTAACAAACAGAGTTCAGATTAGCACACATGGCATATTGCAGATGAATTTATGCGGAGTTGAGTACATGTATTTAATGATGTCCTTATATCATGGTTAAGAGTGTGTATGGAAAGTTCAAGTATTTATGTCAGTTATGAGTAACTTAGTAGAAACTATATTTTGACAGTGTTCCTGAGAAGTGGTTTGCAATAATTAGATTAAATCTCCTAACAGGGATAGAATCTGGACAAGAAAAGTTATACAAAGGTTGAATACATTATGGAGGAAAACTGGATGAGTCAGCATAGTCAGAGGTTGTACATGTGATAATTTATTAAGTTTGTAAGCCGACAGTTTTATGTGATTATGGAAATATTATGTAACATGTAATTTTTATATTTTATAACTGGTTAAGCCTAATTGGCTGAATTAATTATAAAATATTGTGCATGGTATAATAGAAGGATTGTTTTCCTTAATTGTGCGTGTAAGTGATATGAGAAGTATATGATGCGAAGCTGAAATAGTGATTGATGTATGATGCGAAGTGAGCAGATTTGGTAGTGAGATTTGGTGAAGCATTTGGTGCAATTTTGGCACAGTCAAAGAGGATAAGTAAGTTGTTCAGATCAGTAATTCTGTGGTATTATTCTAATTGGATAATACAGAGATCAATTGGACAGTGTGTTCAGTGATCTTTCCCTTGAAGCTGTTTGGACAGTGGGTCCTTTTGTCTTCCTTAACTCCTAACAGGGTTAGAATCTCCTCACAGGGATTCAAAGTCTCCTAATAGGGACTGATATGTTCTAAATGTATTGCATAATACTCCTAACAGAGTCCATCCTCTCATAAGGAATTTTCATATTAGTACATCTTTTGTGGGTACCATCCCCACCGAGGTTTACTCTCTGATCAAAAGGTTTCCTAGTTAACATATATGGTCTCATTGTGTATGATTATCTTTCTATGCTTGTGGTTTATGTTGATTACATGTTTCAGATATAATAAAGTTAATAAAAGTTGTTTTTATCAGGTAACTGATTCACCCCCCTCTCAGTTATCTTGGTGGAATTTGCTTTCTAACAATTGGTATCAGAGCTATAGGTCCTTGAAAGAAAATTTTAACAACTTAAGGAGATCCATGGAAAGTCACTTTAGAAAAGAAAGACCCAAGTTTGATGGAGTTAACTATGACAACTTGAAAGAGAATATATATCACATTTTCTATGTCTAGGACTAGGATATTAGTTGATCACAAAGAATGAGAAATGCATCATTGAAGAAGAAAAGATTGAGGATTGCACTGAGAAAGAGAGAGATCTATTCATGTGTAACATACTTTCCAGAGAAGCACTTTTGTTAGCCCTTCCCAAGAATGAATACAGTCAAGTAAAAACTATAAATATATCTCATGAAATTTGGTTAGCTTTGGAATCTACTTTTGAAGGTGATAAACATGCTAAGAGAATCAGATTATAGAATTGGATATGTTGATTTTAAGAGGCTAAGATGATGGAAGATGAGTTTGTTAGAAGCTATGTTGTGATGAACTACAACTGATTTAGAACCTAAATGAAGAATTTGTGATTAAAGATCACTGAGGAGTTGCTGATTAGATATGTAAGATGATTAAATTAGTATTATGTTGTCATTGATGTCAACTAGCTTGACAGTACTTATCTTGTAAGTTACTATACTGAAACATCTGAAGAAAGGTGAAAGAGATGAAGAACAAAAGTATCTACATGAGGAAGATGTATATGTTAGATGAGGATAAGGAATACACTGAGTAACTTGTTGATGAGTCTATGACTTTATGACATTGACTTTATTATGTTGCATTCATCTATGATGAAGAATAGAGCTGAAAGACACAAAGCAGTGTTATCAGTAAATGAAGCATTCCAGTACACACTGACAGAGTGTAGTGTATACCAAGCATAGTGTTAACCAAGCTTGTGCTCACCGATGCATTTCTTTGTTAATTGAGCAAGAACAGAAAGGAATTAAATGATTAGTTTAGCCGATAGATTGATGAGCTAGAAAGTGTATGAATTCGAGGTAACAGATAAGGTTTGTTATGAAGATCAATGAGTAACATAATTCAAGGAAGATCTAATGGAGCAGGTTGAAATGTGTTACTAACACATCAATCGAAGAAGGTTAAAGTGGTAAAAGCAATGAATGAGATTAAGCGGAAAAATTTGATGGATAAAAAGAAAATGATTTACTTATCTATACAAGAGACATTGGTTTCATTGTTGAAGCTATGCCGAAGGAAGAAGATACTACACAATTATCATGTGAACAAGTTTTCATGCATTCTGATCATACTGGTTAGTGAGAACCAAACTGCAGAAAAATTACCGTGTTATAGAGAGTAATTACTGATGGACAGCAAGTTGATATAGTGTTGAATCTGAAGTGATATATTAATCAAAAAGATTTGTATGAGCTGAATATTGATCTGTAAACTGCAATTGAAATTGTATCAAGGTAGATCATCTACTGTTACATATTTAACCATTGTACATAGTCAAATCTCTTAACTGAGAGGACTAAGAAAGTCTTTTTATGTTTCATTCATAGAGTGAACATTGTTATCCTATCAACCCCAAAGTGACTGTTGGTTAGACGATAACTTCTGGTCTAAAATCCTCTAACAAGGTCACACCTAACAGTGTGTTTGTAACCTTTAATAGGGTTGGGTCTTCACCGACCTCACTTCAAAAGAGTGAACAGTTTTGGGTTACCAGTCCTAGGTGGTTTTTCCCTTCACAAGGTTTCCACATTAAATCTCTTGTGTTATGTGTTGATTGTGATATTTGTTTGTTATCATACTTTGCATATTACATGTTAGATTTGATCGGTAACTACTATAAGTTTTAGACTAATAATCGGTAAAAGCACAGATAGTGAAAGTATTTTATGTTTACCGAGTAGCAAAAGTTGAAGAATTTGTTTTGGATTATACATTTTGTTTTGGGACACTGGATAATTGATTCACCCCCCTCTTAGTTATTCTAACAATTGGTATCAGAGCTGAGTTGCTTAGAACAAAGTTTTAAGGACTCCAGCACAAAGATCTCAAAATGTATAAGAGGGAAGTACCAAAGCTAAACAAAGAGAACTTCACAGTATGGCAAAGCTAGATGAAGTTGCACATATCTATAATTGGGAATTTTGCACTAGAATTGATGGAGAATGGCTACATTGAACTAACACCAGGTCCCCTAATACTTGATCAACTGAAAGACATGCATGAACACAATATTAATATGATGGAATTTACTGATGCCTATACCGATGCCTAATTTGAAGATATTAAGGGATGCACTACTGCCAAAGCCATGTGGGATAAATTGACTCTAATATACAGTAGAGATTTGAATGTTAAAAGAGCTAGAGAAGAAAGCCTAAGAGGTTGATTTGACGATATGAAGATGAAAGAAGGTGAGAACATTGTGCAATACTCAAATAGACTAAAAGAGGTAGTACATTCTATTAGAGCATCAAATGGAATTATTGATGATGAAAGAGTGATAAGAAAGATTCTCAGAACTTTACTACTAGTTTAAGCAATCAAGATCTCTGCAATTCATGAAACAAGAGCTACATCCAACCTTACTCTTGACACACCAATTAGTAAGCTTATAACCTTTGAATTGAATAACTTTGACAATAGTGTTGTACCTTCTATTGAATCTGCTTTCATGTCTTCTTTGAAGATTGGTAAGTCTAGTAGTAGGAATAATAGGAATAATGATAGTGATAATAATATTGATGATGAACTTGAAGCTCTTATGGCAAGAAGGTTACCCAATTGTAAAGGAAGGTATAGAGGTAAGTTACCTTTGGCATGCTTTAATTGTAAACAAGTTGGCCACATTGCTGCTAGATGTTTGAATAAGAAGGACGATGATAGATCCAAAGACCGATCTAAAGGGAGCTATGGGAGAAGAGCTAACAAAGGCTACCAACACAACAATAGAGATAACCGAGATAGCTATGACAAAGGGAAAAAGGTATGTTACATAGCTAAAGATATTGAATCTGAATCTGATACTGATGATGATGTAGATGTAGTATTTGTTGCTACGAAAGATGACTCAGAGGAAGAAGAGAAACATGAATAAACAACACTGATCTCTAAAGTAAGCAGAAATGATACATGGATCATAGATAGTGGCTGTACACATCATATGACTGGTGATGTAGAGAAATTTGATCTACTTAATGAATACGATGGAGGATCTGTTAGGATGGGAAATGATGCACCCTGTATGGTAAGAGGCAAAGGTTCACTGATGATTAATGATAGAATAAAAAGTGAAAATGCATACTGGGTAGATGGACTGAACTATAATTTGTTAAGTGTGGCACAGCTAAATAATTCAGGCCACCGACTTGCTTTTGAGAACAAAAAGGTAAAAATCTATGATGATGGAGGAAGACTTGTCAGAACCGGTACACAATCCAGAGGTAATCTATTTTATCTTGATATTGATCAGTCTTCTTGTTTATTGATGAAGGATGAAGATGCATGGTTGTGGCATAAGAGGTTATGCCATGTGAACTTTGATAACATGATCAAGATTAGTAAGAAGAAAATAGTTAGAGGATTGCCTAACTTGTCAAAACCTTATCATGCTATGTGTCATGAATGTCAGAAAGGTAAGATGACTAAGTCTAGTTTTAAAAGAAAAGACTACTCAAAAAAGAAGATAATTGAGTTGGTTCATACCGACGTATGTGGTCCTATGAGAACTCAAATTTATTATGGTGATAGATACTTTATTCTTTTTATTGATGATTATACTAGATTGATGATAGTTATGTTCTTAAAAGAAAAATTTGAAGCATTTAAGATGTTTAAGTGGTATAAGGAAAAGGTAGAAAAAGAGACTAGAAAAGAATTAAAATGATTAAGATTTGATAGAGGTGAATTTATCTCTAATGAATTTACTAATTTATCTAATGAGTATGGTATCAAAAGATAGGTCTCTACACCGAGAACACCTCAGCAGAATGGGATTGTTGAAAGAAGGAACATGTTAGTAATTGACTGTGTAAGAACACTAATGTTGCAAAAGAATATTTCTCAGACATACTGGAGGGAAGCTATCAATATAGCTGTATATGTGCTTAACCGAGTACAACTGAAGAAGGACACCAACTGGACACCCTATGAGCTATGGTTTGGATACAAACCTACTGTAAGTTATTTCAGAATCTTTGGAAGAAAATGTTTTATTCTGAAAGATGAGAGAAATGAGAAATTTGATTCTAAAGGTGATGAAGGAATATTCTTAAGATATTCTACTAAGAGTAAAGCATATAAATGTCTAAATAAGGTTACAAATAAGATAATTGAAAGTACTAATGTCTGTGTTGATGAGTTTGATGATAAGAACACATAGGAAAGTAGAAAGGAACTAGAAGACTATGGTAGATTCACTTACATTGAACATCCTGATTATCTACCAAAGTCACAACCTATGATAACTGGTCAGTAGGAAAATAAACCCGATGAACAGGAAAGGGAAACTGACGAACAAGATGGAGCTACCGAGCAAGCACATGAACCTGGACAAGATGAACAAGAAAGAAGAAACTAAGTACTGGCTATTTTTGTTAGGAGACATCATCTTGAGACACAAATTATTGGAGACAGACAAGCTGGCATGTAGACAAGAAGCAAAGCAAGACAAGGTACATGTCTAGTTTGTGAATTTGAACCAAAAAATGTGAAAGTTGCATTACAGAATGAAGAATGGGTTAATGTAATGAAAGAGGAAATAGAAAAAATAGAGAAGAACAAAACCTGGTCCTTAGTACCTTGACCTAAAGATAAGAATGTTATCGGTACTAAGTGGATATTCAGGAACAAACTGAATGAAAATGGTGAGGTGACAAGAAATAAAGCTAGATTGGTATGCAAGGGATATGCATAGGAAGAAGCCATTGATTATGGTGAGACATTTGCACTTGTTGCTAGATTGGAAGGAGTTAGAATGCTACTTGCATATGCTACACACAAGAAATTTAAAGTTTATCAAATGGATGTGAAGTCAACATTTCTGAATGGTATACTTGAAGAAGAAGTCTACATAGAACAACTTGAAGGATTCGTTGATCTAGACAACAAAGACATGGTATGTAGATTACATAAAACTTTATATGGTTTGAAGCAAGCACTGAGAGCCTGGTATGAAAGGCTGGATACTTACTTGTTAAGTATTGGATTTGTTAGAAGTAGTGAAAACAACAATTTGTACATGAAAGGTGATACTGATGACACTATTATTATTGCTGAGATATTTGTTGATGATATTATTTTTGGAGGTCAAGATCATGTATGTAAATCTTTTTCTAATGAGATGAGAAAATATTTTGAGATGTCTATGTTCAGAGAGATTAAATTCTTTCTAGGACTACAAGTGATTCAGCAGAGTGATGGGATATTCATCACACAATCTAAATACATAAAGGAAGTCTTGAAGACATTTGGCATGGATGATGCTAAACCTGTGGGAACACCGATGGCTACTAGATATAAACTGACAAAGGAAGATGAAACTACAGAGGTAAACTAGACACTTTACCGATCCATGATTGGTAAGCTAATGTATGTAGTTCACAGTAGACTAGATATAGCACATGTTGTGGAAATTGTTGCTAGATTTTCTGCTAACCCTAGAGAATCACACATGATTTCTACTAAAAGAATCTTAAGATACCTAAAAAGGATAAAGGATTATGGACTACGGTATCCTAAGGAAGCTAAGTTTGAACTGAAGGTCTATACCGATGTTGATTGGGCTGGAAATGTGGATGACAGAAAAAGCACCACCAGAGGAGCATTCTTCTTTGGTGAAAGACTTGTAACCTAGAGAAGTAAAAAGCAGGCTTGTATTTCTTAGTCTATAGGTGAAGAAGAGTATGTTGATGTTGTTACTAATTGCTCAAACATTGCATATATCAAGCAAGTGTTGGAAGGAATGAATGAGGTAATCACTGACCCAGTGATTATATACTTTGACAACACCAGTGCTATTAATATTTCAAAGAATCCAGTGATGCACTCTAAGACAAAGCATATATCAATTAGGTATCACTACTTGAGAGAACAAGTGCAAGAGAAGCAAGTGAAGTTAGAATTTGTTACATCTAAAGAACAACTTGTAGATATCTTTACAAAGCCTCTACCAAAGGACACATTTGAATACTTGAGCATTAGACTTGGGGTTTGTCCCCTGTCTACCAGTCACTAATGTGATTTGGATGTTGCATCAGCTTAAACTTATCAGAAGATCACACATGTTGATGCAGCATAGTTCACACTTTGAATAATGTTCAAGTTTGTGATTAAGTTTGAAGAACTAAAATAGATTGGGATATCAGTATAATAGAGATACAAAGACTGTATTGGACAACAGAGAGTTACTTAGCTACTACAGAGCTGATTATTTATTTGTTTCTTTGGCATTGTTGTCAAAGGGAGAGATAAATAATATGAAAGAAAATTTAAACATGAACCGATGAGAACTATCTAAGGGAGAAATAATCTAAAAGAAATAAAACATTGAAGATTAGTTACAGAGAATAGAAGCAGGAACTTGAGAGCTAAAAAGATCATATCTACAGAATGACAAAGCTGTATTTTATAATGATGTTTAGTAATGTAGTGATTAAACATATTAAGCTAGGGAGATTTTGCACAACATTTGTTCACAGAGTTGTAGAATACATGTTTGGTATGTGTATGGTACACTTCATATTACTTGAGTTGCCATCAATGCCAAAGGGAGAGATTGATGAACTACAACTGATTTAGAACCTAAATGAAGAATTTGTGATTAAAGATCACTAAGGAGTTGCTGATTAGATATGTAAGATGATTAAATCAGTATTATGTTGTCATTGATGTCAACTAGCTTGACAGTACTTATCTTGTAAGTTACTATACCGAAACATTTGAAGAAAGGTGAAAGAGATGAAGAACAGAAGTATGTACATCAGGAAGATGTATATGTCAGATGAGGATAAGGAATGCACTAAGTAACTTGTTGATGAGTCTATAACTTTATGACATTGACTTTACTATGTTGCATTCATCTATGATGAAGAATAGAGCTGAAAGACACAAAGTAGTGTTGTTAGTAAATGAAGCATTCCAGTATACACCGATAGAGTGTAGTGTATACCAAGCACAGTGTTAATTGAGCTTGTGTTCACCGACACATTTCTTTGTTAACTGAGAAAGAACATAAAGGAATTAAATGATTATTTTAGCTGATAGATTGATGAGCTGGAAAGTGTATGAATTCGAGGTAACAGATAAGGTTTGTTATGAAGATTGACGGCTAACATAATTCAAGGAAGATCTAATGGAGTAGATTGAAATGTTTTACTAACACATCAACTGAAGAAGGTTAAAGAAAAAAAATCAATGAATGAGATTAAGCGGCAAAATCTGATGGACAAAAAGAAAATGATTTACTCATCTATATAAGAGACATTGGTTTCATTATTGAAACTATGCCGGAGGAAGAAGATACTACAAAATTATCACGTGAACAAGTTTTCATGCATTCTGATCATATTGGTTAGTGAGAACCAAACTACAGAACAATTACCGAGCTACAAAGAGTAATTACCGACATACAGTAAGTTGATATAGTGTTGAATCTGAAGTGATATATTGATCAGAAAAATTTGTATGAGCTGAATATTGATCTATAAACTGCAATTGAAGTTGTATCAAGGTAGATCATCTACTGTTACATATTTAACCATTGTACACAGTCAAATCTCTTAACCGAGTGGACTAAGAAAGTCTTTTTATGTTTCATTCATAGAGTGAACATTATTATCCTGTCAACCCCAGAGTGACTCTTGGTTGGATGATAATGTCTGGTCTAAAATCCTCTAACAAGGTCACACCTAACAGTGTGTTTGTAACCTTTAATAGGGTTGGGTCTTCACCGACCTCACTTCAGAAGAGTGAACATTTTTGGGTTGCCGGTGCTAGGTGGTTTTTCCCTTCATAGGGTTTCCATGTTAAATCTCTTGTGTTATGTGTTGATTGTGATATTTGTTTGTTATCATACTTTACATATTACATGTTAGATTTGATCGGTAACTAGTATAAGTTTTAGACTGATAATCAGTAAAAGCACAAATAGTGAAAGTATTTTATGTTTACCGTGTAGCAAAAGTTGAAGAATTTGTTTTGGATTATACATTTTGTTTTGGGACACTGGATAATTGATTCACCCCCCTCTTAGTTATTCTAACATGTTGGTAGAATATTAGAGATTGTTGCAGGTATCAAAGCTAATTGTGAAGGAAATAAGAATGAAGATGAAATCATTTGGAAGATATTAAAGACCCTGACCTCAGTATTTAAGAAGATAGTGCAGATGATTGAACAAGTCATGTACCTTGTACTAAAAAATTCACTAGAGAGACTCTTCTTGGAAGATTGGAAGCAGTGGAGATAAGTTTGAGACAATCCTGGAGATTTTCCCAAGATTGAAATTGCATTTAGTGCACTTAGTGTTTGCCCTACCTTGTCAAGAAGTGTAAGTTTTAGTGGGGATTATGCCTGTAGTAGAAAATATAAAACTGAATAAGACAGAAAGATTGAAGAAGGAATTGCCTTACTTGTGAAGAGAGAACTAGAAGGTAAGAAAATCTTTAAATGTTGGACATGTCAAGAATATGGTCATTTTGCAAGTAAATGTTCTAAGAGAGTAAAGAAATATAAAAAGTACTTTAAGTCTAGAAGACCTAAAGAATGTTATTATGTTAATGATGATGAATTTGAAGCTAGTATTAAGAAATTCTTAAGTGAAAGTGATAATGAAAGTGATGACATAGGATTTGTTGCAATAAAAGAAGAAAACTTTGAAATAGAAGTCAAAGAAGAAAAGATTTAGTATCACAGGTTGAAAATAAAACTGATTGGATCATAGACAATGGTTGTTCACATCATATTACTGGTGATATGAATAAGTTTACCAAGTTTAACAATTATGTTGGAGGAATTGTTAGAGTTGGAAACAATGCACCTTGTCGGATAATAGGAATAGGATCTATTACTCTTGATGGAAAGACTAACACTGATGATGTTTACTTTGTGGATGGATTGAAAATAATGTTTTGAGTGTTGGACAACTAAGTGACAAGGTATATCAAGTTTAGTTCACTGAAAAGACTTGTATGATCAAGGATAAGAATTATAAGATGATTGGAACAAGAGAAAGAACCAGAGGCAATGTATTTTTGTTGAATCCTACTAAGATGAAATGTTTGATTGCTAAAGTTGATGATAGTTGGTTATGGCACAAATGATTTTGTCACATAAAATTTGATAATATTGTGAAAGAAAGTAACACATTTGTGGTAAGAGATTTGCCTAAAATTGTGAAACCTACTAACATGGTATGCAAGGAATGTGTTATGGAAAAGCAGAAAAGAAGTTCTTTTCCTAGCAAGAAATTCACCACATTAGCAAAATTGGAGATTGTTCATATAGATCTGAGTGGTCCCACAAGAACAAGAACATTCTATGGTGAAAGGTATTTTATGATTCTTGTTGATGATTTTACTAGGATGATGTGGGTAGCATTTCTTAAAGAAAAATTAGAAGCATTTGACAAGTTCAGATTGATTAAGAATAAAGTTGAGAATGAATGATGAATAAAGATTAAATGTTTAAGATCTGATAGAGGTGGATAATTTACTTCAAATGAATTTAATAATTTTTGTGAAGAGAATGACATTAAGAGACAACTTTCAACCCCTAAAACACCTAGAAAAATGATATTGTTGAAATAAGAAATAGATCATTAAATGAGGAAGCAAGAGCAATGTTGTTTGAGAATGATGTAGCAAAGACATTTTGGAGAGAAGCAAAAAAAAACAACAGTGTATAAAATGAATAGAGTATAGATCTAAGTAGATACATACAAGACTCCTTATTAATTATGGTTTGGACATGCACCTTTAGTAAAATATTTCAGAATCTTTGGAAGAAAGTGCTACACAAAGAGAGATGATGATATTGGTAAGTTTGATCTGAGAAGTGATAAATGTATGCTTCTTGGTTATTCATTGAAAAGAAAAGCTTATAGATTTTTTAATAAAAGAACAAAGACTAATGTTTAGAGTACAAATGTTAAAGTGGATGAGAAGTTCAAAATTTAGGAAAGAATACTTGATTATGATACAGATGAAGAGGTCTATCCTAAAACTAATCAAGAGAATGTTGAATTATTTTATGAAACTAACAATGATTTGTAGAATGAGATTCATGATGAAGAACAAAGAGAAGAACTGAGCTCTAAACCCATAATTGAAGCAAGAGTTGAGATGGTAACACCTAATAAGAATTTTATAATGAATCACCCTGTTGATCAGATTATTGGAAGCAAACACAGAGGAGTTATGACAAGAAATAAGGTACAAGAAGAATTATGTTTGATTTCTCAAATTGAACCTAAGACTACTGATGAAGCTTGTAAAGAAAAAAATTGGATTCAAGAAATGAAGAATTAGATCACATTGAAAAGAATAATACTTGGGAATTGGTTCATTGACCTAAGGACAAAAATGTTATAGGAACTAAATGGGTTTTCAGAAACAAGATGAATGAACAAGGTAAAGTTGTAAGAAACAAAGCAAGATTGGTATGTAAAGGATACTCATAGAAAGAAGGTATTGATTATGAAGAACATTTTCACCTATTGTAAGAATTGAAGCAATAAGAATGTTTTTGGCCTATGCAGCTTATAGGAAATTTGTAGTGTATCAAATGGATGTGAAGTTGGCATTTCTAAATAGTGAATTAGAAGAAGTCTGCATTGAGCAACTAGACAGTTTTCCTTTGACTCAAGAAGGAGTTATGGTATGTAAGCTGAACAAAGACTTATATGGACTAAATCAAGCACCTAGAACTTGGTATGCAAGACTAGATAAATATTTGGCAAAATTGTGATTTTCTAAAGGCACTGCATATAGTAATTTGTATCGAAAAGAAATAAAGAATGGTCTATTAATTGTAGTTATTTTTGTTGATGATATAATCTTTGGAGGTGAAGATGAAGCAAGTGATAAATTTGCTGATGAAATGAAGACAAAATCTGAGATGAGCATGATTGGAGAAATGAAATTTTTCCTAGGATTACAGATTATGTAGAATAATGATGGTATTTTCTTATCTCAGACTAAGTATCTAAAAGATCTATTACAAGGATTTGGTTTGGAAAATTGTAAGCATGTTGGTACACCTATGGTAACTGGCCATAAGTTATCTAGCATAGATGTGACTCCTGTAGTTGAATAAAGAAAGTACAGATCTATGATTAGAGGTTTGCAATATCTAACTCACACAAGACTAGATATAGTACATGCAGTTGGTATTATCACGAGATTTCAAGTTGATCCTAAACAATCACATTATGTAGTAGTAAAAAGAATATTTAGATGTTTGAAAGGTACAAATGATTATGGGTTGTGGTATGACAAATCAAATGATTTTACCTTATGTGCATATACAGATGAGGATTGGGGAGGTAGTGTGGATTAAAGAAAGAGCACAAGTGGTGGAGAATTTTTTCTTAGAGGAAGATTGGTTTCTTAGCTAAGCAAGAAACATAATTGTATTTCACAGGGCACAACAGAAGTAGAATATGTAGCAGTAGAAAATACTTGTAATTAGATAATATGGATGAAACAAATGTTGAAGGATATTGGAATCAAGTTTAATGAAAATGTTATTATACACTGTGATAACACAAGTACAGTAAGTATGTCTAAGAATCACGTGTTACATTCTAAAAAAAAACATGTAGAGATCAAGTATCATGTTGTAAGAGAGAAAGTTGTAGAGAAAGAATTCAGAATTGAGTATACCAGTACAAAGGATCAGATTGCAAATATATTTACAAAGCCTTTACCTAAAGATACATTTGAGTATTTGAGAGGTATGCTTGGGGTTATGCCCTAGCCTACTCTCAAGTAGTGATGCAGAAAGTTGCATCAGTCCAATGGTATAGAGCACTATCTTTCTAGATTGTATGTTGATGCTTCCTCTATGGGGGAGTATGTTTTTGAGCTGAGTCATGAGGGACTCTTTACTAAAAATGTATCTTCAAACAGTGTCTTTGGACATTCAGGCATGCATAGGATTGACATAGTGATGCTTACTTTGTCATTGATGTCAATGGGAGAGAAAGATACATGAAAAACATCTGATGATTGATGAAGAGGATTTGAAAAGCTAAAGAGCATAACTAAAGAGAAGAAGCATTTGGGAGAAGGATACATAAGACCATTTTATTATTGATGAAGAGCATTTGAAAAGTTAAAGAAGAACAATAGAGTTGCACTTTGGTATTCATAGAACTTGGATGTTTTTTCATCTATGTTGCCATCAATGGAAATGAGGGAGATTTTGATAGTCCCAACTAGTGCTGAGAGGGGAGGAGTGAATCAACACCTCTAAAATTTTTCTCTTAACTTTGGTAACGTGCACTTATAACTGTGAGCCAGATAGATTCAAACATATAATAATAGTAAGCAAACAATCACACAGTGACACCAAATTTATCATGTGGAAACCCGATTAGGGTGAAAACCATGGTGTGAGGAGACCTCACAAATTTTGTACTCTTCTAGAGTACACCCTGTTAGGAGCCTTCTTAGTTAAAGGATCAAAATGCACTATTAGATGTGACCTAGTTAAGGGATTTATTACAATAAGGTTAGTTAGTACCTGCTTGGTTAGAGGAATTTGAACACCTTGAAAGATGTCACCCAGTTAAGGGATTTGATACAAGGGACCTATTAGATTCCACCCAAATACTGGGATTTTAACTATTGTAATTGTTGGAAAACAATAGAAAGATTGACCTTTTACAAATGGCTTTTCATAGCCTGATAAGATCTCTATTTGTGCTCAACTGAGAAGCATCACCGGTCATCATAGGTGTGTTCTCCTCTACTATTGTGCTTCTTTGCACAATCTTCTTTCTCTCTTCTTCAAACTTCTTTTTACCCTGGCTTCTACAGCTTATAGGTTCACTCTTTTTCTCAATAGAATGAAGGCAACTCACATCCTCAACATGCATAAGAATATATAGAGTTCATGCCCTGATTGCACCTCTCATGCATGACCTAATTTTAGATCCCTTTCAAATACATCACTCAGTAGAGTACCAGTTTACTGAGGAAACATCCAGTATATGTCCTTGCTTTATCAATTCTACAAAGAAAACAATAGATGCATGTCAAGCATCTTTCCTTTACAAGAGATAATGCTTTGTTTTAAAGCCACAGATTCTAGCTTTAAAACCTTAAGATGTGCCTCAAATCGATCACCAAGTTAACTCAAAGTCATCCAAATTTACTACGATAAATCCTGGTTAAAGAGATAGTTCAAACAAATAGTTGACTCTGACTTCCTCGGTTCATACCAGAGTCATTACTAGATCAGTTGAGAACCTCATGATGGGAATATGTAAGAGTCTTTAACCTGTCACTGTCCCTTCCTTAGCTTACTAGTTGTGTTGTAGACACTGGTTTGTACTCTTACTTTTTTTGTGCTTATCTTACACCAATCATGATCTAGTCCTTAGTTGATGGTTGAATCCTCTATTGTCTTTTCTGTAAACAATACCCAATTGTACTTATTTCTTGTATGTGGACACCAGTTGCCACACCATCCTCTATTCATACAGACTTCCTTGGATCTTTAGACTTTAGAGAGATGAAAAATCTCTATCCTCTTTTTCCAATCAATGACAACACTTGTACCAATAGCAGGCTTACCGATTATCATTTCTTTTAATGCCAACAATCTCCCCCTTTGGTATTGATGGAAAAACTTTGATGGGAAATCATGAGCTTACCTCTTTATTCTATTACTTCCTTTATCTTCTTCCAGTTGTCTATTGATTTATTTACAAACACTCCCCCTTTTTGACAATAATGCCAAAGCCTTAGTTAGAAAGACTTCCTTTCTAATCTGCTCCCCCTACAAGCAATAGTCTTTTTCATCAGTCCAGAAAATATGAGGTGTAACCCTCTATTGAATCATAATGGACTGATGACCACCTTTGTAGGTTTAATGAAGATCTTGAAGGGGTATCACCCCAAGTTTACCTTTGAGATACACAAAAGTACTCTTTGGTAATGGCTTTGTGAAGATATCAGCAATGTGTTCCTTGGTGGGAACATACTCCAATCTCACCTCCTTGTCTTGTACCAACTCTCTTAAGTAATGATACTTGATGGCAATGTGCTTTGTTTTGGAGTGCATAACAGGGTTCTTCAATATGTTAATTGCACTAGTGCTATCACAATAGATAGCTATCGGTTTAGGTATCTATTCTTTGATTCCTTCCAATAGTTTTTTGATCTAGATTACTTGTGTGCAATTGATTGTTGCATCAACATATTCAGCCTCTACAATAGATTGTGAAATATAATTTTGTTTCTTTCTTGTCCAAGAAACAATTCTTCCATCGAGAAAGAATGCACCACCACTTGTTCTCTTTCTATCATCAATGTTGCTAGCTGAGTTTGCATTAGTGTATACTTTTACTTCAAATCATCTCTTGTGTTGAAACCACAAACCATATTACTCAGTTACCTTTAGATACCTAAAGATTCTCTTCACTGCTATTAGATGTGTCTCTTTGGGTTTAGCAAAGAATCTTGCCACTATGCCAACTGTATGTGCAATGTCTAGTCTACTATGAACAACATACTGCAATTTTCCTATCATAGACCGATACATTATTGCATTCACTTCTTTTGCATCATCCTCCTTTGATAGCTTGAGGTTGGTTATCATTGGGGTTCCAACCGGTTTAGATTCTTCAAGTCCAAAAGTCTTAAGAATTTCTTTTATATACTTGGACTGAGAGATAAAAATACCTTCCTTTAGCTGATGGACCTGTAGTCCAATGAAGAATTTTATGGCACCTATCATAGACATCTCAATTTCTTTCTTCATCTCTTTAGCAAAGGCTTTTCTCATCCTGTCATCTCCTCCAAAGATGATGTCATCCACAAAGATCTCAGCAATTAGATTTACATATTTTCTAGTCTTGAGATACATGTTGTTGTTGTCCCCGGTTCTTTTGAATCCTATGGTCAAAAGGTATGAATGAAACTTCTCATACCAAGCCCTTGGAGCTTGCTTAAGCCCATAAAGAGCCTTTTTCAACTTATAGACCATACCACCATCTTGGGTAGATGTGAAGCCTTCTGGTTGTTCAATGTAGACTTCCTCCTCTAGTATTACATTGAGGAATGTAGACTTGATGTCCATCTGATATACTTTGAACTTCTTATGAGCTACACAGGCAAGAAGAATTCTCACTCCTTCCAATCTGGCCACTGGTGTAAAAGTATCTCCATAGTCCAGTCTAGCTTCCTGGGCATACCCTTTGCATACTAGTCTTACCTTATTTCTTACAACTTTCCCTTCTTCATTCAGCTTGTTGCTGTAGACCCACTTGGTTCCTATGGCATTCGTGTCTTATGGTCTTGGCACAAGTTCCCATGTTTCATTCTTCTCAATTTTCTCAATTTCTTTCTCCATGGATTTGACCCAATTTTCATCTTGTAGAGCTTCCCTGGGGGATTTGGGCTCTATATAGGAAAGTAAATAGATATTCTCTCTGACCTTTTTCCTGGTTAAGATATTTTCATATTTTTCACCAATTATATTGTTAGTGGAATGATATGTGACATACCTTGGGAGAACTGACCTCTCTTCCCAGGCCGGTTCTTTTGGTTAAGTAATTTATTCATCATGGTTTTGAGCATCTTATTGCTCACCATTCTGTACTTCAAATACAGTCTCCTCCACCTAATGTCTACTCATGGTGTTCTCTTTGTCTTCAAGTTTGGCTTCATTGAACTCAAAGGCATTTCCTTCATTTAGGATTTCAAGATTGTTATCATCATCATGACTGGTCTTCTTAATCGGTTCTAAAGATTCATCAAATTTTACATTGATGCTCTCAATTATTTTGCATGTTCTCTTGTTCAGACACCAATAGGCCTTACTCTTGGTAGAGTATCCCAAAAATGTTCATTCATCGCTCTTGGGATCAAACTTCCTAGAGTACATATCTCTTTTGATGTAACATTTACTACCAAAGATTTTGAAGTAACCTACACTAGGAGTATGCTTGAACCATAGTTCATAAGGAGTCTTATCGGTTCCATTTTTTTACTTGAAATCAGTTTAGTGTGTAGACAACAATACTGATGGCTTCTCTCCAGAAGTGATGAGGGATATCCTTTTGAATCAATAGGGTTCTTGCATAGTCAATCAACGTCATGTTTCTTCTTTATGCTACTCCATTTTGTTGAGGAGTCCTTGGTGCAGAAAACTATCTCTTTATTCCATGTTCCTCATAGTAATGAGTGAGCTCCTGAGAGGTTTATTCACCTCCTTTGTTTGACCTTAGGCACTTCAATTTTTTACCAGTTTCCTTTTCCACTCTAGCCTTGTAGATTTTGAACATGTGGAAGGCCTCTGATTTCTCCCTAAGAAAGAGTGTCCACATCATTATTGAGAAATCATCTACAAAGAACATGAAGTACCAGTCTCCATAATAGCTCTTTATCTTCATTGGTCCACACAAATGTGTACACAAGATCTAGAACATTTTTAGTAGAAAAAGACTTATTGTTGAAACTTGAACTTGTTAGTTTTCCTAACTGACAATCTTTACAAATACCTCTGATGGGTTTTGTAATCTGAGGGAGTCATCTGACCAATTTCTTTTTGCTCAATTTGAAAATACTATCAAAGTTTATGTGGCAGAGTCTCTTATGCCATAGCCATCTATTGTCTTCTTTAGAGATAAGACAAATTTTTCTTGATTCTCCTTTGACTGAAGCTATTAGACAAGCTCCTTCCATTAAGTCTAGGTAGAACAAATTACCTTTTCTCTGTCCACCAGTTGCAACATGGGTTCTAGACTAATTTTTTACTATACAGGAACCTTGTTCGAATTCCAACAAGAATCCTTTGTTATTCAGTTGTGCAACACTCATTAAATTGTACTTGAATCCCTCAACCCAGTATAAATCTTTACAGACAACACTGTTGTAGAGTGTAATAGAACCTTTTCATTTAATGGCACAGGGAGCATTATTTCCAAAGGTTACCAATTCACTGTCATTGAGCACTAGGTTGATAAACTTGTTCTTGTCACTGGTCATGTGGTGAGTGTAGCCGCTATCAATGATCTAATCATCATGCTGATGAGATCTTCATATAAGTGCTACTTCACTTACCACTGGGCTCTCCTCTTTTATTGCAACAAATGGAATTTTTGGATCCTCAGAGTCTTTAGACTCATTGTTTGTGACTCCTTCCTGTGCAAGATAGCATTCCTTCTTTTCTTTTCTCTTGAACTGGTCTCTCTTATCTTTGTGTTCATTATCAGGACATCTTGTAGCAATGTGTCCTATCTTGTTGCAAGAGAAGTATTTCAAAGGAATTTTTCCTTTGTACTTCCCTTTCCCTCTAGGGAATCTTCTAGCGATGAGTGCTTCAAAATCATCTTGCTCCATCTCTTCAAAGAATAGATTCTCAACAAGATTACCAAGCTTACTGGTAGAGCAGTTACCAATTTCTCTTCCCTTTTTGGTGGAAGAGATATTGACAGAAGGCTTAAATGTCACTTCATGAATGGATAAATTAATGTCAAAATTACTTAATTCAAAATTAGCCATCTTATCTATTAGGGAGTCTAGGGTGACTTCATCTTTGGTCACTGATCTTAGCTCTTGAATAACATAGATCTTAATGGCATATTGAGGTCTGAGAGTTTTCAGTATTTTTCTAACCACCTCCTCTTCATTGAGCTTTCCTCCAATGCTTTTGATGGAGTTGATCACTTCTTTGATCTAGTTGATGTATTGCTTGATGTCTTCTCCTTCATTCATCCTCATGTCATCATACTTTCCTCTAAGGCTTTTGACCTTGGCTCTTTGAACATTTGTGTCTCCTCCATATACCACTTGCAACTTGGCCCACATCTTGAAGGCAAATTATAGATATTCTATCTCAGCATAGACATGATTTGATAGTGTGCTAGCTATCATATCCATAGCTTTCATGTGCTCAAACTTGATCTTCTATTCATCAAGTGCTAGGACACTGCAGGGTTCAGTGTAATCAGTGGTAACATGATTCTAGTATTGATCTCCAATGGTCTTCATATACAACTTCATTCTATTGCACCACAAAGTGAAGTTTTCTTTTGAAAAATTTGGTCATTCCTTTCTCATCATCTTGACTTTTTCTTTATGTGATTAAGTGGTAAATAAAATAGATGAGGCTCTGATACCAATTGACAGTCCCAACCGGTGCTAAGAGGGGAGGGGTGAATCATCACCTCTAAAACTTTTCTCTTAAATCTGGTAACATGCACTTATAAATGTGAGCCAGATAGATTCAAACATATAATAATAGTAAGCAAATAGTCACACAGTGACACCAGATTTATCATTTGGAAACCTGATTAGGTTGAAAACCATAGTGTGAGGAGACCTCACAAATTTTGTACTCTTCTGGAGTATGCCCTGTTAGGAGCCTTCTCGGTTAAAGGATCAAAATGCACTATTAGATGCAACTCGGTTAAGAGATTTGTTACAATAAGGTCAGTTAGTGCCTACCTAGTTAGAGGAATTTGAACAACTTGAAAGATGTCACCTAGTTAAGGGATTTGATACAAGGGACCTATTAGAGTCTACCCAAATACTGAGATTTTAACTATTGTAATTGCTAGAAAACAATAGAAAGATTAACCTTTTACAAATGGCTTTTCATACCCTGATAAGATCTTTGTTTATGCTCAACTAAGAAGCATCACCGATCACCATAGGTGTGTTCTCCTCTACTATTGTTCTTCTCTACACAATCTTCTTTCTTTCTTCTTCAAACTTATTTTTACCCTGGCTTCTATAGCTTACAGGTTCGCTCTTTTTCTCAGCAGAATGAAGGCAACTCACATCCTTAATAGCCATAAGAATATATAGAGTTCATGCTCTAATTGCACCTCTCATGCATGACCTAATTTCAAATCCCTTTTGAATACATCACTCAGTAGAGTACCAGTTTACTAAGGAAACATCTGGTGCATGCCCTTGCTTTATCAGTTCCATAAAGAAAATAATAGATGTGTGTCAAGCATATTTCCTTTACAAGAGATAACACTTTATTTTAAAGCCACATATTTCATCTTTAAAACATTCAAATGCACAACAAACCAATCACCAAGTTAACTCAAAGTCATCTAGATTTACTACAATAAATCTTGGTCAAAGAGTTAGTTCAAACAAATAGTTGACTCTGACTTCCTCAGTTCATATCGGAGTCATTACTAGATTGGTTGAGAACCTCATGATGGGAATAGGTAAGAGTCTTTAACCTATCACTGTCCCTTCCTCATCTTACCAGTTGTGTTGTAGACACCGGTTTGTACTCTTAATTTTTTTGTGCTTATCTTACACCAGTCGTGATCTAGTCCTTAGTTAACAGTTGAATCCTCTATTATCTTTTCTGTAAACAATACTTGGTTGCACTTCTTTCTTACATGTGGACACCGGTTGCCAAACCGGCCTTTGTTCATACATATTTCCTTAGATCTTTAGACTTTAGAGAGATGAAAAATCTCTATCCTCTTTTGCCAATCAATGACAATACTTGTACTGGTAGCAGGCTTACCGGTTACCATTCCTTTTCATGCCAACAGATTGTTAGCATGAATGTTGAATATTTCATATGGGGGAGTATTCTAGCATTTTTGGAGTAGTCACATGTTGCATTCATAACTGTGTTCATCATTGATGTCAACATACTAATTTTATTAAAGATTAATAGAGTAGCATATAGAGTTCAGATTAGCACACATGACATATTATAGATGAGGTTATGCAGATTTGAGTACATGTATTAAATGATGTCCTGATATCATGGTTAAGAGCGCATATGGAAATTCAAGTATGTGTGTCAATTATGAGTAGCTTAGTGGAAATTGTATTCTGATAGTGTTCTTGAGAAGTGGTTTATTATAATTAGATTACATCTCTTAACATGGATAGAATCTATCCAAGAGAAGTTATACAAAGGTTGAAGACATTGTGAAGGTGACCTAGATGAGTCAGCATAGTCATAGGTTGCACGTGTGATAATTTATTAAGTTTGTAAGCTGACAATTGTATGTGATTATGGAAATATTATGTAATGTATAATGTTTTATATTTTACAATTGGTTAAGCCTCATTGGCTGAATCAATTATGAAATATTTTTCATGGTATAAAGAAAGGATTTTTTTCCTTAATTATGTGTGTAAGTGATATGATAAGTATATGATGTAAAGGTGAAATAGTGATTGATGTATGATGCAAAGTGAGCAGATTTGGTAGTGAGATCTGGTGAAGCATTTGGTGCAATTTTGGCATAGTTAGAGAGGAGAAGTAAGTTGCCAAGATCAATAATTCTTTGGTATTATTCTGATCAGATAATACAGAGATTAGTTGGACAATGTGTTCAGTGATCTTTCCCTTGAAGCTATTTGGACAGTGGGTTCTTTTGTCTTCCTTAACTCCTAACAAGGTTAGAATATCCTCACAAGGATTCAAAGTCTCCTAACAAAGACTAATATGTATTGAATATGTTTCATAAGACTTCTAATAGAGTCCATCCTCTAACAAGGAATTTTCATATTAGTACATCATTTGTGGGTACCATCCCCACCGGGGTTTACTCTCTGATCAAGAGGTTTCCTAGTAAACATATTTGGTGCCATTGTGTATGATTATCTTTCTATGGATTCTTTTTATGTTTATTACATGTTTTAGATATAATAAGGTTAATAAAAGTTGTTTTTATCATATAACTGATTCACCCCCCCCTCCTCTCAGTTATCTTGGTGGACTTTACTTTGTAGAAGGATCCACAATCACATCAACCTCAAAAGACTGATCATGTAGAGAATGGACATGAGGGTTAGAGCGTTCACTGGAAACAATTGAAGAAGGATCTTCCCCATCAAAGAGAAGATGTATATCATCAATGATATCTCCCATATTGACAATGTAGGACTCCAAAAATAAACTTGCAATGTCTGTCAAGTAGTCATCCCTTGCTACTATAATTAGAAGACAAGGTGTACCCTACTATGTTGAATCATATGGGCCTATCACAATAGAAATGTATGCATGTAGAATGTGCTAATTTTGTGACCTTGTCCTACAACTATCCAAAGGATCCCCCACAAGTGAACCTGTCAAATCAAGAGTCTATCTAACCCAATGAGGTCTAGTGGAAGATGATGGAGTATCCTTAACCTTAAGTTTACCAAGAAAAGGTGTAATCCTACATGTAGATGTTGAGGTAGATGAGCCATCTAAATCACTTCCACTATCATTACTATTAGTTTCCATAGTATTTGAAGTATGGAGAGGAGTAGAGGATAAGCTAGGTGAACTTTACTCAAAGTGAATATTCCTCTCTATGAAAATATCACGAGTCTCAAGATTCATAAGTATATATGCCTTAACACTTTCTTCATATCTAATGAATGTACAAGGCCCTAGTGGAGGTGCCTTTCATTTTCATGAAGATATGTTTGGCTATGATGGAAAACCAAATACTCTAAAGTGTTTCACAACCGGTTTTATTTTACACCATGCCTCAAAAGGTGTTATTCCATCTAAGGCATCATGAGGAGATCTATTAAGGATGTGATTGGGATAACTTATAGCTTCTGCCACAAGTGATGGATAAAGAGACTTGGCTTCAATCATGCAACTTTCCATTTCCTTAAGAGTTCTAATCTTCATTTCTACAACTCTTGTCTCTTGTGGATTATCACTTTTTATAAAGGCTCAGAAACTAGGCATAATCTAGAACTCGGGGATTGGACATCTAACCGAGTAGTTTATCCTCCTTATAAAAATTCATTTAATATGTCAACCCAGGGACATATTACTTGAAAAAGACCAACGAGATATATGTACCAAGTGGATTTGGCTGCAGGAACAATTCAATACTAATACTAAAATAACAAAAATGCGGGAAAATGAATTTAACTAGCATGAACCTAACTAACTATGGATTTATCACCAAGTGGGTCCCCTTGGATGAGTACTCCAAACACTTAATTACTCAAAGTTAAATCTCAATACTTCATTTTCTCATTAATTGAATAACTGAGTACAGAGGTGTATGAAAAACCAATAAATAGCATAATGAAACTGTATTGTAATTAAAATGATAATTCCCCCCTTTCTCATGCAGGAGCGGGGCTTTATATAAAAGGAAAAATTCAAACAACTAACTGATCATGCCATAGAAATAGGTAGAAATTTATTAAAACACTACCAACAGAAAGGAAGAAAGCTATAAAACTAGAAACATAATAGATCTAGAAAAGAGGAAAGAGTTTCTTTGACAATAGATCTAACTTCTCACTCTCTCCTAGATTTCTTCAGAGAATTCATTACATTGTCTCAATCTTTGCTTAACAAATTCCACCTTGATCATCCAGAAACCATTTTATGGTGTAGCGTTAATGTCTCTTCATTGAAGTCTATTGTAAGACCTGATCGAGCATCCAACGTATGAGTGCGTTTCACCAAGTCAAGATGATAGTTTCTATATTGATGTGTTGCACTTCAAATGTTAGGATAAAGACATTCATGGTAATAAACACCAAAACACACATGCATTATTTATGTTCAAACAAATAATTTACTTATAAAGACATAATCATAATTTCAAAGTATGTACTATAGCATATCCATCCAAGTATAACATATTAAGTGTGTTTAAAACCATAGAAGAATTCTAGTGGTTGAATGCCACATAATAACATAATTGAGTATAAAGTATTTGAGAAAATATAACAGAACAAGGAAAAAGGACCTAGCAGAGACTATCCTAGGGTATCTAAAATATGGAATTAATATGCCTTATCATTGCCCCCTATGAAGACTAGTGTCGGTCCTTACGCATAGAGACATTCTAGATCTTTGCAAGAACCCTGAGATCCCCTTCCTGACTCTCACCACTCATAGAACTACACACGCACCCATATAATCTATTTGTCTATTCCATCTTAATGCTTAGAATCATCTCTAATTTTTCATCTACCTCATTTTCCATGCATCTATATAATGGCCATAAAAGAAAAGGAGGCTGGAAGGTAAGGGATAACCATCTCTCAGATCACAATTGTCATCCTAGCTATATATACCATTGAACTCATTGCATTGTAGATCGAAGGTTAATAAGACTATGAGGCTCTACATTCTTTAATGTCATTGTTAACCTGGCCCATCTTTGTCATAATCCTTTGGTTGCTCTATGCCCTTATGTTAAAGAGAGTCTCTCAAAATCTACAAAGACCTATTCTCGGTTGCCTAGAATTATCCTTTTGTGTTTTGAGTTGTGGAATCCATAAACTATTTCCATCCAATCACAATATAACCTACGGGGTGATCCACTTTATGCATGTAGGGGAAGCGTGATTGTTCATTCAACTTCCCTATATTTTCTTAGCTATTTCCCATAATTTATTTCATTTCTTATCCAATAAAAAAGGGAATATAGGTGAATATCACTAACAAATAGCAAAGGGTTCCAGTCAGTATTGGAGGGAATGACATAATTGTGCAAGTAAAGTTAACACACGAGATTCCTAATATAGTCTGGTGATGCTTCATATGCAACCACAAATTCCTGGGGTGAGATTATGTCTGTGTTAAGGTCTCTAAGAACCCTCATTAATTTAAAAATTAAAAACTACTCTTTTCAACATAAGGTATAAACCCTAGGAGGTGGTTTGCATTCTATTAGTTTAGGAATTATCTCTGTGAGTGAATCCAATTTTCCCTTCAAAAGTTGAATTTCTTGTTGTTTTATCCCTTTCCAGTTCCCACAATGACTTGTCATATTGCATTTGTGTAAAATAGTCAATGGAGAGGGAGTGGATTGTTACCTTTCCTTGGTTTCTTGGTGGAACTTGATCCACTGCTATCTCTTCTTAGTTTTCTTGTGGAACTTGTTCTTTTTCTATGAAGACATCATTCTCTTGAATGTTTTCTTGCTGAGAAGAAGGCACATCAGAGATTCCTTTTTTCTTTTCTTCTTTATGTTCTATTTCCTTGTGCTCAGTTTTTGTATCTGGAATCTTAGCTGCAGGATTCTCTTCCATCATGCCTTGAAACCCTATGAAGGAACTATCTTCTTGTGGTTATTCATTCATGGGTTCCTCACTAGGAACATCAAGGGTAAAACCGGTCATCGCATGTGATACCTTTTCTATTTTTTTTGTGTTCAAATAAACACTTCATCATGGTGGGGTGTCTACTAGTGCTACACGATGCTTTTGCGAGGTCTTTTTATTTGTGGTAGGAGTGGTTGTAGGAGGAATAGGGACATCATCCATAACATACTCAACCATTTTTCTTTTTCTTTTTCTTTCTTCTAGACACTTTGTTCTACCCTTAGATTCTGGAAATCTATAGGAACCTCAGTTTCACCAGCCTCTAAATTAGGGTTTGGATTATGAGTTGCCATATTTTCTTTGTCAGTTCCTAAAGTAGAAGGGGTTTCCTGAGCCTATTTTGGAATGGAAGACTCAACATTTTCTGGAATGGCCTCATCAGGGATATTTCCCTGCTCTTCTTAAATTATGGGTTGTGGCCCTTCATCATGCAATTGTACATGAGGTGCTATGATAAAATCATCCCAGGTCATGGGAGAGGTATCACACAGAGACCTTTCCTCCAAGATTTTTATCAACCCATGGTGGGTGACAACATTCCGCCTTCCCTTCCTAACTTCCTCAAAACTAGAATTCACCAGGGAATATAGAAAATTGGGCACATTTATCAAGTGACCATGTCACAAATGACTCAAAATCTTAAAATGTACGACATGTAAGAAAAAAAAAATCCCTCATACGTAATGTACCTTATAATATGAACTGCTAATTGAGGGTACTCACCTCGAAGAGCTATTCTTTTGGCACCTTGTTTAGTGTATTCTAGTCCAATGTTTGTGGGTAGAGAAAATTCATCTCAGTCTATTCATGCATCATGCCCATGTGGAAAGCCTTCTCGAGTGGTAGGAAGTCTAGAAACTTCCACAATTTGTGCTTCAGAAGCCTCTACTTGCAATCCTTTTATATAAGCAACCCCATTGTTGTAGGTTCACAAAAATTCCAATGCTATGGCCTCATCATAACCACATAACCTTACAAAATATGTAAGCCAACCTACCTAGTTGAAAACTTGGATGGTGGCTTGATCTTACAAAAGGGATGTATGATTCGACTGCTCATGTCATATAGGTTTCCCACCCATTCTGCTTGTTGATAAATTATGTAACCTTAATCCCTTCAATTCCAACAATCTTTCTAACAATTCTACCCTCTATTCTACCCAGTAGTCTACTGAACCAGGATTGGATGATCAACTCATTGGGCTTCCTAGCTCATTTAATGGGTAGTCTGGACAAATGGCAGAGGTATTTTGAAATTTTTTGAAAAACTAGCGCTGGAATTTTGGATTTTAAAAACAAAGCTGTAGGGAATTTCATATGCAGGGGTTGTTAAATCAATGACTGCATAATACAACCTTGTAAATTAATAATGGTGGATTTAAGCAAAGATATGTATTACAATACACAACTAAAGAGACTTCCTGCCACAAAAAATGAGCCAAGTGTCCTCACATGCTTGGTTTGTGAGTACAGTGGTACTTGGATGAATTACTAAATTAATTACAATACAATTGATAATGATGTCAAATTAAGTAGAGAGCATTTTAAATAATAAATGAATGTGTACCTAGAATATAATCACTTTTAAATGCCTAAATCCAAAAAAATTGAGTGACGTGGGCCAAACAAAAAGTAATGTATGGCGTAATGATGATGTGAAAAATGAATGAATATGATAGTTAAAGTTGATGGGATGTGATGGGATGGCTGCTTTATTATGGAAAAATATATTTTGTGGGAAACAAAATTTTTATTATGACTGTATTCATGCAGAGTCAAATAGATGACCGGAGTAAGTAATTTGCTGCAGGAGAGTCTTCAGCTAGAGGAGGTCCATTGGCTATATAAAAATCTTTAGCTGGAGGAGGTCCATCAGTTGTAGGAGGTTCATCAGCTGTAGGATCTTGATTAGCTACAGGGGGTTCAGCTATGATAGGAGAAATCTCAAAGTGTTGCAAGAAGTTGACCTTTATTTCTAGCTTATGGTACAGACAAAGTTTGTGTCCATTTACTAGAAACTTGAAAGGTATAGGGTCGATGGTGGATAAATGAACTACACCATTAACATAAATGTGTTCAATTTCATAGGGGCCAAGCCATCTTATAGTGAGCTTACCCCATGTCTCCATACAAAAGAGCCCAATCAACATGAACAAACTACTTGTTTAGGATATCTTAATCATGCCACTTTTTGCACTATATTTGAACCACCTCAATTTTCCGCAGGGTTGTCTTTCTCATTTCATCTAAATGGTTGAGCTGCATGATCCTATTGTGTTGTGCTATAGGAAGATTAATATTGAGCTATAATGTTGTTCATAAGGTTTTGTGGTCAAACTCTATGGGCATTATAATGTTCTTCCCATAAACCAATTCAAAAGGAGTGAAACCATTTTTTATCTTCCATGTGGTCCTATATTTCCACACTACTTTTAATCTAGTGCTTCAATCCTTTTTATGTATCTATGTTGTTTTGGTCAAGATTGCTTCTATTTCCCTATTAGTGGTTTCTGCCTGACCATTCACCTATGGATGATATGGACTTGATTTTCTGTGACAGATATTGTACTCATTCATTAGGGCAGTGATCAATGTTGATATAAATTGAGCACCCTGATCAGTGACCAATTATCTGGGTACACCATATCATATAAATATTTCCTCATATAAGAACTCATCTACCTTGTTATCCTGAGCATGATTCATGGCTCACACCTCCACCCACTTTGTCATGTAGTTAGTGCACATAAGAATATATGAATTGTCGTTAGATGAAGGATTGATGGGTTCAACAAAATCTAACCCCCATTTATCAAAGGGAGTGACTACCACTTGAGGAAATAGAGGCATCTTGTCAGACTTAGTTAGTCATCCCATCCGTTGGCATCGATCACATTTCCTAGTGTAGTTAACCGCATCCTTATGTAGGGTTGGCCAATAGTAGCCAATATTCAATATCTTCATTGATGTTCTTTTGGCTATAAAATACCCTCCACAAGGCTTATCATGACATGCATAGAGGATGTCATAAGTCTCATCCTCCCTAACACATCTCCTCAATATTTGATTAGGGCCAGTGTAAAATAAACAATCAACAATCCATGAAAAGTCGAAAGTCTTTTCTATTAGGAGCCTCTTTTCTTTTGAGGAGAAATATGAAGGTACCTTTTGAGAAACTAAATAGTTAGCAATGTCAGCATACTATGGAGTTTTAGCTAAAATAGAGAACATGTGATCATCAGGGAAGCTATCATCAATTATTTATGGTTCATCCACATTCTACAATCTTGAGAGTAAATCAACAACTATGTTGGACTTGCCTGGCTTATCCACTATTGTGATATCAAATTCCTGCAATAGTAGAAGCCATCGAGCCAACCTTCCTATGATAGAAGGTTTTTTAGCTAGATATTTTATGGATGTATGATCAGTATACACAAATATTTGGTAGGCTGTGATGTAATGGAAAAATTTATTTAGAGCATAAATAATAGCTAGAAGTTCCTTGTTTGTAACTATATAGTTCAACTCCTCTCCTTGCAGGTTTTTGCTAATAAAATATATGGCATGTTCTACCATACCTTCCTTTTTTTTAACAATAAATCCTACTGCATGATCTGAGACATCTGTATGAATGCGGAATGGCAATGCCCAGGTAGGACCTCGTAGAATAGGAGCCTGAGTAAGGACATATTTCAGCTGTAGGAAGGCTTTATCATAGCTTGGCATCCATAAGAATTCTAAATCCTTGGTGAGCTAAGAATATAGAGGGCTGGCCATTTTCTTGATGTCTTTAATGAATTGTCTATAATAGCCAGCATGTCCAAGAAAACTTCTAACATCTTTCTGCTTGGTTGGTGTGGGCAGATTTTTAATGACTTCAATTTTTGTAGGGTCCACTTGGATGCCAATAGTAGATATATAATAACTTAGAACTACTCCTTTTTGCATCATCATGAATCTTTTTTCACTATTCAGAGATAGGTCATATTCTTCACACCTTGTAAGAACTTTGCCTAGGTTTGTCAAAGCCTCCTCATAAGTTTCTCCATATGTTGTAAAGTCATCCATATAGATTTCCATACAATCATGAGAGATATTAGCAAAAATGTTGATAACGGCCCTTTGGAATTTTGTTGGACCATCATAGAGGCCAACAAGAAAAACTAAATAGGAAAAGGTTCCCCATGGGCAGGTAAATGTTGTATTTTCCTGATCCTCAGGAAAAATTCTGATTTGGTTATATCCACTGTACCCATCTAGGAATGAAAAATACTTCTTTCCTGCTAAGGAGTCTAAGACTTGGTCAATGAATGGAAGGGGGAAGTGATCCTTTTTAGTGGAATTGTTAAGTTCTCTATAGTCAACAAACACCCTCCACTTACCTCCTTTTTTGGGAACCATGTCTAATGGAGAAACTCACTGGCTATCTAAGATTGGATATATAAAACCAACATTGAGTAGTTTTTGCAATTTGATCTTGACTATTTCTCTTAATGCAGGATTAACACATCATTGAAACTTCCTAATAGGGGGTTTTTGTTCTTTTAAGTATATCCTATGAGTACACAGCTTTGGGTCCAGGCCTTTCATGTCAGTTTAATCCCATGCAAATGCTACATTATGGTCCTTTAGTAATTTAGTTAGAGATTTTTTTTGCTGAGGAGTAAGATGACTATTAATATTCAAGTAGTGGCCATGAGATACCTTTATTTTCTTAGTCAGTTCTATCATAGATGCATCTATTAATGAGGGAACTTGGATCTCATGTGGAAGCAACTGGTGGTAGAGATGTTTGGCTACAGGAGAATCCCATTGGTAATCAAGGTTCAATGTCTGGATGGAGTAGTTATTGGAGGAACAATCCAGAGAATCTGAGTTTGATCCATACTGATTATGCAGGATGTTGGTGATTAATTTTTCTTCTTCCTAGAGCTACATAAAAGGATCTCTCTTTAATATCATTAAATGAGACACTGAGTTCATAACTTCAACTTCTTCTCCTATATCAGGCCATATTGGTGAGGCTAATTCTATCTGAGGTTGGGCAGGTGGATACAAGACTAAAGTCTTAGTATGCTAACCATCAAAGATGGCCATATCGCCTAAGCAACATATGATTTTGGTATCAGTAGTTTCTAGCCAAGGTCGGCCTATAATAATTGGATAACCCCCTAGTTTAGCTTTGGGTGAAAGGATCATCACATCAATAGGATAAGACCAAGATTTGAGGTCAACAACTATTTCCTCCACCATCCCATCAGATTTTGTAGTGGAACTGTCTGCAAGCCATAGGACAATGGGTGTAGTAATGAGGTTGGTGATAGCAAATTGTTGCATGAAATCTCTAGTCATGATGTTTATAGAAGCTCCAAGATCTATCAATGCATTTTTGGTAGTTGTCCCATTGATAATGACCTCAAAAATAGGGCTACCAGGGTTGGAATATTTTGGGATGATAAGATTTCCTAACATAATGTCAGGCAATTTTCCCAAGACATGGACAGTCTGGAGATCCATTTTCTTGAGGCCAAACTTCTTGAAACAAGCTTGTTTAATAGATTTTCTATATGTGGGGACATCCTTGATTTCCTAAAAAAGTGGAATTTGAACACTGATGTTCTTTAATTGATTAAGGATGTTGAAGGATGCTTCTTTGATAGGATTTGGATTGTTATGTTGCAGTCTTTATGGAAAAGGAGGCTTGGTATGCTAGTTTTTCTTAGGTGTTGGCTTAGAGACTACTGAAGGAGGAGATCGTTCAACATGGTTAGATTTGTCAGAAGGTACTTCTATGATAATTGAAGGTTTAGGAGTAGGAAGATTAGTACCAGACCATAGGTGAATATCGTCAAGAGTGATAGAATAAGTAGGATATTGAGTGTGGTATTGCATTGGGTCAGTAGCATATACATTTTGTTGAGGTGTAGGAGGTCTATTATTTGGGTTGGGCTACAACTGTGTAGGTAATTGAGTAGGCTTAAGAGGTGGATTATTGGCTGCTAGAGGTGGCAAAAGTGCTTGCTACTGTGGAGGTTGAGGAGGTGGTGGCATAAATTCTTGTTGCTAATTTGGCCATTGCTGAACTTCTCACCACTGTGGGTTCTACTGCCAGTTACCATGTGGTGGCTTACATGCTCCTTGGGGTTGTTTCCAATTCCCTTGAGGGTTTTGCCACTATGGATTGGGGTAATTCTACCACTAATTTTGGAAATTATTCCATGAAGTAGTTTGATAATTCATGGGGGGTTTCCATTGATTATTATAAAATGGACTACTAAATGTAAGTGGGTCCTGAGGCATACCTTGTCTTTGCACCCATGGTCATCATTGAGTGATGAAGAATAGTTGCTCGTCCACTAGTTCAATTAGTTTGTAATCAGTTGGCATTTGCATAGTCTCTATATTAGCAACCAGTTTGCATCGACAGTCTCTCTTCTTTTGTCTATAGTGGGGACAAAATTCTGCTAGCATGGCCTCTTCTTCCTCATGTTTCTTCTTATCTTGCATGGTATCCAACTATTTGGCCATGTTTTTAATGATGTCTTGCTTGAAGTCAGACAAGAGATGTGTTATCTTTGTCCTAGAAGTGGCCACACCATTTGACTTTCCCAAGGTGGACCTGTATCTCATTCCTTTCTTAACAATAGCTCTGGAGTAATTAAGGCATATATTTGTAATATAATCCCATGAATCTTGGGTGATATTGTCTCCAGCTATTAGGTTCAGTGCCTATGTGCATCCATCCTAAAGACCACACAAAAAGAGTAGCTTCTGAGATTCCTCATTAAGCTTGTGATGCGTGTTCTTTTGTAAGCTGAACATGAAACTTGAGATATAATCTTCAAGAATCTCATCTTCTTTTTGTTTCATCTTAAAAATTTCATCCCCTCATATGTCATTTCCTCTACAATTTTTTTTTTAATATTTTAGCAAGAAATCACTCTTCATTTCATCCCAATTGTGAACAACAAAAACCTATCCTAAGCCTATGAGCCAATGTAATGCAAACTCTTTAAGAGTTGCAGGAAATAGTTTAAGCTTGTGGGCATCAGTGCTATAGTCATAGATCCTACAAAGAATATCAAACTCAAAAATAAAGGTATCTAGGTCTTTTGTCACAAGATCATAGAATTTTGGAAGAGAAGATGAGGGTATGTTCTTGAGATTGTTATTGTCACACTGGTCGGAGATGGGAAAAGGAAATGTAGTGGGATTTTCCATCCTTGGTGGATTTCTAGGATGAGGTCGAGGTGGATTTTGAGGGTGGTAGATGACCAATTGTAAAGGGTTTTCTTCTTTGATGAGATTTTCATGATAACGGGATCTTAGATGGGTGAAGGCTTCAACAAATAAATTGATTTTAGGTTTCTCTTCGAAGGAAGCAATTATTTCTTCTTCAAGAAATGAGGATGATGATGCAGTTTCAAGAAGTTTAGTGGTAGCATCAACAAACATGCCTTCTTCTAATGGGTTATTGGATTGATTTGGAAAATACCTTCCTTGAGCGTCTCTTCTTCTATTATGCATGCAACTAGTATGAAGTGATGTAGATTGCTATGTTTCTCAAGATGAAATTTATTCTACTCAAAGTAGGAAATTAAAGCATAAATGAAAGAAAATCCTAGCAATGGCTGAGTGAAGACTAGGTTTGGCACCATCCCCGACAACGGATCCAAAAATGTTCTTTTTTTATAAATGCTCAGAAACTAGGCATAATTTGGAACTCAGGGATTGGACATATGACCGAGCATTTTATCCTCCTTTTAAAAATTCATTTAATATGTTAATCTAGGGACGTATTACTTGAAACTAGCCAATGAGATATATACACCAAGTACCACTCAACCACACATTCTATAGTTGCTACATGAAACAAATGCTAGAATGGAAATTAAAGTATAGCTACAGAAAAGAAAGTACTGAATGGAAGTTGTAGAAATGAAGTTGCTAACAAAATATGAAGAATCTTGAAAACTAATCTATAACACTTTAGTTTCTCTAACACTTTGGTTGCATGAAGCGATAGTTAGCCTATGGCTTTGGATGCAAGAACAGGTCAACACTAATACTGAAATAATAGAAATGCAAGAAAATGAATTTAACTAGCATGAACCTAACTAACTACAGATTTCTCACCAAGTGGGCCCCCTTGGATGAGTACCCCAAACACTTAATTACGCAATACTAAATATCAATACTTCATTTTCTCATTAATTGAATAACTGAGTAGAGAGATGTATGAAAAATCAATAAACAACATAATGAAACTATATTTCAATTAAATTGATAATGCCCCACCTTTCTCATGCAGGAGTGGGGATTTATTTAAAAGGAAAAATTCTAACAGCTAATTGATCTTGCCACAGAAATAGGTAGAGCTTTATTACAACACTACCAATAGAAAGGAATAAAGCTATAAAATTGCAAACAAAATATATCTAGAAAAGAGGAAAGAGTTGCTTCGACAACAAATCTAACTTCCCACTCTCTCCCAGATTTCTTCAAATATTTCATTATGTTGTCTTAGTCTTTGCTTCATGGTTGTCACCTTGATTAGTTGGAAACCATTTGCTGGTGTTGCATTAATGTCTATCTATTGGAGTCTACTGTAAGACCAGGTCAAGCATCCAATGTATGAGTGCATTTCAATTGGTCAAGACAACAATTTCTATAATGATGCGCCGCACTTCAGATGTTAGGATAAAGACATTTGTTGTAATAAACACCAAAAAACACATGCATTATTTATGTTCAAACATCTAATTTACTTACAAAGATATAATCATAATTTCAAAGTAAGTTATAGCATATCCATCCAAGTATAGCATATTAAGTGTGTTTGAAACCATATCAGAAGTCTAGTGGCTGAATGCCACATAATAACAAAACTGAGTATATATTCTTTGATAAAATATAATAGAACAAGGAAAAAGGACCTAGTAGAGACTATCATAGGGTATCTAAGATATGATATTAATATGCCTTATCAGTGGACTTAATGCAACTTGATTCTGAAGATCAATACCCTCAAGTTCACAAAAGTCTCAAAATCTTGTGTTCACATATCATCTTTCATTGTCTACATGAAGAACCTTGATGGATTTACCTAATTGCTTCTAAACATGACTCTTGAAGGTTAGAAACTTATCAAACACTTCATTCTTATGACCAAGAAATTAGATCCATGTGTAGTGGAAAAAGTCATCAATGAAAGTGAGGACATAAGAACCCTTGTTGACTGATGTCAATGGAAAGGGGCTTGCTAGAACACTATGAGTGAACTCAAGAGTAACTGATGCTCTCCAAGACTTTCCTTTTTAAATATTCTCTACAAGATGCATATCCATTGAACAAGTTGAACATTCACTTGTGGAAAATTTGATTGTAGGTAGACATTTTACCATATTATTTGATCTAAGTTGCTGAAGATAGCGAAAATCAAGATGTCCAAACCACTCATGCCATAATTTACTTTGTGATGGAGTATGAGTTAACAAGGCATGTGAAGGAGACTTAGGCACAAAGTGGAAGAAATAATAAAGCTGTGTGTCATAATTATCTTTACCCACTACATCCAGTGAATCATCCTCAAGATTTCGCACCATGACTAAATCAGGAAGGAACTCAACTTTATTTCCACCTCCATAGTTAGTGATTTGGTAAATTGAAAGGAGATTGGTGCTAAGGTTAGGAACATAAAGAATAGCTTTGAACTCTCCATTTTCCATCTCATCTGGTCCTTTCCCTTCAACCTCCACTTGTTTATCATTCCCTAAAAAGACATGTTGTACCTTAGATGGATCCAATGAAGAAAATTGCCCCTTTGAAGCTCCCATATGATGTGTGGCACCCGAGTCAAGAATCCAATCCTCTAAAGAACTTGAACTTTCCATAAATTATTTTCCTTTTCCCTTTGAAGTGGATGGAGATGAATCCTTGGAAGAATTTGGCACATTGATTTTATTCTTCTTAGTAAGTTTTCCAACTCATCAATCCTCTTAGTCTTGCAATGATGCTCATCATGATTTGGTTTCTTGCAATATGCACAAAATAGTTGATCCTTCTTGTTGTTGTTTCCCTTCTTGTTGGAAGAAGATTTTCCTTTTTGTGAGGAGGAAGATTTTTGTGTCTCTAATTGCGATTTTGGCTTCCACTTCTTCTTCTTCTTGTTGAAAAGTTTTCCACCTTGATTTCTTTGGTTCTCATTATTAGCCACCAATGCCATAGACTTTGAAGACTTGAGAATACCCATATCCATCAATGTTGACTGTTCCAACATCAACATCTCTGCAAATGCATCAAATGAAGGTTTAGTGAAGGCACGTCCCATGGTCAACTTGTGAATATTGTATCTTGAGAGAAAATATGCATATTTGGGAGGTAGTCTCTTTAAGATGTGATGAATCACCCTATCATCCTTCATGGGATTACCACAATTCTTAAGTAGTGTTCTCAACTCATTGGTTTTGTTGACATGGTCTTGAATTGCCTCAAACTTCCTAGGATCCAAGACAAGTAGATAATCCTCAATTGTGAACCCCTTTTCCTCATCCACCTTACCATACAAATCTTCAAGTTTGTCCCAAGAACCCTCATAATCCTTAAAGATAGAAATGTGGAAGAAGACATCTTCATGAACACAACTCCTTATAATTCCTAAAGCCATATTCTCTTTGATTTACCAATCATTTTGTGCATTAACATCCACATTACGACTAGTAGGTTCTTTAATTTTACCATTTACATAAAGATTTCAACCCTTTTCCATTAGTTTACTCCATACTTTATCTTTCCATGTAGCATAGCTGTGTGAAGTTAACAATGGACATCTAGGTGAATGCATACTGAAAGACACTGAGAGAGAGAGAGACCCCCCCAATTCACTCAATCAAAGAACCCCCCCCAAAAATGATGTTTTTGACACTTTATATGTAGTGCGTGTACACTTGCCACTTGGCAAAATGGGCCAAAGTGGAATTCTGGTTTTGATGTTTAAAACCACCTCAATGAGGCCAGATCAGACTCAAATCAATATAGCTAATAATCAAATCAAATCCTAAGCATTACAATGATCATACAAGTCCAAAAAGGACCTATATCTGAAAGTGATATTTTTTCCCAAATAAGGCTACAATCTGATAGAAAATCTAGAAAGTACTCAAAAAATTATACACTTTATAAAAAATGACACTTGAAAATATGTTTGTATGAGCTTGAATGGAGCCTTTAACATTGTAAAAAATATGGATCAGATAGGTACAGTCACCAAAATCTGCAAATTCTATCAAATTTGTGCACCAAA
The DNA here is from genome assembly GCA_027943335.1 of Chamaecyparis obtusa. Lineage (NCBI taxonomy): Eukaryota > Viridiplantae > Streptophyta > Pinopsida > Cupressales > Cupressaceae > Chamaecyparis > Chamaecyparis obtusa. The sequence goes on from BSBK01003034.1 coordinate 236,157, forward strand.
ACTATAAAATAACACCACCACTAAAAAATTTAGGAAATTTTGGCCAAAAAAAAAAGCACTCAATTTGGAGCTTGGATGACCAAGTTATGGCCTCCTAAATTCAACTACAAAACTAAAAATGCAAATGGTGAGGGTTGAAAATTTTTCAAACTCACTAATGTCAGCAAACTCCAAAGTTAAATTTGATGGTCAAATGATCATCACCACAATATAAAAATGCCTAGGTATGACAATCAAATGGCCATAAATTTTGATGCCCTAAAATGTTGAGGCAATCATGAGGTAAAATTTAATGCCTTGGCGATCATCAAATGCACATAAAAAATTCCCACCATGATTTCCAAATAGGCATCAAACATAACATAGTAAAAAATTGCAAAAGTACTAAAAAATAAAAAATTTACTAGTTAACTGGCTGGATTTTTTTCTTTGCTGACATTGCATTTTTTTGTTGGGTCATGTGGCTTGTTTGTAGGTTGCCACATGGAGATCCACTGGTGGCTAGTCGAGTTGGCTCTACAGTGGAGTGTGGGCTGGTCGGAGGTGGTGGGTCGCTTGTTCGGTGGCACTTAGGGGGTAGGGGATGTGGGATTTTAATCCCACATTGATCCTGTGAGTGATTTAAGGCATCTTTAAAACATTTGTCACCCACCCTTTTCTATAAAGAGGCCAGCTCGCTTGGTCCTTGAGCTCGGGTCAAAGTGAGCTTAGTTGGGCATGCGAGTCGAGAAGATTTGGTCTATCTACTGGGTCACTATTGCTGAGACGAGCGTAGTTGTTGGATCGCTAGCTAAGTCAATTTTGTGATGATTTGAGTTCAAATCTTGGATCTTTTGGAATGTACTCATTGATTAGTCCCACATGTGTGAGATGTGGGATTTTAATGTTGTTTATATGTGTCGATTCGCAAGGAAGTATGTAAAGAAGCTTGTGAGTAGCTTGGTTGCTTGAGCCTCCTCGCTAGTGCCTGGTAGCTGGTTGCTATGCCAAACTGTGTCGATTGAGTTACTATATGAGCATGTCAAGGTTTGACTACATGGTCACTAGCTTGTACATTGTAGTATAGATCTAATAGCCCTGACACAACTGTAGATCTTATTTGATCAATAAACAGGGGTGGGTACCCGAAAAAAACACCAAAATTTTGCATGAAAAAATAAAATAAAACTCAGATCTGAAATAAATTAAAAAATTAAAAAAAAATCCAAAAATCCATACCATACTATAGATCAAACTGTCCAAGTCCAATTTGCAAAAAAAAATTGCCTCAAATTTGACTTTTTGCTAAGGTAGGCAAATTTATGGAAAAAACCACTCAGGCACAATGGCAAGGTTAGACCTTTCTCTAGATGCTCCCACAAGTTGGTGCACCTTCAGATTTGAATTGTGGCCCTCCAAAAGTTGAAGCAAAGAGCTCTCCAATTGCTATGCAATGAAATCTTCTATGACTTTGATACCATGTAATAATTTTCCTAAGGAAAATAATATAATGCCAAGATCTAGAAGCTCAAGAGATAGCACAAGAGAGACAAGATGATCAAATGAGTATCTCAATAATGATCAAATGATAATGAATACATAAAAAGTAGGGGTGCATGAGTATATAGGCAATGTGATAAGACTACATGATAAGGAGATGATAAGCTATCAACCACACTAGGTGGAATCACATGTCCACCAAAGGTGGATCATCCTCCATTGTTCATCAAAGTATTTGCAACATGTACAATAATGAGAGGATGATAATGTGATAAGAGCACTAAAGGTGGATCTCACACACAAAGAGGTATGAGATGACAACTATCACCATCTAAAGTGGAATTTCTCCTAACCATGTGCTAAAATAAAATGCAAACTCCTAGGTGTCTCAATGACAACTAATATGCAAATGCATTATCCTAAGTAAACTTAAGTAAAGTGTAATTAGTAAATACTTAATTACACCAACACAAGGAGGTGGTAATACTTACTAGTATACTACCCCTTCACATATTGACTTATCAACAACCATGGGTCTATCGTAAGGGGACAGATTTATTACTTCCTCCCTTGAGTATTAGAAGCTAAGGTCACTTCACACTTTCATTAAATGCACACAAATCATTCTACCCAAGGAATTGGTAATGCTACTACCCCTTCACATTCTAGTCTATCAATAACCCATAGGTTGAAACTCAAAAAATGTAGGGGTATGGATCTCCTAGAACCATATACAAAACATGGGTGCATGATTACACCACCCAATGGGTACATAAAGAAATCAATGGTTTTACACAACACTCAACATAAGTATTGTTATTGGTTTCTCACATTCATAGAGAGTGCATTTCTAATTACAATAACATCACTATGAAAGAGATCTTTCTTTATTTATTATGTTTGATGCAACATATGCAACATATTACAAATAAAAAAATCTCAAACATTCATGACAAATATTTTACCAAGATAATATTATACATCATCCATATTTTATCATTGCCCCCTTTTACAAATCACATGCCAATGTCTCAACTTGTAACATACATATGTGTCAAACTTGTCTTTTCTTATTACATGTGATAATAATAGATATTATAAAGATTACTTAAAATGATACATAATAAGAAATAGAAAACAATAATACATTATTTCAATTTTATTTTAAAGATATAAGGTTTCCACAATCCATGATCTTGATAATGTGCTTCTGGGAGTGATTATGTATCATTTTTTAAATATCAACATTTCAGATTAATTTTTTTTCATCCTCTAAACTCTCTCATCCTGATGATGGATCATGGATCTTGATCGAAAATGATGATGTTTAAAAAATGCTACACAATTAGTCCTAGAAGAACATTATCAATTTTTATTTTATCAATAATTCATTGAATGAACACATAATTTGTTCTAATTAAGGGAAAAATAATAAACTTGTACTAAACATATTTACTTAAGTACTCAAGGCATTCATATCACATCTAATCATAATAAATAAATTCTATAAATTTAAAAACATCTATATTTTCACTCAACAAGGACATGAAAGATTTTCTTTAACTTATGTACACATTTTGACACATAATGCATCATCTTTTACCATACTTCTACTTTTGCATCACTAAGTAGTATCTTTGTTTTTCACGTATCAATCAATAGGTAGGGAAGAAATAGATGGTTGATTTTTAATAATAGACATGCAATAATCATTATTAGGTAATAATATTGATAAATTATCTTTTCAATTTCTATCTCCCACATTCATTAAGCACTAAGAGTTACACATAATTCAAGGCCACATGATATCACATTAATAATTGCTTATAAAAAATGACACAAAACAAGGATGAATACATATGGATACAAATTAGAAATCATTACAAAATTATAGTGCACAAGGAAAACATAACCTAAATAACTCTAGGGCCTAAGAAGCAAGTACTTCAATAGACAGATTATAGATTGGTAACCTCACTCTCTATCACTGTGCTAAGGAACATAGACAAGAAGTCTCGAGAGTAACCCTACATAACAAACACATCACAATGAAAACATGTGAAACACTATTAGCTAGAGATCATATTTTTACATCCTAGGCTCTTATAGTAGATATAAAAACACACTAATGAACCCTTGAAATGGAGATAAAATACTCATCAACAAATGTAAAATTAAATTATTATTTTTTAAATAATGTAATATATTAAATTAAAATCAACACAATATAATCCTACTTGTTATATCAAAAAACTAAAAACCAAGAGGATAAAGTTCAAGTAATAACCAACATTAGTGCTTACTAGAGTTTCACTTTATTGTTTCTTCACCATGTCCCAATACCTATAACTACAAAAATGTCTATGTTTTATATATCCATGACATAAGATTCATTAAAATTTAGAAAATATAACATTTATAAATATCTTATCTAGATAAATTACAAACATTTTGAGGTGTAAAATAATTTCATTTAAATCCTTAAAGACGAGTCCTAACGACCAAACCTAAGTCTCGTGGGATCATCATTGATGACCTTCCTTATTTTATGCACAAATACTTCATAGTTAAACTATCTATTTGTATACACCTAAAAATGGCTTCATTAATTAATTAAATATTTATTATTTAATTACTATTGACTTGATAAAATTAATTAAATATTTATTATTTAATTAATAATTAGTCCTCTATTTATTAAATAAATTATTCAATTTATTTAGTGAATTCACTATAGTCTATTCTTCTATCCTAAGTCTTCTAATTAGTCTTATTAAAGTGATTTAATTAAATACACAATCACCTAAATATGACTAAGTTTCCTAGTCCACCTCACCTACCTAGTCACCTGACACATCACTTTGGCTAAGATAAATAATTATTATTAATTATTTATTTACAATTATCCTCACCCACACATGTCCTATTCTTAAGGGCTATGTAGCCTCATAGGACTTAGTCTCAGGACCACATGTCCTCTCAACAACCAAGTCAAGAGACATTCCCTATTCCTAAGGGGCTTCTCAAGCCACCTCTAAGGGTCAAAGGTGACTCATAGGACACTTGTGCAAAGAGTCCTCATTAGGAAAAGGTATCTCCCTCTTTCTCTCTTTGGTCTTTGTTAGACACTTGACATGTGTCTTTCCCTTCCACCTTCTTCTCCTCCATGTCAATGTGAGAGGAACATCATCCCTATTCTTCCTCTCACATTCCAACTAGATCCCCCTTTCTCTCAACTCCTTCAACCAAGTCAATCCTAGCCCTAGGATCTTCCACCTTTCATTCGCAACTGTAGGATTGCGCCACCTAGGCCTAGATCCTCTAAAACTCTATAAAAGGAGCCACATTTCCCATTTGTGAGCTAATAGGTATTTTGGATAATAGGCATTCAAGCAATCAAGCATCCAAGCATTCTAAGAGCAATCAAGCATCCATATTATCACCATTTCATTTGCATTCCATCCATTAGTTTACATAAGCTATTGTGCACTCATTTCATTCAATCTCCACACTTTGGTAGCATCTTGGGAGAAGGCTTCATTTGGAAATCTGAGAGCTCAACATCTTCAAGAAATCAAAGCTAGGAGGACAATGGAGACAAGCTGCATGGTAGGTGAAGGTAATTAAATTAGTTTCATCATTTCATAGTTACTTTGCATTCTTCATTATGTTTGCATTAGATAGATTCATTGGCTTTAATAGTTAATTTATCATTTCTAGTTATTAGACATCTAATTTGCATACATTTTTGGCACTAGAAGGAGGGCCAGCCTCCATTTTTAACATTTTGTTTTCTTAGTTTTTCTGTGTGCAGACGAATCCAGGTTATTTCTGCACATTCATTCGCATTCTTGCACATTCATCCATCTGTTCTGCGCATTCATTTTTCGATCACATCAGTCATTTTCTATCTTTCCATTTTCATTTCAATAAAAATCTGTGCCTACATTCCACTTTGTTGTGCATACATTCCATTTTTTTGTGCATACATTCAAATTTCCTGCGCTTGCATTATAGTTTTCTGCGCATCAATCATTCTATTCTGCGCATCTGTTTAATAATTTTGTGCATTGATTCACCGTTATTGTGCATTTCTTATTGATAGTATTTAGGTTAAAATTTATGATTAATTTGAATTTTAGCTAACCTTTAACAAGTTTCTGTTTGCTATGGTAGCTTTTAGGTTATTTTGCAGGACGTTTAGTAGAAGACCCTATTGCTAAAATTTCTAACATATTTCTTTGCAGGAATTCCTAAAGGGTTTGCAAAATAAACCATAACTTGGTTTGGGCTCTAAAATAAGACATGCATTTGCTTTATGTGTATTCTTTAGTATAGCTCAAGTGTCTATTGTGTTTTTCTGAATAGCATATCTGTAATCCCAAAATTATAACAATGTATCCTCTCCCCTCGCCATTCGTGGACCTTGGGTGTAAGAGAAACTATTATAATTTTTAGAGGGCGGTCTTTGGTGGGAAAAGAGGTACTCACCCCAAGGAATGACCCAACCAGTAATAGGCTAAAGCCAAGCGCTTCCAAACCGGTATATAAAAAATGCTAGTGTGATTAGTCTCACATTAGACAGGTGTGAATTTGTTGTGGCAACCAAAATCTCCTCCAGTACCCTAGTGGTGCGTTAAAGTCCTACTTAGTAGAGGTGAAAGCCTTGCTTTGAAAGGATTGGGAGAGCCTCTTTAATTGGGAAAATGACTTGATCACAACAACTTGAACGGATGTCCTTACTAAAAATTTTTGTTTAGTGGCCAGAAACCTTCTATCTGCTGGCTCAAGGAGTCACCCAAGTTCGTGAAGACACCCCACATTACTCACGGTTCATAGTAGAGATAGTAGTTCTTTGGGAAGTAATGACCCATTGAATTCAGAACTTGGTGTGCCTAAAAAGTGAGTGCACTATAAGGAGGAGCCCGTGTCTCCAAGTTCCTAGGCTGTTCGCTATGAATTTGCGTGGCTGGATTTTATTATCCTGGTGGGGATTCAATAGATATCGTCCTTGCCAACCATAGGATTGTAAGTGTGTTTGTGCATTCATATTAGCATAGTCAGATTAACATCATTTCTATCTTGTGTGCGTGTGTTTATGCATTTTTCACTTTGCCAAAAAAAAAAAAACTATACCAGAAAAACACCAAGAAAATCCAAAACATTTCAATTCAGATCAAAACTTCAAAACCTATGCATATATCACATATTTCTACGCATTTGATCAAAATTGCTGCACATTTATCAAACTTTGTTGCACATATATTCAAATTGTCTACGCTTTTGAGTATTACCAGTTCACATTTGTTACATCTTGCTGCGCATATATTTCATTTTATTGCGCATTCATCAATCTATCCTGTGCATTTGTTGTTGTGCATTTACAACAATGAGCATTTCCACAAACTTTACAATTTTCAAAATTACTTTTTCAAGTACCCATTTTCATCCTTAGTAAGATTCTGGAGAAATAGTCAAGTTACATAGACCTCTGATCTTTAGTTTGACCATTTTCATCACTTTTCATCATTCCTTCATCATGATTCATCAAATCATTTTCTTCCAAATCTTTGAAATTCTCAATTTTGTGTTGAAACATTATCTTATCCATCAGATTTTGATCTTTGTGAGTTTACCATATTAGGATATATCATCCTTAACCACCAAACTTACTTAGGTTATTATCTCTTGATTTCTCTTTGTCATATCATAGTGAGATCTATACCTCCTATTGACTTAGAGTTTATCAAGTTGTCTTGTCACTTTTCAACACATTTCTATCAGTCACTTTCCATTTCTTCTCATCCAAAATCTTTCATACCACCATCAATTTTCAAAATTTTGTGGTTCAAACTCAATCTCAAAAACTTAAACAAGCCGTCAATATAGAATCCCTAGACAAGATGGAAGGAAATACTAGCAATGAAGAAAATCCTTGGCCTGAAGCTCCTAAGAAAACTTCACTTTTTACATCCATTGATGAACCCACCGATGATGAACTTAGGGAAGCTTCACAAGATCCTCAATTTTATCATGTCATGGAAAGACTCTTAGGCTTGGATAAAGAGATGTATTTCCTCATGCTTGCTCAACAAGGAGCTAAGTTACCAAGCGATTTTGATGTTTCTTATCTTAGAGAACCAGTTCACACAAACAATCAACAAATTCCTAAAGGTTCTCAAGATACTCATGGAGCAAAGGAAACCAATCAGCAATCCAATGCTTCTCGTAGTCATGAACAACACACTATTTCTCAAAATGATCAGCAAAATCATGCTTCACAAAACAATACTTCTCACAACAATGTTTCCCAAAATTTTCAAGGAAACACACCATCTTTGGATCCAGTCCTACAACAAATCCAAATGCTTCAACAACAAATCCATGACATCCAAACTGGATTATCAACAAAGAAGTATTCCTTGGATGATATATGTCCTTATCCTTTTGATAAGAACTTAGTGTGTGCTATAATTGTGTCACACTTCTATGAATCATTACATTCAAGAACACTCAAGAATGAGGTCTCAAAAATCGATCCATAGCTCCCTAGGCATGGAGTGCAAGGGTTTTAAGAATGCTCTCAGCTAGAGCTATTTAACCAATAACCTTGCTAGTAAACCATGCAATGAGAGATTCAATGAAGACAAGGGAAAGAATGCCAATATCCTTAAGAATCAAGAATGAAAATGCAATGCTATGCTATGCTAGAAATGGAAATGAAAGCTAAGCTATGAAAATGAAAGATGCAAGTATTACAAAGCCTCCTAGTTAAGCTAGATGAATTAATCTAAAGCATAAAGGAAACTAAGCTAAGAATGCCATGAAAATGAAGCTACTATGCAAGAAATGAGACTATGATAACATGTAGATGCAAAAGCCAAGAATGTTCCAAATCTTCAAAAAACTTCAAAATGACCTAGAAAACCTGCAGCATAACATTAGCATAAAAGCCTAAGATCATGAAAATGAAGAAGAGAGCTCTCCTTTTATAAGAAATGAAAAGGAATGGACCATGGAGATTAAGAGGCAAAAGATTTAATCAATGGTAGAGATAAAAGAGGCTTGATCCTTGTGCACAAATATCCTCCAATGAGAAAATAAGAGTTGACTTTTGTGTCCATATGAAACAAAAAGTGCTTTTCTCTTTTTATAAAATAAGAATAATGCTTTATTTGTGCAACTAAGGATAAGAGAAAAAGTGGGGGCTTTTTATTTATTAAAAGGGGAGGGAATTCCTTTTAAATAAATAAAAACTTAGGATAAGATGGTTAGCCCATAGAAAATAATCGAATAAATGATAGAGCTAGGATTTGATCAAGAATAAGCAATTTATGATTTAGCAAAAGGGGCTAATAGTCTAGGTGACCATTTTTGGGTGCATACATTTTCCCCTCTTTGACTAATGTGTGATTGATCTGGGAACACATTATGTCAAAGAATAGATCAGCTAAGAAAGCAAGTAGATAGCCAAGAAGGAAAGCAAATAGCAATTTGACTCCAAAGAATGAAGTGTAGAGAGATAGCAAATCCTGCATGGTCAGCCTGGTAGCGACAGTACTAAACACTTAGGAAAGAGATAGCTAATAATATATGATGTGTCTGCCCCCTTGGGATCAAAAGTGAAATCTAGGTAGAGGGAAAGTAGAAGCAAGAGCAACATGATCAAATCACTAGAAATCATAATTGAAGAAAGAGAATAGAATAACCATCAAGCAGTGAAGATATGCCCCACACATGGGACACGAGGCACGAACCTATCAGTCCCTCAACCCGTAAACACCACGGAGGGGGATTGGAACTTGGGATGTGAAAGTGAATGAAAGACTAGAAGTTTGAAAGAGATGGAGATGAAGAGGTGAAGAATGCCCCAGTGAAGCTCGAAGGATCAGGCCTCAAAAGGTTAGCCAACTACGTGAAAGAAGGAGAAAGATGATGGGAATAATCAAGGGGAACTCAGATTTCGGTTTTGATCCCGAAATGAAAGGAAAATGATGTGATATGAAAGACAAGAAGTGAAAGACATGATCGGGAAGAAGCGAAAGGTGAGCGCAGTTGATTAACAAGTCCATGAAAGATAAAGGAGAGCTCTCTCCATATGCAAGATACAAAACTAACTAACATGAACTTAAGAATGCAAGCTACATGAAAAGTGGTTTACTTGCAAGGTCACAAAGCCAATAGAAATCTAATATTCATCATTGAGCATTATTGGTAGCATCACAAGATCATATAATACACACTAGCATAACTATGTGGATCTGAATATGATCTATATCAGATAGAAATGTGGAAATCCCACCTAGGCATCAAAGACATGCAGGTCAAGATGACTAGTGTAGTGAGATTACCTAAGTTTGATATAGCAAGATTATGCTCACATCGAGACACAAGAAAGTCAAGATGACTATAAGCATGCACTTGTGAAATAGTCAAGGATAATACCTTATAGATCCCAATGTCAAGTGGAACAAGCATAAATGATTAATGATAGGTAGGACCAACAAAATATACCCACAAGAAGATAAAGAAATAAAACATGTTCTCATTCCCTTAGTCTTCTAGTTATGCATCATCGAAAACAATCATAGGGGGAGAACACTCAGCAAAGAAATCATCATAGACAACACACAAAATAAAATCAAAAAAATCTCAGCAAGTTAAATGTTTAAGTGTGTGTGTGTAGGTCATAGAGTCAAACTTTGAGTATCGCATCTGCCAGTGAGAAATATTGCATCATCTAGCCTGTAGGTAGGATATATGATAAGTGTTGAGAAACACTCGGTGCTAGGGTAGTGTTGAAAAACACAGTTGGGGTGGTGTTGAAAAACACCTTTTATGAGGTGCCTAAGAAACCCAGATGCACAAAGAGACCCAAGATAAGCTGAAAACAACGTATGCCCCCTAGACTAAGACAAGAGTCAATTCCAAGCTAGGAGAGGCAAAGAGAGAAGTGGAGTGAATGAGCACCATGCAAGACTGATAGACATAGGTGTAAGGGTCTCAAGCAACGCTTATTTCCAGGTTTTCACCACTTGATAGATTTATTGCAATTTTTTCAGGACTTTTTATAATTTTTTTTGTATTTTTGCTACCAAGGCGCCTGTTCCCAGGTTTTCACCAAGGCACTTTTTCAAAGTTTTTTTGATTTTTTGAATTTTTTTTTTTTTTTTGGTGACACATCAAAGCATCTATTGCTAGGTTTTCACTAGGATGCTCATTTTTTTTTTTGCAGTACTTTTTATGCTTTTTAGGATTTTTTCAGCATCATATATGAATTTTTTTGGAATTTTTTCAGGATCATAAAGTATGTACAAAGAATGCCCCAGACAGAAATAGGCATCAAGAATCTACTTCCTCTGATGTAGAGAACTGATAGGCCCCAAGCCTAGATGCTATAGCTGTGATGATAGGAGGTCTCAACCAGTTCAACCAATAATAATCAGCCCTAAGCAATGTCTAAGCTAGCAGAGGATTGTTAGAATGTGATCCACATATGCCATCATGGATTTTAGCTAGCACTTTTTCTGACTCCTCTATTTCTAAATACTTAAGGAGAGTTCCATCTAGACCCTTCCTATACAAGTCACCAGAGACAAAGGAAAAGTGTAAGGGATGGCGGGAAGAATGGAGTGGTGGATTTTTAGGAGGGATATGAGGTGGAAGGTAGGAGCGTAATTCATCCACTGGGAACTTGAAGCAAAATTTATGCTTTTTCATTTGTGAGATGAATGTTGAAGTAACCAAGGCATTAGCAACTTTGTCCTTAGCTCTAGGAGTGGGCTGAAGTGTAACAGATATGAGATCATGCTTGAAGAATTTCACCATTTCTTTGTAGAGAATCAACTTGTCATCGTTTATTTGAGGATCATTATTTTTGAGAAGAGTTTTATTTTTACTTTTCTTAGATTCGGATACCACCACAATGTGGTTTTCGCCATCCGACCATTGCTCTTTTCTTTTGACTTGATGACTATGATGTTTGATTGCTGATTCAATCTTTTTTGTGGCTAGTTCACTGGTGGAAGAAGTAACAGGTGTTGATGTGAGATGAAATGAAGTGACTGGTTCAATAGCAGTTATGTGAGGGATATCATCTTTGGTGACAAGAGAGGTCAAGCCTATAGGGTAAGCTCCAAAAGTGTTAAGATCTAGACTTGTCATAGAAGGACCAGCGTGATCCACTAAAGCAATACGTGGAACAAACTCATCAGACCTGACACAAGACTCATCAACTACGTCAAGTGGGTTATGAGAGGTATGAACCACATCAACATCCATATCTATGATGGGAGGATCTTCTGGAAGAGGCTTAAGATGCCAAGAAGTAGAGATACTCATGTCATTATGTGAGAGATCACCTCTTTGTAGCAGTCATGAAATGTTGTGACGTTGTCTATCATAGTTCAATGATTCTTTAGGCACATAGGTTCTAGACATAGAGGCCTCAGCTATATCATTAGTAGGTATACATTCTTCTCCCCAAAGAAGTGAAGTAGAAGGAAGATCATCTCCCATTTGAACCATAGTGTGCAGTGGTGACTCATCTGTATCTATGTCTGAATTATTGAGCATGGGAGTATTTCTGGAATTATCAAGGAGGGAAAATCTACCCTCATCTTCTCTATAGATCCACTCTTGAATAGCTTGTTCATCTCTTTCTGCTTCTAAAGGAATGGATGAAGGAACAAAAGTATCAAAGATTGTCATAGCAGAAGTGGAAGGCTTCATCTGATCAGAAGGTCTCCCATATGACCTAGGAGAAACAGGTATAGAAGCAAAGGAATCCAGCGTATATTGACCCATACCAAGGCTCATCATCTTAAGTGTTTTCTCAACAGCAACTAGAGATGTACTAGGATCAACAGAAGGTTCATTGTGAGGAACAAATTTTTTAGCAGCAGCAAGAGCATTAATAGCAATAGTATGGTCTCCAGGAATCACAACTTCAGTGCCATTGTACATAAATTTGACGCACTGATGATAAGTGGAAGGAACAACCTGCATGTCATGGATCCAAGGATGACCCAAAAGAATGTTATATGCAAGTGGGATGTCCAATACTTGGAAGCTAATATCTTTTGTGATAGGGCGCACTCGGACAAGTAATGTGACAAGACCTTTGGAAGATCTTTCCACTTCATCGTAAGCTTTTATAGTAATCTTCTTTTTAGAATCCACAACAAATTCTGACAAACCCAATTGTTTTATGACATTGAAAGAAACAATATTTAACCCTGCACCATTGTCTATCAGGACTCGGCGGACTCGGGTATTGTAGACTAGAACTTCAATGTGTAAAGCTAGATTATGCGGGTGAGCAATAGATATGTCATCTTCTATAGAAAAGGAGAGAGATAACGGAGATGAAATGTGGTTGACCATAGCCTGAAATTGATTTGGATCAATGTCATTGGGAACATGTGTTGTATGTAGAGCCTCATCAAGAATCTCTCTATGCGAAGGGGATAACCGAAGTAACTCAAGGATAGATATCTGTGCTGGTGTCTTTTGCAAATGTTGGACAAGATCATAGCTGGGGTTGGCTGAAGGAGCCACTTGTTTGGAAGGCAAAGCTTGCTTGGGCTCTTGCGCAATTTTAAGGACAATCTTGGCATGCCCCCTAGTAACAACATTTAGTGTCTTACTTCGGGAAGATGAACTACCACGTGTTTGCAAGACCAACTTTGGCTTACCATGATTGGCTTTATTATCCTCTTGAGATCTCACCATAATAACATTTTCAATAGGCTCTACCATGTTGATCACAGGTGTATCAGAAGGATATGTGTAATTGATCTTAGCATCATGATTCTTCTTATGTGCTTGAGAAGTTTCCCCCTTATCATGCTTAGGTAGAGGATCTTTGAAAGCTGTATGATCAAAATTTTTAGTTAAGCCATTAGTGGAGATTGTGCCATTCTCAATAAGATCCTGAATATCATCCTTAAGCTTAAAACAATTGTTTTTCAGATGTCCCTTGTTTCACTAATAATGATAATAAGAATCCTCTCGCCACCAATCAGACTTATTTAGCAGATCCCAGTTACCAGGTTTATCAGGAAATGTAAGATATCCATTGTCAACCAAAGTCTTAAGGATCACATCATAAGGTTCTGCCAACTTGGTATAGACTTGCTTTCTAAATGACTTCTTAGGCTTATCTGCATATTGAGGTTTAGGAGCACTGTGAGCGTTGGTAGCTTCTTGTTGTTTTTCTGCATAGATAGCATTGGAGAGATTGAAAGTAGGCCCTTTAGCTTTAGGAGTGTCAACAACCCCATCATTAACAACATACTTGTTTTTATTCCAAGGTTTGTTCTTGTCTTTGCCATTGCCTTTAGCATCTTCATTAATAACAATATCCCCTTTTCTTATACCTACATCCTCGATTCGATATGCACTTTCAACCATGTCATTGAAAGAAGAGAACAATTGTTTCCTTAAATCATAATATAGCTTAGGCACAAGAGTGTTGACAAAAATGTCAATCTTTTCTCTCTCGGGTAACTGATGAGGATACCTAGAATACAATGACCTCCAACATTGTAAGTAAGTTGCAAATAACTCTCCTTGTTTTTGTCTCAAAGCACCAAGATCTATCATGGTGATAGGCTATTGGATATTGTATGAATAGTGTTGTGTGAAGTGCATAGCCAACTCATCAAAAGTCTTCAAAGGAGGTGTCAACTTTGCAAACCATTCTAAAGCTTGTCTTCTTAAGCTTCGAGGGAATAATCAGAGCAAAAATGTGTCTTCGTGAAGGAAGTCCATGCTAAGAGCATAAAAGTGATGCACATCGTCATGGGGATCACCATTTCCATCATACTTGTCATATTTGGGAACCTCAATATCCCTAGGAAATGGGACCATGTATAGACTTTTATCAAAAGGAAGAGCACAAATTGATTCTACAAAAGAGACCTTCGGAGGCTCTCTTTCTATTGCCATTTGGGTAAGGCGTTGATTTGTCCGACGTAGTTCTTCTTGAAGGACTTCCAATTTAGTTGGTACTCTTTGTTGGACAATTTGTTTGACATCATAGCCAAGAGGAAGCTTGTATCCTCTAGAAGTCATACATTGAAAATATTGATCGCCATTACACTCTAAAAGCTTATGCATTATTCGTTGGGAGACCACATCTTGTTCAAATCTCATAAGATCCTCACTAGAAATCTCATCATTAGTCTTTGCCTCATGTTGAGAGGGAGGAGGTCTAGGAGGTGAAGAAGGCATACCAAAAGTGGTTCTTGGAGGAGATCTTGGTGGCATGTTGTTGCCATTAAAAAGAGGTCTATGCTCATAGTTACTAGTCTCGGGTTGCTCATGAAATGTCCCTCTATAAGCCATGCACCTAGCAACATCCATCCTTTGTTGATTGTATTCTTTGTCTAAGCATGCTTGGTTATCTTTATGCTCAAAGTGTTCTTGCAAGTGTTGAAATTTTTCTTGTTCAGTCAAAGTGAGTGAGGCACTGTCTGTGTTTTTGGGGGTCTTGAATGTGGAAAAGAGGAAACCTCCTTTGTACCATAGGGTAGCCTTAGAATCCTCAGATTGGTTAGAACTAGAACTATTGTTGCTAATGGGTGCTTGTGAGCATCTAGTTGGAGAAGGTAACTGTGTATAATTGAACGGAGGATGACTCTCTTGCTCAAATTGAGACCGAGTTGTAACCAGCATGAAAAGAGATGTTGGTTGACTAATAGAATGAGACACAGTTTCTTAGTTTTGAGATAAGCAAAGCTAATAAAGATCACTTGTCAAAGTAGAATAATAGAGAGATGGCTCGTCAAAAGTGCTCAAGCACTTACAGAAATCAATTGACTAAAGCCGAGCAACGAGCAAGAAGCTCAATAAGCAAGTAGCTAGAGAGGTAACTGTGATGCGACAAGTGATCAAGAGTAGCATTCGTTAAGCTCAAATCCAATAGTTTTAGCTCATTTGTTTCAGTCTAGAACAAGTCTGAGCATGTAGATAACAAACTAGCTTCAGGTAAGAACAGAAAAAGACACTCTACGACAGGTTAAAATACAAGTTTAGCAGCTCCAGATTGCAACAGTAACAAGACAGCAAAAAGGTTTTGGGTGACATTTTCCAGGCAGACAAGGCAATAGTTTATAGCAAGGTGACACTTCACCCTAAGCCAAGCGACAGTTTCCAGTAAGGCCGGGTGACATTGGTGCAGAGTCGTATGACTCTATGACCAATGAACATAAAAATCTTAGTTTTGAAGCATTTTAAAAGATCAAGTAAGTATATCAATAGATTTTTATCATGGATCAAGCACATCAGACAGAAATCAAGGAGTTCAAGCAAGTAGTTGTCTTCAAACAATGAGCAATGGGCAAAGCAACCTTGCACATGAACAACAATAGTGACTTAGTATTTCTACTCCTTAAAGATTCTACTTGTGTATGTTCTTGAAAATGTTTTAGCAGGCACTTAGAACACAACAACATCCTATCAAGCTGTCTATTGGGATATACATAGCTTTGCTAAAGGGAGTCCTCTATATACACAAGGTACATGAGGCCCAAATCCGTAGATGAGAAGAATCCAAAATCACACAGCTGGGGGGAGATGGTAACCCAAATCTCCTCCTTCACTTCTCAAAGGTATAAAGCTCTTTGAGGCTTAGCCAAGAGTGATATCAAACTCAATTCCCAAGAGAGGTGTCTTTCGATTCACCACCCACTATTTATACTCCATCAAAACATAGGAGTTAAGGTCATCTCTTGAGGTGGTGTGTCCCCAAGCAGGCCTTCTAAAAATAAAATTAAGTAATTCACTATCAAAAGTATTTAAAGCACTAAAGGTGGAACACTTAACTCTTTAAGGAAATGTGAAGTGAGTCCAAAAGTGGGACACTTAACCCTTCAAGTGAATGTGAAGTGAGTCCAAAAGTGGAACATTTAACCCTTTAAGATAATGTGAAGCGAGTCCAAAAGTGGAACATTTAACTCTTCACACCAACCCAAAGTGAGTCCAAAAGTGGAACATTTAACTCCTCACATCAACTCAAAGTGAGCCCAAAAGTGGAACATTTAACTCCTCACATCAACTCAAAGTGAGTCCACACCTTAGAAAACAAGTGAGTTGCAAAAAGCACAAAAGGGTTGCCTAGTGGAGCAATTAACGCTTCTTTCCTATAGACCCCTCCCCTTTAATGTGGCACTGATCTTGTAACCACGGGGTGGAAATGAGGGGCTGACAAATTAGTGAGTCCAATAACCCAAGATAGCAATCTAGATTAATCACAAGTAATCTAAGACTGCTAATCAATACTACTCACAAATGAAAAAGGGTCGAACAATGGAATATTTAACTTTCCAAGTAAACATAGAGTGAGTCCACAAAGTGGTGCATTTAACTCCCTATGTAAACAAGGAATGAATTCATGCCCTTAATCACTCAATGAGATATTTGATATTGGAACCAAGAATTACTTAAGGTTTAAACACAAACATTCACTTACACAAACTTGTATGAAAGCAAATCTATGTTCATTCATTTCCCATTAAGAGCATCAATTGAAATGTGTTCTATGAAAGCATGTAAAACACTCAAGCCAAACACATGAGAGGTTCAATTTTAATCCCAAAATCCAAATTTTTTAGAGATGGAACAAAGTACCTCAAGTCAAACGCTTTGTTTTAAGCATTTTCCATGAAAGCAAGAGCACCTTCAAATGAACAAGACAAGAAAACAAGCAAACAAGATATGCAATGTATATCCAACTTATGCAAACCCTAGGGTTAGATCTAAAAATAAATTGTTAGGAGAAATGATAATCAGCAAATAATCCAAATGATAACTCATATCATGCAATGAACAATGAAAAATAAGTGCATACCCATCACATAATTTTATTTTTTTGCATTTGACCTAGTCAACAAGATCTGATTTTTACCACATGAATTCGGACCCCAAACCCAAAATGAAAAAAAGAGACCTTTATCAAAAGATAGAGAGCTTTCCAAAAATGTAAAATTTTTAGAAAAATCTCTTCATTTGTGCCTTAGAGACTCATTTTACCAAAATAGACCAGTTTTTATAAATTGACAAAATGAGCTATGATATGATTTCTAAATTAAAAACATAGTGAATGGACTCCCTGTATAATTCCAAGACCTTTCTAGAAATGTAAAAATTTCTAAAAAATACACTAATTTGCACCAAAAATCAAATTTTTAATGAAAAATAAAGAAAAAATTATAAAAAATACAAATCACCTCTGAAAATGCTGAAATTTTTTTTGGAGCTTTTTTGATATGTCATCAACTTGAAAAAAAAAAATTAGACTAAAAAACTAAGCCTTTTGGGAGATATGATCAAATCTTTCAAATCTAGGGTTTTTCATCTCCAAACAAATCTGCACAAGGGTTAGCTCCAAAAATAATCAAAACCAGCATGCAAGAGGTGGGTTGCCCCATGGTGGGTGCAAAAAATGTGTGCTATAATTATGTCACACTTCTATGAATCATTACATTCAAGAACACTCAAGAATGAGGTCTCAAAAATTGATCCATAGCTCCCTAGGCATGGAGTGCAAGGGTTTTAAGAATGCTCTCAGCTAGAGCTATTTAACCAATAACCTTGCTAGTAAACCATGCAATGGGAGATTCAATGAAGACAAGGGAAAGAATTCCAATATCGTTAAGAATCAAGAATGAAAATGCAATGCTATGCTATGCTAGAAATGGAAATGCAAGCTAAGCTATGAAAATGAAAGATGGAAGTATTACAAAGCCTCCTAGTTAAGCTAGATGAATTAATCTAAAGCATAAAGTAAAATAAGCTAAGAATGCCATGAAAATGAAGCTACTATGCAAGAAATGAAACTATGATAACATGTAGATGCAAAAGCCAAGAATGCTCCAAATCTTCAAAAAGCTCCAAAATGACTTAGAAAACCTACATCATAACATTAGCATAAAAACCTAAGATCATGAAAATGAAGAAGTGAGCTCTCCTTTTATAAGAAATGAAAAGGAATGGACCATGGAGATTAAGAGGCAAAAGATTTAATCAACGGTGGAGAAAAAAAGAAGCTTGATCCTTGTGCACAAATATTCTCCAATGAGAAAATAAGAGTTGACTTTTGTGTCCATATGAGACAAAAAGTGCTTTTCTCTTTTTATAAAATAAGAATAATGCTTTATTTGTGCAACTAAGGATAAGAGAAAAAGTGGGGGCTTTTTATTTATTAAAAGGGGAGGGAATTCCTTTTAAATAAATAAAAACTTAGGATAAGATGGTTAGCCCATAGAAAACAATTGAATAAATGATAGAGCTAGGATTTGATCAAGAATAAGCAATTTATGATTTAGCAAAAGGGGCTAATAGTCTAGGTGACCATTTTTGGGTGTATACACTTAGCAATGATTCCATTCGCTCCTCATTTTGAGGTACCAAAATTTGACAAATACAAAGGGAATTCAGATCCACAAGACCACATTCGTGAGTTTTGTGCTGCTTGTATTGAAGTCGCTCACAATGACACTTATCTTATGTGACTATTTCCATGAAGTTTAGGAGGACAAGCCATGGAATGGTTCTCTAAACTACCCCCCGGCATCAAATCTTTCAATGAGCTTCTTGACAAATTTGTGACTCATTATTCATATAACATCAAACATGAAGTCACTATGCTTGATCTTTGTAATGCACATCAAAAGAATGGAGAACCCTTCCTTACTTTTTTGCAAAGATGGCATCAATTGTTTTCTAAATATCCATGAATGATTCCCGAACAAGAAAAGATGGATATTTTTGTGCATAACCTTACACCAAAAATGAGTTATAGGTTACAATTACAATGTCCACCAAATTTCAATAAGCTCATAGAAAATGGTATCAAGATTGAGGAAGCCATGGTCAGAAAAGGTGAGATCAAACTTTATTTTAAAGACAATGCTAGATCCTCAAATTCCAATTCCAACAACTATAACAATGACAAATCAAAGTTTTGGAATAAAAACAAAAACATTGTCAATGATGGGATTGTTGATAATCGTAATGTCAAACCAACACAACCCCTTCTCAATCTCACCAGTTAGGTCAATGCTACTCAAGGAACCTACAACAATCCATCATCAAATCAAAATACCAACAAAGATTCATCAAAACTGAGATTGCCTTTTATGTCACCTCGAAGAAACTTTACTCCTTTGGGGGAATCTCTCAAATCAGCATTACGGAAGTTAATCACAAAGAAACTCATTACGCTTCCTGAAATGAAAGATTTTGAACCTAGGGTGAAGCCTTCTTGGTGGAATGAGAATGATTATTGTGAATTTCACAGAGGCAGAGGACATAAAATAAATGATTGCAAAAGACTCAAAAATGTAATTCAAGACTTAATCGAAAGCAGTGAAATTGGTGTTGACGGACATGTCTCAAATGAATCACATAGGGCTTTCAAAGATCCACTTCCTAAGCATGAAAAAGGAGGTTCTTCCAACAATAAGAGTGACAATCAAGCTAATTATAATTCCACTCCCTATCGATATGTTGGTAACATTTTTGAATGTCATCCTTCTATGTATTATGCCAATGTTATTACCATCAAAGGAAAATCAGAGAGTCTATCAGTCCAAGCTACTACTCGTGCTCAAGCCAAAGTTACTCTCCAAGGAGTCCAGTCTAAACCAAGCACTACACAAAATAAGTCCGTTTATGTCCCAAAGTCTATCCCAAATACTTCCAACCAGTATAATCTTTTGGAACAACTTAAGAAAACACCTACCCAGATATCCATCTTAGAGCTTTTGCGTCTTTCCCCATCTCACAAAGATATCCTTGAAAAAGCTCTCTTAGAGACCCAGGTTCCCACAACTCTAGATCATGATCAATTTCAAGCTATGGTGGGCCATTTAACAACCCCACACTATTTTTCCTTCACTAAAAATGATGATTTAGCTATTACCCAACCTCATAATGCTCCCTTACATATCGAAGTCCTTGTCTAGAATCACAAGATTAAAAGAGTACTAATAGATGGGGGAGCTAGCTTGAATATCTGCACATTAAAGTTAGTCCTTGCATTGGGATTTTCTAAGAATGTCATTGATCCAAAAAAGAAAATCACAATAAAAGCCTATGATGAGGAAGAGAGATCATCCAAGGGGTCCATTGTTCTTCCAATTAGAATTGGTCCTATTGTCAAAGATGTATCTTGTCAAGTTCTGGACATGGATCTTGCTTATAATATCCTTTTGGGAAGACCATGGATTCATTCCATGCAAGCTATGCCATCGACTTATCACCAATGTATAAAATTCCCTCATAATGGTCAAGAGATCACTATCAAAGGAGATTCTAATCCTTTTCAATATTGTCACAATGTGAAGACTTTTGATTCTTTGGTTCCCTATAATCGTACTGGATCTTCTGCAACTACACCTAGTGATCCTAGTAATATAGCATCAACTTCTAAATTAGATGGGATCAAGATAGACATCAAAGAAAGCAGTATGGGAGAATATACTTTAGGTCAAGCTCTTTGTATCACTGAGTTACCTTTATCTCCCAAATCATATGGTAGATCTTTGATCACTAAACAATAATCAAAACCCCCTTCCACACTTGTTTATAACACATTTATAAGTGGGGGCACAATATCCAAAGAGGTAGCTGAGCGTAATGAAAATTATTGGTTTAAGACATAGAAGATTGAAGAGGATACTAAACATGAATGTATATCACTTGATGTCTATGGAAAAGGGTATACTTTGCTACAAAAGATGGGATATCAAGGTGCTAGATGTCTAGGGTTACAAAGAGAAGGTATTATAAAACCAATTTTGCAAAATCCCAATTATCAAAGAGACACTACAGGATTAGGATATAAAGGTGAAGGACCACAAGAACCAAAAGGAAAAGCAAAAATCCCACCTTTTCATGAGACATCTAAAGCTCTTGCCTTACAATTCAGAAAGCATGGTATGTATGTAGATCTAGAGAAACAAAGGATAGCTCAAAGAATCATTGATAGACTTGAAGATAATGATGATTTTGATTCTAATGATTATGAATGGGATTCCTTATCTGATTATACTAAAGAAATAGGAGTCGATGTTGTCCATCAATATAGTAATGGTTACCATGAGGGTGAGAGTTCAATGAGTGACTCACTAGGATTGGTCCCACATAATACTACTCATGTCGATCATGAGTGAAGTGAGCGTTATCTTGTGACAGATGATTCGGATGAGAGTATGGAAATAGACCTCACTAATACCATCATAAACCTTGACAAATTTTCAATCAATACTATCTCTGCTTTTGAAACCAACCCAAATGATCCAATTCCCCTTGTCCGTCCTGACCTTATCGATTGGGATTCTCCTGATCACCCAGAACTTGATGTCTTCCATAATGATGATGCAATCATTAACTATCTTGGCATCAGGGATCATTTACCACCAGGGGATCACAAGTCAGGATTTTTGATAGAACTCAATGACATGGACTATTTTGGAGAGAATGCCAATCCTTTCAGTCATAAAAATATAAAAATAATCAATAGATCTAATGGTGAAAACCATTCAGTGGCAGTATTAGATCCAAAAATAGTAAAAAGAAAAGATGCATCTGATGGTGAAAACCTCTTTGAGGCCCTTGACAATGGAAGGATTGACACTCTTCCCAACTATCTATATCAAGAGAAATCTGCCATTCTTATAGAACCAACCATACCACTTAACATTGGAATAGAGGAGTCTCCATGCATCCTCAAAGTAGCCGCATCCTTGATAGAATCAGAGAAAGAAGCTTTTGCAAAAATTTTCAGAGAAAGACAAATCAACTTTGCTTGGTCCTATGCTGATATGCTTGGTCTGGACCCCAATCTCATTATGCATCATTTATCTATCAAACTAGGTGTAAAACCAGTTAAGCAGAAGCTCCGCAAAATGCATCCTCACATTGCTCTAATGGTGAAAGCAGAATTAAAGAAGCTCCTAGATGTTGGGTTCATTCATGCTAGTGATTATTGTAAGTGGATTTCCAATATTGTTCCTGTCTCAAAACCAGATAAGTCTATCTGGATTTGTATTGATTTTTGAGATCTTAATAAAGCTTGTTCGAAAGATGACTTCCCTTTGCCAAATATTGACATGATTGTTGACCTAACAGCTGGGCATGAGATGTTATCATTAATGGATGGATTTTATGACTATAACCAAATCAAGATTGCACCAAAAGACCAGGAAAAAATTGCTTTTACTTGTCCATGGGGTACATATTGCTGGAATGTGATGCTATTTGGCCTCAAAAATGCTTGAGCAACTTATCAAAGAGCCATGACCACGATCTTTCATGACACGATGCATACCATCATGGAAGATTATGTTGATGACATTTTAGCAAAATCCAAAGACAAAGCTAGTCATTTGAGAGTGTTGGATAGAATATTCACCTGGATGGAAAAATATCTGATTTGACTCAATCCAAAGAAATGTGCATTCGGGGTTACATCTGGAAAATTGTTAGGGTACATTGTCTCAGCTAAAGGAATCGAAGTAGATCTAGAAAAGGTTAAAGCAATATTGGAGATGGCTTCCCCCACTAACATCTTTCAGCTAAGATCTTTATAGGGGCATCTACAATCCATTCAAATATTTGTTTCTCAACTAGCCGATCGCAGTCATCCCTTTCAACATTTGCTGCATAAAAATATCTTATTCCAATGGGATGATAAGTGTGAGGAAGCTTTCAATAAAATCAAGCAGTATCTAGCAAATCCTCCAACTCTGATGTCAACAATTCTAGGGAAGCCACTCTTGCTCTACATTTCAGCCACGACAACTTCACTAGGTGCTCTTCTAGCTCAGCAAGATCATGAAGGAAAAGAAAAGGCCATCTACGACATCAGTTGCACTCTAGTGGGATATGAGTTAAAATATTGCCCTATTGAAAGAGCATGTTTGGCTATTGTCTTTGCTTCATAGAAGTGGTGACATTACATGTTGTCACATTCTACCCATCTTATTGCAAAGATTGATCCTTTAAAGTATTTGTTAAGTAAAACAACATTGACAGGCAGGTTGGCTAAGTGGGTCATGCTACTTAGTGAGTTTGATATTGAATATGTAGATAGGAAGGCTATCAAAGGTCAAGTGATTGCAGATCAACTAGCTGATGCTCCATTAATGGATGACCAACCTATACACATAGAGTTTCCTGATGCTCATTTCTTAGCTTTGTTTACACAAACATGGAAATTATACTTTGATGTCTCATACACTCAGCAGGGTTCAGGAGCTGGTATTCTTTTTATCATGCCACAAGGATACACTATTCTGAAATCTTTCAAGTTGTTATTTCCTTGCACCAATAATGTAGCAGAATATGAGGCTTTGCCGATTGGGTGAAAAATGGCTTTACAATGGAATGTATCTAAAATAAATGTCTACGGAGATTCTCAGCTGATTGTCAACTAGGTTAATGATGATCATCAGACCAAAGATGATAAGTTATTGCCATATAAATGTATGGTTGATGACTTTAAAAAATATTTTTCTATCATCACTTTTGAGTAGATTCCTTGGCATGAAAACAAGGTTGCCAATGCCATGGCAACGATTGCTTCTTTATTTGATATAGAAGATACCAATGCCTATTTTGAGTTCTTGGTGGAATCCTTGACTTGTCCCGCATATGATGAACCTGATACAAGTATTATATGTCATATGATTAGACATGACTCCCCAACCTATGGAAAAATTTATTCTTACCTCAAAGATAACACCCTACCTCCCGACCTATCCTAAAATTAGAAATGAAATTTTCTCCGCCAAACCTCCTGCTATATCCTCATATCTGACACCCTTTATCGGTGAAGTTTTGATGGTACTCTCCTATAATGTCTCAAACATGACGAAGCTCAACTTTCCTTACGTGATGTACATGAGGGTATTTGTGGGACACATTTGAGTGGTCCCTCTTTGGCTAAGAAACTCATGCATATGGGTTATTATTGGCCTACCATGGAAGCAGAATCCTTTCATTTTGCTAGGGCATGTAAGAAATGTCAGATACATGGAAACCTTATCCATGCTCCAGCTCAAGAGTTACATCCTTTTACAACTAATTTGCCATTCAGTCGATGGGGCCTCAACCTCACGGGTGCTATCAATGCTCCATCTTCTAATGGTCACAAATGGATTCTCACTACCATAGAATACTTTACTAAATGGATTGAGGCCATTCCATTAATCACCACCACAGGGAAACAAATATCCATGTTTATCTTAAACTATATCATTTGCAGATATGGTATACCTATGTATCTTATCACTGATCATGGGAAATAGTTTCAAAACTAGGACATGGATGACTTGTGCACCAAATTCCACATCACCCACAACTATTCCACCATCTACTATCCCCAAGGAAATGGTCAAGCTGAGGTGTCAAACAAAACAATTGTTAAAATCCTACAAAAGACTGTCAATGATGCTAGCCATGACTCGCATCTCCAACTTAATCCAGCCTTATGGGCTTACCGCACCTCCATCTGTACTCCTACTAGAGACACTCCATATTCCCTTATCTATTGATTTGAAGTAGTCCTACCTCTCGAGGTCGAGTTGCCTTCACTACGTGTTACTCTTAAAGATTTAATTCTTGATGAAGAGTATAGAGTTGCATGCCTGACTGAATTAGAACTCCTAGACAAACACCGTCAGCAAGCTTATGATCATTTGAAAGTTTATCAACAGTGTCTATCCTGGTAGTACAACAGCAAGGTAAAGATCAGAGACTTTTAGTTGGGTGACTTATTCCTTTGAAAAAATCCAAAGAATCAACAACACCGTGAAAAGAAGGGCAAGTTCAAACCAAATTGGTTGGGACCTTTTGTGATTACAGTAGTCTATGGTTTTGGGGCCTATCAGTTATCTACACCTGAAGGGGATCCCTTGGATGAACCTCTTAACAACATCCACCTCAAGAAGTTCTATCCCTGAAATCCCAATGCAAGGGGCATGTATATAGTTTGTATATATATTCTGTTAAAAAAAAAAAAAAACTAAAAGTAAAAAAGAAGTAAAAAATACAAAAATAATAAAAAATAAAAATAAAATAAAAAATAAATCACAAAATCAAAAGAAAGCTGCAATAAAAGCATATGGTGAAAACCTGGAAATAGGCGCTATGTGTGACAAGTTAGCTCCTCTATCTATTAGGATTCTTCTAGTGTGTCCGTTCATTATATATATCCACAATAAAATGGTTACTCAGTCCTTGTCCCCACCATGTATATATCATAATAAAATGGCCAGTTCATACACCATCCATTGTATATACCCATAATAAAACCCCATCATAGCTTGATCTTTTGTCATGGTCTTCATCCTAGTCTTGTTGCGTCTTTCTTCATCCATAATAAGTTAGTCCATCACCTAGCTGGGGGCATGTCTTCAACCTAGTTTGGGAAGTGGATCTATGATAATCATGACTCTTAGAGGAAAAAATGGAGTTATTTTCACTAGGCAAGGTGAATGCAATCAAATGCTCTTTCACAATGGTATCTTCATGCTGAATCAGAATCTATGATTTATTCTTTTACTCGTGACTGCTTATCTATACATCTTGACTATACATCATCATTTGAACAGATTAACATATCCTAAATCAATCTTTTTGGAAAATGAAATGTATATTCATGGCAGACATGTTAGAATGATTTGTTATAAATTATGCATTCATATCTAGATTTCATTGTTATCATGTTTCCTATGGTATTCTGGGATATCTTTGACATGAGTTTGAAACTCCCATATGTCATTGATTAGAATAGCCAGGATGGGGCATGATATTTTCTTTGATTGCTGTTTGTGGGGTATTTTTTGATGAAATTGAAGGAACAAGTAATTGGGGTGTCTGTGTGTAAGTGCCTTCATCCATTTCATAGTATGGACAACATACAAATCATGTTGTTCTAACAAATGCTATTTATGGTGATATGCCATCACATACCTCGACACCAAATATTTATTCCCTGATGGAGGGGGGAAATATTCCTTGTCTATTACACAAATGAAACTCAGGTCATCTCAGTTCAATTATACCTAGATGCTTGTCAAGTTTGTAATATTAAACTCCATGCAAGAAGAGCTCAGGTCATCTTGGTTTCATTATACCATGATGCTTGCATTTTCTTGCAACATAACAAGCTCAATGATGAAAATCAAATTCCAGTTATTATGAAGTTCTAAGATGTTACCTAAAGTTGTGGACATACATTCATTTCATTTTACATTTGCATTTTACCATCTCATGAATTGCATAGCAGTGCTCCTTTTATAAGGTTTTGTGGGTTATCTTTCTCATTAGGTTATCTGTTTTCTTTTTGTAAAGTCCATTCTTCTTGTGTCAAGAATATTGTTATTTCAGTTGGGGACATTTGGACAACCAAAAATAATTTGCACTTACTCATTTTAAGACATGCATAAATATTATTAGGTGTGTTCATTGGATACTTGTTATAGTTATCATTTCATCTCATTTTATTTTATCATGTTATCCATCCAAAAAACTCTGGTACATTTTTATTTATTACATTAGATATCATTTGCATTACAATATCATTTATTGTTCATTACATATCTTTAGTATCATCATGCATTTAGTATCCATTTATTTTACATTATTCACATTATTTTTAGATCATTGCATTTATCATCACATAGCATTAGTGAATATCATTTAGAACATGCATTTATATCATCATATATATTAGATTGTTTATCCATTACCATCATATAAAAAATTAATCATTTTGCATTTTAAGACATCCATTTCATGCATATAAAGGTACATCATCACATCCTACATATGTCAATACGCACATGCATATAAACATCATAGCAAATCATGCTAGAACTGCATCAATCATATAGAGTCAAAATCATATCAAGTCCATAAATACAACAAAACTGTCCAAATGTCCCATGATATCTAATCAATAACAATGTGTCTACAGTCAGTGTCTATCAAGTCAATATATAATGATACAATGATAATATGATACAAACAATGTATACAAGTGGTATCTATGACCCACTGCCTCCTGAATCTGTCTGTCGCTATTTGTGAGCTGCAATAAGGCCCTGTACTACCGAACCACCTACTCCTGAGGATCCACCCTGGTCTCCTGAACCTATGGGTGCTCTAGGAGGACGTGATGATACACCTCCACTACCAGCTAGTGCCTATCTCTCATATACCACTATCCTCACCGCCACTGAGCTCTCTCTAAAACTCTCAATCCACTGATCCCTAGGCACTACCTGTCTGTATGCCACTTGCTAGTAGGATATCTCCTTCTCGGCTCGTATCATGGCTCTCAGGCTATCTCCATGGGGACCTAGGTCCTCTATCCTTTGTAGCTCATCTAATAGCATCTCAGACTCCCTGAGTCTCTCAATCACTACATCCCACTCATGTCTAAGGATGTCCATATGGCACTCTAGTCTCTCAATCTATCTCTCTAAACCTGGCACTTGGTTTGCCTATACCTATGTAACTGCTAGTTTGACTAGCAGTATATCAATATCTGGCTCCTCCTTCGTAGTGTCTCTTTGCAAATAGGGATCCTATCCCCTGATGTCCATGTCTGCCTGCTCATCCTATGCCTGTACATCTGGCATCTCAGCATCAGCCTCATCTTGTATATCATCCTGAACCTGACCACCCTGTACCACACTATGCTGGGCTAGTAAAACATCTACCTCATCCTGTCCCTACACTTGTACCTATGGCACCTGTACCTATGTAGCTGGTCCTTGTACTATGATAATCAGTATCTATGCCAGAGGGACTGGTACCTATAGTGGCACTCCTGCAGCTGCCTGTGCTAGAGGTTGTCTCCATCCCTATCTAGCTGGAGGTGGCATCAGTCCTCTTTGCCTCACACCACCTCCTCTCATCTGCAGTCCTGCTCTATCCCCTCTCCCTCCATCTCTACCATCATCTCCTCCTCCATCTCATCCACCGTCATTGCCAGCTCATCTCCCTCATCCATGTCTATCTCTCCCTTAAAGTCTCTCCCATCGTCTCTCTACCAAATCTCTCTCTGGAGGCCTCGCTGCTGGATCTATAATCTGTAGAACTAGAAAATCCCTCAAAAATTGCTCCAAATCAACAGTCATCCCTGGGTCTACCATCGTCGGTCTCATCAACCATGCCTAAAATGGGGCATCCAAAAACTCTTGCCGAGCAACATTGAATGATGCCATGCGTCCCCAGTCTCATCTCTCCTGATGCGTACTAGCATGCTTTGTCACTCCCTGCAGCATGCCCTGTATCCTGCCAAACTATCGCAGGACCCGACTAACCAACTGTCGCTCAATGATAAATGGTGTCTGTCCTATCAACCACTGTGACTCAAAACAAAAACCAAGCTACCACTCATCATCTCACGGCTCACACCCTAGGTAGGGTCTCCATGTCACCATGTCCAGTGTATCAAAGGTATACTGCCAAAACTCTAAATGGCCCAATTTTTCCTGAGACAAAACTGAAGCATATAAATGAATATAGGGCTGCCCTGCACCCTAAAATCTAATAGCCACTGGTTGAGTAACTACAATATGTTCCCATGCCCAAACATAGAGCAGTGTCACACCTGCTGATAATGATGCACCCCTATGGTACACCACCTGATGCATGTCATGATAAAGATGTGCTAATAGACACACACCCCAAGCATATGGGGTCCTCTCCATCATTCATTGTAATGTGCAGCCCCATCCAACTGCAAATCCATGAGATCTACGATCAGGGCATACAAATCCCCCAATCACTCCTGCTAGCACTACTGGTAGAGGATCATACAAATCCACCATGTCCTCCCAGCTGATCTCTCCATCCTCTATATCATCATCACCGAAGATGGCTCTGCACTCTATAACTCCCCCATGCCGATCATACTATATCAGCTCACCTATGATGGGAAGATGGAGGATGCGATATACATCCTCTAATGTGACTGTCATCTCCCCTGTTGGAAGATGGAAGGTACTCGTCTCTGAGTGCCATCGCTCTACTAATGTTGTCATCATACTCAGATTCACCCAAATCTTGGGCATGTAAATCACATAATATAATCTAGATGCTCTAATCAATAGTCTATCTATCTCCGACAGTGCCAGTCTCAGATTCTGAGTCACAGGATATCTCTCCCATGACATCAGACTATCTATAATATCCTCCTATTCAAGTCAACAACAATCAACCTATTAGATTTTGATAAACTGATCTATCAATCTATCTATCCTATCATATCAAATACAAACATGTTATTATCACGTGTTTTAACAGATGATTCTATCAATTATCTACATTCAAGACTGGTTAACTAGCGAACATGCTACAATGTTTCCTATCTTGATCAAATTGATCACAATCAATCGTCGACCGATCCAATCGGCTTATCAACATCAAGTTTGACCTAATTGACTATCTAGTTTGACCACATTTTATCACTTCAAACACATGCACAACATTGAAACATGTATGCGTAGCATTCTTTAACATTTGCATAGGTTTTCACCTATGTGCAGTTTTATTTCGCATTTGTGTAATAATTCTACACAAATGTGCAGGTTTTTACAAACGCACAATTTTATTAAACATTTGCGGCACAAATATGAACAAATGCACCGATTTTTCAAATGCACATTTTTATTTAACACTTGCACAACTCTAACATTCCTCTAAGTATGAATGCACAGTTTCCCTAAACGCATGCACAGAAAGTTTTATTTTTCTGCGCAAACGTTCCTAATTTCTGTGCATTGGTGCGCCGAAACTGCGCATTCATTCCACGCCTCCAAACAAAAAAAATTCCTAATCTAATCTACCATTCAATCTATCCTAAACATGCTAAAATTCTATTCTACCATGCATCAAATCATGAAATCACAAAGGAGGATCGAGTCACCTACCGGTTCACCCGAATCGGGTGGTTGCTGGAAGCGTCTGACTCTCTTGAAGCGATGATCTAACAATGGGAATGACATCCTGGTAGCTCAGTTCTTCTCTCTCTCGCACTTTGATCTCCAAATGACAAGTGTGCACAATGAGCCTATTGTGGACCCTTAAGCCCTATTTATAGCCTGTGGACCCTATGTGCTTGGTGTGTGGACCCTATCTCTCATTTTTGTTCCATTTCACCCCATTTTCACTGACCATTTCAACTATTTCTTTCATGAGATTGATTAATCAAAATAACAAAAATAAAATAAATTAAAAAAAAGAAAACCAACACAAATTATTAATCAATCTCTCAAGGGGGCATGCTTACGTCATTTTAGACATTGTCTGGGGCAGGGGCAAAATACTTGAAATTTTCTTTGAAACAATGTGGCACACATTATTTCAAAGAGGGGCAAAATGTATACACCTAAAAATGGCTTCATTAATTAATTAAATATTTATTATTTAATTACTATTGACTTGATAAAATTAATTAAATATTTATTATTTAATTAATAATTAGTCCTTTATTTATTAAATAAATTATTCACTTTATTTAGTGAATTCACTATAGTCTATTCTTCTATCCTAAGTCTTCTAATTAGTCTTATTAAAGTGATTTAATTAAATACACAATCACCTAAACATGACTAAGATAAATAATTATTATTAATTATTTATTTACAATTATCCTCACCCACACATGTCCTATTCTTAAGGGCTATGTGGCCTCATAGGACTTAGTCTCAGGACCACATGTCCTCTCAACAACCAAGTCAAGAGACATTCCCTATTCCTAAGGGGCTTCTCAATCCACCTCTAAGGGTCAAAGGTGACTCATAGGACACTTGTGCAAAGAGTCCTCATGAGGAAAAGGTCTCTCCCTCTTTCTCTCTTTGGTCTTTGTGAGACACTTGACATGTGTCTTTCCCTTCCACCTTCTTCTCCTCCATGTCAATGTGAGAGGAACATCATCCCTATTCTTCCTCTCACATTCCAACTACATCCCCCTTTCTCTCAACTCCTTCAACCAAGTCAATCCTAGCCCTAGGATCTTCCACCTTTCATTCTCAACTGTAGGATTGCGCCACCTAGGCCTAGATCCTCTAAAACTCTATAAAAGGAGCCACATTTCCCATTTGTGAGCTAATAGGTATTTTGGATGATAGGCATTCAAGAAATCAAGCATCCAACCATTCTAAGAGCAATCAAGCATCCATATTATCACCATTTCATTTGCATTCCATCCATTAGTTTGCATAAGCTATTGTGCACTCATTTCATTCAATCTCCACACTTTGGTAGCATCTTGGGAGAAGGCTTCATTTGGAAATCTATGAGCTCAACATCTTCAAGAAATCAAAGCTAGGAGGACAATGGAGAGAAGCTGCATGGTAGGTGATGGTAATTAAATTAGTTTCATCATTTCATAGTTACTTTGCATTATTCATTGTGTTTGCATTAGATAGATTCATTGGCTTTAATAGTTAATTTATCATTTCTAGTTATTAGACATCTAATTTGCATACACTATTATAAAGTTATGAAAGTGGGTAAGGAACCCTTTCCAGGGTCTTATTCTCCAGATAGTTACACCATCAACTATCACCCACTTGGTGAAAGAGTGATGATACTATGATTAAGGGTATGATATACCTACACATCCCAAATTGGTTTTGTTTAAAACAATAAGATTGAATGAATATATTCTAATTTTATCTTACTACTTAAGTTCATCCATCACCAAAATTTTATTACATCACCAATATCACAAGTCCACTCATTGACAAGGAAAAATAATATTAAGGTCAAAATAGGCACTATAAATGCATATAGGATTACTCAAGAGTATCTTCAATAAAGTAGATGAGTAACACAACCCTCCCATTAAACCACTAACAAAATATATAGGCAATAATGACCTATCCCTCAAAGTTTCTACAGAAATGAAATCATTAAAAAGATCATCTCTAAGAATCATCATTAAGGAACCATCCCCATTTTAGTCTTGAATTGATTCTATGCACGTCATACTCTCAAGGGTAAATACACTATACTAAAATAATAGCATATTACTAATTTTTAATGATTTATTCATATCTAAATATATGGATTAGATTATTTAAATACACTAGGTTGTATTACACCATTCTATTAGAAAAATTAGTAGAATAATGGTTCAATTAAGATGTTAGCACTTAATGATTATTATCTTCCATATTCTAGATTTTTATCTATATAAAGTATTAAGTAAGTCTCTTTAAACATGAACTTAACATTCTTATTCCATAGCTATATAAAATTCTACTCAATGAGTCAATTCAATATGGTAAGATGACACAATACTAAGAACAACACTTCTAAACCTTATCTATATACAATTTGGCCAAGTATCAAATGTCCTTACACTAGCTAGGCATCTTAGTGACACACCTTAGAAAGTAGTCATCATCAAACAAAGCTAATCATGTTAGAGGATAAGATAGTAATAACCAAAATATAACCATCATGGAATAATTATGCAAAATCCCTAACATGGTTCCAAGAGATATTGTGTATAGTACAATTCAAAACTCATTAAGAATCATCACCATATTATATTATGAGCTCCTTTAAAATTGGAATTCAACAAGGTAGGATTGTAATGTCCCTGCCAGGGAACCCATAAGGTCTAAAGTACAAGAAAAGAAACTAATTTTTTTATTAAATTTTAAACATTACTAAGAACTTATTTGATAATCCTACATGTGAACATGTCCTTAAAGGTTCCCTTAATGATTGTTACCAACATTAGAATCATCAATACCATTAACTATCTTTATGAATTCATATCCTTACCAACTTTACATAACATTCAACTTTTAGAAATGAGATAGAAACAAATAACACATCACTCATTTTGTAAGCTAAATACATGATGCAGGAGCATCTTGGGTCCTTGGCAATCCTGTGTCACCAAAAATATTTTGGAGTTTGTCTATGTTGCTCGGTTCCTGCTTTAACTGAGTTGGTCGGTAGCTGGTCAATTTCCTTTGGTTACTGAGTGTCGTTGGTTATCTCTTGGGTGGTTGGTTAATTCACGGGCACTCAGCGTTGCCTATCTGATGCTTAGTTATCTTGCTTACCGATAGGTCTAGTTTTGTTTCCTATTGTGGCCAACTTGTGCATTTATATTGGATCACAAAATTAATGCTAGAATCCATCATTGGGAAGCGTGTGGTCCTAGATCTGACCATCACTTCCATTAATTATGGATCTAAAAGCTGACTCAGTTCGGTAGCTTCTTGTATAAATGTAGATGTTTAGTGGTAGTTTAGAGGCAGTTAAGTTAGAAGATAGACGATAGACTTTGGATTAGATCCTTGCATTTTTGAGGACTTTTGAGTTTTATTGTAATATCAGGCCGTAACTAGTAAGGCCTTACAGCTCGGTATGTTTGATTCAATTGTTGAAAGTATATGATAATTTCTGCACTCTCTCTCATTGTTTATGTTTGTAAGCTTATGTATCTATGTTGTAGGCTTGGATCATTAGGGTGTGACAATCCCTTGGCCCCTATTGCTCTCTATTTTGCATTAGGTGGTATCAGAGTGAGGTGAGATCTTGATCTAGGTCTATGGATCTAGGTTTGTTGGTTCCTCTTGAAACCCTAGTGGATTGTTGGGGTAGTAGATTGTGATCTGACTTACAATTGCAGAGGGTTGTCAAGATGGTTCATGGGAGGCAAGATGCAGATCCAGGATTGGAAGATATGCTAAGAAAGATTGCTGCTAGATTAGAAGCAGTAGAGATAGCCCAAAGAAGAGGCAAACATCTTGAAGATTTTAGTGATGATGAAGTTGAAGAAGAATAGGTGAATGTAGAACCTACTCCTATTATGGATCAAGGTGAAGAAATATTTTTGAAAGCTTTGGCAAGTCTGAAGTCAACACCACATTTCAATCCCCCTGAGTATAGTGGAAAGCTAGATTCTGATGAATTGGTAGACTGGATCACTAAGATGGAAAAGTATTTTGAATATGAAAACATTATTGAGGATAAGAAGGTGAAGATTGCAAGCACAAAGTTGAAAAGTCATGCATCCCTATGGTGGGAACATCTGCAATTGGATAGAAAAAGGAAAGGAAAAGAAAAAATCAAGGTATGGAATAAGATGGTAAATAAATTGAAAGGAAATTTCTTACCCTATGATTATCAGATTAACCTAGTTCGTCAAATGCAAAGTCTAAGATAGAAAGATAGCTCGATAAAAGAGTATACTGAGGAATTCTATAGATTGGATATCAGATCTAGACATGATGAAGATGATGTGGAAAGAATTGGTAGATACCTAAATGGTTTGAGAATTTCCATCCAAGAGGAAATTAGCATGGTCAAGTTCGAGAGTATTGAAGAGGCTTATCAATTTTCTTTGAAAGCCAAGGAGAAATTGAACAAGAGACATGAACAAAGATAGAGAGGTCAAGGTGGTAGATTCCCTAGAGGAAGAGGTAGATCCAATGGTGAAAATGGTAGATCTGAACTAGAAAAGATAAATTTGGACAAAGGCAAGACCGAGTGGAAGGGTGAAAGTTCATCTAGAGGTAGAGGCAGTAACTACCGAGGTGGTTATAGTAGAGGAAATTTTCAAGGAACTTGTTACAATTGTGGAGAAGGACATAGGTTATTTGAATGTTCACAAGCAAGTAAGAAGGCCAGTAGCAGTAGGAATGTTGTAGTGCAAGAAGAACCACTGAATGAACCTGAAAGGGAGAATAACCTAATGGTGAGGAGAGCATTGTGGAATGAAAGAAAGAAGGAAGATCCGATAAGGAAAAGTTTTTTCGAGATGAGATGTAGAGTTTCTGACAATGTTTGGAAGGTAATCATTGATAGTGGTAGCTCAGAGAATCTGGCATCTGAAGAGATGGTCACAAAACTACAGTTGGAAAGGCTGGAACATTTGAAACCCTATCAAATTTCATGGATCAAAGATGAGCATACACTCTTGGTAAGTGAACAATGTTATGTGAATTTGAAGATTGGAAAATACTATGATAAGGTGTTGTGTGATATCATGCCTATGGATTGTTGTCATATTCTATTGGGTAGACCTTGGCAATATGATAGACATGCTATATATGATGGGAGATTGCATAAGTATACTATTGTGGCTGATGGAAAGAAATAGATTTTGTTACCATTGATGGAAGAACCTGCTAGTAATGTTTGCACATCTGTGAAAGTTTGCTTAATGGAAGGAAGAAAGTTTGTTAACTCTTTGAAAAGGAATGATGTATGTTTTTCTATGATTCCTAATAAACTGAGTAAGAAAATAGAGGATAATGTTCCTTAGGAGATTGATAAGTTACTCACTGAGTACAAAGATATCATTTCTGATAATGTACCTAATGGTTTACCACTGAAAAGAAGTATTGATCATTGTATGGATCTAATCCCTGGAGCTACTTTACCGAATAAGGCACCTCATCAGTTAACACCTACCGAGAATTAGGAATTGAACTAATAGATTGAAGAGTTGTTGGAGAAAGGTTTGATCAAAGAAAGCTTGAGTCCTTGTGTAGTACCTTCTGTATTACCGTTGAAGAAGAATGGGGAATGGAGAATGTGTATTGATTCCATAGCAATCAACAAGATAACAGTGAAGTATCACCAGATCTGAATCAGAGAAGCTGATGAGTGGGAGACTGCTTTCAAGACAAAACAAGGTTTGTATGAGTGGTTGGTTATGCCTTTTGGTTTAACTAATGCACCAAGTACTTTTATGAGGTTGATGAATGAAGTTTTGAATAAATTCTTGGGTAAGTTTTTGATTGTATATCTTGATGATATTCTGATATTTAGTAAGACTAGAGAAGAACATTTGTTGCATGTAAGACAAGTTTTGTAGAGACTGAAAGAAGAAAAGTTGCTGATAAATTTGAAAAAGTGTTCATTCATGAAAGAAGAGATTTTGTATTTGGGATTTTTTATTTCACCTGATGGTTTGAAAATGGATCCTGAAAAGGTTGAAGCTTTTCTAAATTGGCCTACACTTGTGAATGCTATTGAGGTAAGATCATTTCATGGTTTGGCAAGTTTTTACCAAAAGTTCATAAGGAATTTCAGTTCAATTTGTAATGCTATGACTGAGACTATGAGAGGAGATAAAAGAGAATTCAAGTGGACACATGGAGCTGATAAATTTTTTGAGAATCTCAAGTAGAAGGTTGCTGAATTACCTATTTTGGCATTACCTGATTTGAGGTAAAGTATTGCAAGTAGAATGTGATGCAAGTGGAAGTGCAATTGGAGCTATGTTGAATCAAGAACCTAAACCTATTTCTTTCTTTAGTGAAAAATTGAATGATGCTAGAAGGAAATATTCTATGTATGATCAAGAATTCTATGCTATTTTTCAAGCATTGAAGAAATGGAGACATTAGTTGATACCGAGTGAGTTTGTATTGTATACTGATCATAAGGCTTTACAGTATTTGGGTAGTCAGAATAAGTTGAATCAAAGACATATGAAATGGGTTGAGTATTTGCAGAGTTATACATTTGTGATAAAGCATAAGAGTGGAGTCACTAATTGAGTTGTTGATGCATTGAGTAGAAGAAGATCTTTGATGACCGAGATGAAAATTCAAGTTCTTGGTTTTGATGAGATGAAAGATTTGTATGAAAATGACCCTAATTTTTTTGAGTCATGGAGAAAGTGTAGAGCACCTATACAATATCAACATGAAACTAAATGGGATGAATATTTTATTTAGGAAGGTATGTTGTTTAAAGGTATTCAATTGTGTATACCGAGAGGAGTAATGAGATCTAATTTGATAAAGGAGAAACATAGTAGTGGTTTGGCTGGACACTTTTGCATTGATAAAACATGGAATTTGTTGAAGAAAAAGTACTTTTGGCTGCACTTGTATAAAGATGTTCAGAAATTTGTGAGAATTTGTGGAATTTGTCAAGTTGCAAAAGGAGTAAGTCATAATACTAGTTTGTATACACCGATTGTTGTACCTGAGAAACCTTGGATTGACATCAATATGGATTTTGTTCTTGGCTTACCGAAGATAGTAAGAGGTAATGATTCAATATTTGTTGTTGTGGATAGATTTTCCAAGATGGCACATTTTATACCTTATAGAAAGACATCAGATGTAGTACATGTAGTAGATATTTTCTTTAAGGAAATTGTCAAATTGCATGGGTTACCGAGGAGTATTATCTCTGACCGAGACAGTAAATTTGTTGGATACTTTTGGAAAACCATTTGGAAGAAATTTGGCACTAAGTTGAAGTATAGTTCTACATTTCACCCACAAACTGATGGACAGACTGAAGTTGTGAACAGAAGTTTGGGAAATCTTTTGAGATTTTTAGTTGGAGACACACTGAGTAATTCAGATTCTATATTGGCACAAGCATAGTTTGCATACAATAATTTAGTAAATAGAAGTACTAGAAAAAAACCATTTGAGATTGTGAATGGCACACAACTGAGAGGAATATCTAATTTGAGAGACATTGATGATGAGAATAAAAGAAGTGCTGAAGGAGTGAAATTTGCTGAATACATGAAGACATTGCATGAAGATGTGAAGATAAAAATGGAAGATAGTAATCAGAAATACAAAGATAGAGCTGATAGATCAAGGAGACATAAGAATTTTGATGTTGGTAATGAAGTGATGGTTCATTTGAAGAAAGGTTAGTTTCTTGTTGGAACATATGGAAAGCTGAAGATGAAGAAGTTTGGACCTTGCAAAATTTTGAGGAAATTTGATAGTGGAAATGCATATGAGATTGAGTTACCTAATGACATGGACATATCACCTATTCTCAACATTGATGATTTATACAAGTATCATGAACCTGATGAAGAAATGACAGTACCGACAACATATCCTAAGAAGCAGAATGAAGAAGTGGAATAGATATTAAAAAAAAGAGTTAGCAAGAGCACAAGAGGAAAATAGTACATGGAATATCTGGTAAAATGGAAGAACATACCAATGGAAGAAAGTTCTTGGATTTTACAGTCTGAGTTGGATGTAGCTCAGACTATACCTACCAAATGATTCAGAGAATCATTTCGAAACAACCCTAGTTTTCAGATGCAGGAGCATCTCAAGTCCTTGGCAATCCTATATCACCAAAAATATTTTGGAGTTTGTCTGTGTTGCTTGGTTCCTGCTTTAACCAAGTTGGTCACTAGCTGGTCCATTTCCTTTGGTTACTAAGAGTCATCGATTACCTCCTAGGAAGTCAGTTAATTCACTAGTGCTTGACATTGCCTGTCTGCTGCTTGGTTATCTTGCTTACTGATGGGTCTAGTTTTGTTTCCTGTTGTGGCCACCTTGTGCATTTATATTGGATCATAGAATTAATGTTGGAATCCATCATTAGGAAGTGTGTGGTCCTAGATCTGACTGTCACTTCCATTAATTATGGATCTAAAAGCTGACTCAGTTCGGTAGCTTCTTGTATAAATGTAGATGTTTAGTGGTAGTTTAGAGGTAGTTAGGTTAGAAGATAGATGATAGACTTTGGATCAGATCCTTGCATGTTTGAGGACTTCTGAGTTTTATTGTAATATCAGGTCATAACCAGTAAGGCCTTATATCTTGACATGTTTAATTCAATTGTTGAAAGTATATGATAATTTATGCATTCTCTCTCTCACTGTTTATGTTTGTAAGCTTTCGTATGTGTGTTGCAGGCTTGGATCATTAGGGTGTGACAATCCCTTGGCCCCTATTGCTCCCTATTTTGCATCAATACATGTATCCTTTCCTCTTTCATTTATTTTTCCATTAACCTTATCTACACATAATTCATTTGTACTTCCAAAACACAAATAAGATTTCAATTTAAAACCCCTTCTTTCCATTTTTCATTTCAATGAGTCAAACCAAGATAGGGTAAAGTCTTTAACCTTAATTATGTACAATTGTAAACCATCCACTAAATCATTTCTATCACAAGTCTAACTACCACAAAATTATCATCTAGACATTGTATGCATATAGTTAAAAATTGATATTTGAATCTATTTTTATTAACCTCTCATCATACACATAAGAAAATACATTTAAGAGCATTAGGAATGAAATTACATCTTTATACTATTTTTAGTAATAGTACATGTTTCTTTCCCTTTTATTTTCACCTAGAGATACCCTTCTACCCTTAACATAGCTTTTCACCAAACCATATATTAAATCAAGTTTCCCTTTAGAATTTAACATCCACCAGTACTTTGAATCACAAAGGTTTTCATAGAATCAATACTTCAATTGCAAAATGGAAGTAAACATGCATTTTAGAAATCCTTACATTCAATTACATTCCAAGACTCACAAGAGAGATAGGTCAGAAAGGACCTAACTAAAATCCTTTATTGATTTACCAATAAACAATCCCTTTTGTCATTCCTGAAACTACCCTTCCCAAATACATAACTTCTTTCTTAAAATTTCCAAATTACAATAACAATTACTTCACATGGCCCAAAGGTATATAGAGAGATAATTAGATCAAGTTTCCCAAGGGCTTACAATACATATTACATGTTGAATACAAATGATAGAGATAGATGATACAATAAATAATATCTTCACCATAGAATAAATTTGAATCCAATCCAAGACATGAACCATGAACAATACCTTGAAAAATATTTTCCACCCAACCATGTGAAACTTGTGAAGTTCCACCCCCTATGCTAGGAGATAGAACCAAGGTACTCTCAAGACTCTAAGGAAATCTAAGGCCCAAATACATCAAGAAACCAAAAATCAAAAGAACAAGAGTGAAGCATATAAAACATCACCATACTATAACACCAAGGTTAAGGTTCTAGGATACCACCTAAGTGAGTGTCATCACACAACCTATGTATTGGGATCCTTCCTGGAAACCATGTGACCCTAGTCCCCCCTTTATGAATAGGGATCCATCATGGTAGTTACCCATGGTCCCGATACTCCAACACATCTGTGTGGCCTTATTATATTTTATTTCATTATCTTTTGAAATCCCCCCTTCCCAAGTTAATTTTTAAGGTTATCACTTGACTACAAACTCACCCATAGGATCATCTAGCAACCAATTTGGGCTCCAACACCTATGGTGAGCCACTCACCTAGGATAGCTAGTCCCCTATCCCAATACAAGCCAAATAACAAGAATACACTTTAAATGATTT
This sequence comes from Chamaecyparis obtusa, assembly GCA_027943335.1. NCBI lineage: Eukaryota > Viridiplantae > Streptophyta > Pinopsida > Cupressales > Cupressaceae > Chamaecyparis > Chamaecyparis obtusa. Next base: position 276,823 of record BSBK01003034.1, read on the forward strand.
GATTCATAGGTCTAGGAAAATCTCATGCACACTCAGGGCCCCAAAATGAGTCCTAACCTTATCCATAAGCATAATAATAATCATAGAAAGGCTGTCAACACAAGACACCTTAAATACAACATTATAACTCACCTCATGGATTAATTTAACATTCTCAGGGGTGAAATGATACAGACCAAACTCATGAGAAAAAATACATGTGTCATAGGCCAAAATCCAAGCCCAAAAATGACCAAATATATACAACCATAACCCTCCCAGGAAGAAATTTGGAAAAGATAAATTATCATTAAATACAACATTCTTGCCAAAAAACCCTACACATCTCTAACTTCAAAACCAAATCAATACATCAATAGAAATAGAAACTTTTCACACCATAAGCACATCAAATACAATCATATAAATAATAACAAACTCTCAAGGAAGAGATTTGACTAAGAAATCTTGCAAACACATGTATTACATCTTCTTGTGAATAATATACTTTTACAACTAATTAATAGCTTTAATAATTCATACAACTACAAAGTTAAAAAAGCCAAATTACATATTATATATATCATATACACATACACATAACCAGCATACAAGTAAGAGGGTGATTCTTCCTAGTTCCAGATCCTACCTAGAGTCCTGTGGAGAATCCCTTCCACAGTTGAGTAATCACAGCTCCTGTAATAGCTAGCACCTTCTTCCAAGCTTTAGGATTAATTATTGTCCTTTTGGGAAAAAATTCTAAATTCTTATGAAACTTAACACCTTCTTCCTCTCTCAGATTCTCCAATTTTAATTAAATCTATTAAATCCCTCACCTCTTCTCTGAGACCAACTTTCTTTTGGAAAACCCAAATCTTTACCAACTTCCTCCTTGCTTTCCTCTTGGATAGACCCACGCACAGAGATCTATAACTTTTGAACCACATTATATTTCTTCTACTACTCCAATGAGAAGTGAGGCAATTGTCTTCTTACCAACATATTAAAAACTTAGCAAGATGCAACAATTGGTTAGAGAAATATGGCTTCCGCATCAGGACTGTATTTTTCTTTTTAACAATTGTTTGTCCATTTTTTTCAGAAAAATAAAACATTTTTATAGAATCTCCATAACCAAATCTCCCTCATATTATTTTTCCTTTTTCTCCTCCCAAATCTCTCCATTCCTCCAAATATTCATATCCAACCTTGTGGTTGGAGGAGTTTCTTTATGGGAAGCAACTTCTCCAACTACTATAGTTGGTTACAAATATTAAACAACTCCATAAGCCTTAAATAAATGTTTTATTATTTTTATTACTTATTTTACTTTACAAAAACTATTAATATAATAAAGATAAATAATATTACCAAATAACTCAAATAGCCCAATAGAAACTAACTAGCCTAACTCTTAGGAGGCCTTGAGTTCAAAACCCCTAGGCAAGCTAGTTTTACCCAAAAAGAGATAATTATTTATAATCATTTTATTTTTATTTTATAATACATTTACACATATAAAACAAACACATAACTATATAGATATATTTATATACATGTAAGTATATATGTGTGCACCCATACATACATGGGTATGTGCAAGATCATGAGGGGCCAAACTATGCCTTTAAGTGGCAATGAAAAATTAGCAAATCAGGGTTAGTCAACTTGACGTGAAAATTAGAACTAGCTATCAACCTAATACCAAAAATTTGTAAGAATAGAATCTGTAAGAAATTGAATTTATTTTCTAAACTACTAGGCCTTTTCTAAAAAATAATAATATAATTGGTGAAAAGTATAGATTTCAATACAGCAGTACAAAAATTTTAGGAAAAAAATAAGTAGGTGTATGTCTAACTACCTTAATCATGATCAAATGATAATTTTTTTTTATAAGATTTTATATATAAGTAGTAGACTCATCCTTGGATGTGACGCATATTTTTTTGTAATTTTATTCCAAAAAAAAATTAATTATGAATTTTTTACTACAACATTTTCAGAATAAAAAGACTCCCGTGTCTAACCACCTTAACTCATTCAAAACTTTACAAAATTCAATTTTTTATTTTTTTTCCTTATAGTAGGCAAAGCATATAATGTGACACATTTTTTGGATTTCAAAAATGTTATACCGTTTGAAAGTTATAGTCATTTTTTAATCAGTATATAAATCAGAACTTTAGAGGTAACTCAATTAGAAAATAACTAATAATTACTTACCGAATTCAAAATTTGATAGCAATTATATTGATAGAAAGCTGATAATCTCCTTAAAATACCCTTTTCATTTCATTAAATTCGGGTGAAAAAAAAATTGTCAACTACATGGTCGAAGTCTGGAACTTAGAGAAACAGGGGAAAAACACATTTTTGTGACATTTGAAGAGTTGACCAGGTAGGTTTGGTGCACAAAGCAATACCGAGCCTAATCAGGTACCCAATTTTTTTAGGTACCTGAAAATCCTGACAGAATTTTGAATTTTAAATTTTCCCTCCCCTTTCTCCTTAATTTATTTCCAACCCCTTTCTCCCTCCAATTTCTCCATACTTCAATATATTATATATCAAAAATTATATATTAGATTATATATTATATATATTAAATATAACATAATATCTATTATATATTAAATATTATATAATATACATTTTACACTAAATATTATATAATATATATTAATATTAAATGTTACATTATACATCATATATTATATATTATTTTATATGTAGTATATATTAATATGTATTTTACTATATATCACATGATATCTTCATATTTAAATTATATGTAATATATATATATATATATATATATATATATATATATATATATATATATATATATATATATATATATATATATATGTATTATATATTATTTATAAAATATTGTTGTATATATAATAAAATCAAGTATAGCATATATATAATATATATATTATATAGGACATATTAATACATAGGTTAATTACACCAATATAAGGCATCCAAAAGGTTTTCAAAGGGGTCATAGAGGGTTCCTAAGGGTCCTAAGGCTTGAGAAAGTGTACTAGGACCCCTTAGGTCCCAGTGTAACCCCTAACAATACATTAGAGCACTCAATTGTGTCCCAAGGGGTTGTACAACCCCTTGGGACACACTTTAGTGTTGAAATGTGTCAAAAGGGATCATGGGGACTTCATAGGGGTCCTAGTACACCTTATCACATGTTAGGGCCCCTAGGAAGTCCCCATGACCCATTTTGACACATTTCAACACTTAAGTATGTCCCAAGGGGTGGTATGACCCTTTAGGACACACTTGAGTGTTCTCATGTCTCAAAAGGGGTCAACAGGACTTCCTATGGGTCCTAGTACGTCATATCACGCATTAGGACCCCTAGGAAGTCCTGATGACTCCTTTTGACACATTTCAACACTCAAGTATGTGTCAAGGGGTCATATGACCCCTTATGACACACTTGAGAGTTCTAATATGTCAAAAGGGGTCATGGGGACTTCCTAGGGGTCCTAACATGTGATAAGACATACTAGGACCCCTAGGAAGTCCCCATGACCCCTTTTGACACATTTCAACACTCAAATGTGTCTGAAGGGGTCATATGACCCCTTAGGACACAATTGAGAGTTCTAATGTATCGAAAGGGGTCATGGGAACTTCCTAGGGGTCCTAGTATGCCTTATCACACGTTAGGACCCCTAGGAAGTCCCGATGACCCCTTTTGACACATTTCAATAGTCAAGTGTGTCCCAAGGGGTTGATGAATCCTTAGGACAAACTTGAAAGTTGTATTGTGTCGAAAAGGGTCATGCAAAATTCCTAGGGGTCCTAACACATGATAAGACATACTAGGACCCCTCGGAAGTCCCCATGACCCCTTTTGACACATTTCAACACTCAAGTGTGTCCCAAGCCATCGTATGACCCCTTAAGACACACTTGAGTGTTCTTATGTGTCGCAAGGGGTCATGGTACCTCCTGGGGGTCCTAGTATGCCTTATCACATGTTAGGACCCCTATGAAGTCCCCATGACCCCTTTTAACACATTTCAATCCTCAAGTGTGTCCCAAGGGGTCGTATGACCCCTTATGACACACTTAAGAGTTCTAATATGTCAAAAGGGGTTATGGGAACTTACTAGGGGTCCTAACATGTGATAAGGTGTACTAGGACCCCTAGGAAGTCCCCATGACCCCTTTTGACACATTTCAACACTCAAGTGTGTTCCAAGGGGTCGTATGACCCCTCAGGACACACTTGAGTGTTCTAATGTGTCGAAAAGGGTCATGGGCACTTCCTAGGGGTCCTAGTACACCTTATCACATGTTAGGACCCCTAGCAAGTCCCGATGACCCCTTTTCACATATTTCAACACCCAACTATGTCCCAAGGGGTTGTATGACCCCTTAGGACACACTTGAGAGTTCTAATGTGTCGAAAGGGGTCATGGGGACTTCCTAGGGATCATAACACATGATAAGGCATACTAGGACCCCTAGGAAGTCCCCATGACCTCTTTTGACACATTTCAACACTCAAGTGTGTCCCAAGGGGTCGTATAATCCCTTAAGACACACTTGAGTGTTCTCATGTGTCAAAAGGTGTCATGGGGACTTCCTAGGTGTCCTTGCATGCCTTATCATGTGTTAGGACTCCTAGGAAGTACTGATGACCCCTTTTGACACATTTCAACACTCAAGTGTGTCCCAAGGGGTTGTATGACACCTTAGGACACACTTGAGAGCTCTAATGTTTCGAAAGGGGTCATGGGGACTTCCTTAGGGTCCTAACATGTGATAAGACATACTAAGACCCCTAGGATGTCCCCATGACCCTTTTTGACACCTTTCAACACTCAAGTGTGTCCTAGGGTGTCATAAGAACCCTTAGGACACACTTGAGTGTTGAAATGTGTCAATAGGGGTCATCAGTACTTCCTCAAAGTCTTAACACATGATAAGACATACTAGAACCCATAGAAAGTCCCCATGACACCTTTTGACACATGAGAGCCCTCAAGTGTGTCCTAAGAGATTATACAACTGCTTGGGACCTACTTGAGTAATTAAATATGCCAAAAGAGGTCATGGGGACTTCCTAGGGGTCCTAATATGCCTTATCACATGTTAGGACCCCTAGGAAGTTCCCATGACCCCTTTAGACACATTAGAACTCTCAAGTGTATCCTAATGGGTCATATGACTTGCTAGGACACACTTGAGTGTGAAAATATATCGAGACTTCCTAGGGGTCCTGACATGTGGTAAAGCATACTAGGACCCCTAGCAAGTGCCCATGAGACCTTTCAACAATTAGAACACTCAAGTGTGTCCTAAGGTGTCATATGACCCACTAGGACACACTTGAGTGTTGAAATATGTCAAAAGGGATCATGGGGACTTCCTAGGGGTTCTATTATGCCTTATCACATGTTAGGACCCCTAGGAAGTCCCCATGACCCCTTTTGACATATTAGAACTTTCAAGTGTGTCATAAGGGGTCATACGACCCCTTGGGACACACTTGAGTGTTGAAATATGTCAAAAGGTGTCATGAAGACTTCCTAGGGGTCCTAACACGTGATAAGACATACTAGGACCCCTATGAAGTCCCCATGACCCCTTTTGACACATTAGAACTCTCAAGTGTGTCCTAAGGGCTCATAGGACTCCTTGGGACACATTTGAGTGTTGAAATGTGTCAAAAGGGATAATCGGTACTTCCTAGGGGTCCTAACATGTGATAAGGCATACTAGCACCACTAGGAAGTGCACATGACCCCTTTTGACACATGAAAACACTCAAGTGTGTCCTAAGGGGTCATATGATCCCTTGGGACACACTTGAGTGTTAAAATGTGTCGAAAGGGGTCATGGGGATGTCGTAGGGGTCCTAATGCATGATAAGGTGTACTATGACCCTTAGGAAGTCCCCATGACCCATTTTGACATATTTCAACACTCAAGTGTCTCCCAAGGGGTTGTATGACACCTTAGGACATACTTTAGTGTTCTAATGTGTTGAAAGGAATCGTGCGCACTTCCTAGGGGTCCTAGTACACCTTATCACATTTTAGGACCCCTAGGAAGTCCCGATGACCCATTTTGACACATTTCAACACTCAAGTGTGTGCCAAGTGTTAGAATAACTGAGAGGGGGGTGAATTAGTTATCCAGTGTCCCAAACTAAAATGTATAATTCAAAAACAATTTCTTCAATTCCTGCTACTCGGTAAACAATAAATACTTTAACTATCTGTGCATTTACCGATTGTCAAACTAATACTTATAATTGTTACCGATCAAATCTAACATGTAATATGCAAAAAAAAGAATTGTAATCAACACATAACACAAGAGATTTAATGTGGAAACCCTGTAAAGGGAAAAACCACCTAGGACCAGCAACCCAAAATGTTCACTCTTCTGAAGTGAGGTCGGTGAAGAGCCAACCCTATTAAAGGTTACAAACACACTGTTAGGTGTGACCTTGTTAGAGGATTTTAGACTAGAAGTTATCATCCAACCAGCATTCACTATGGGGTTGATAGGATAACAATGTTCACTCTAATGAATGATACATCATAAGACTTTCTAAGTCCACTCAGTTAAGAGATTTGATTGTGTACAATGGTTAAATATGTAACAATAAATGATGTGCCTTAATACAACTTCAATTTTAGATTACAGATCAATATTTTTCTCATATAAATCCTCCTGATCAATATTTCACTTCAGATTCAATACTATATCAACTTACTATCCATCGGTAATTAGTCTCTGTAGCTTGGTTCTTACTAACCAGTATGATTAGAATGCATGAAAACTTCTTCATGCAAAATTTTTGCAACATCTACTTCTTCCGACAGGCATTTCATAATGAAACCCTAGTCTCTTATATAAATGAGTAAATCATTTTCTTTCTATCCATCAGATTTTTCCGCTTCAAGCTTCCTTGACTGACGTGTCAATAAATCATTTCAATCTACTCCGTCAGATCTTTTTCATTTATGTTAGCTGTCGATCATCATACCAAACATTATTCATTGCCTTAGAATCATACACTTGCCAGCTCATCAATCTTATCGACTAAACTAATCATTAATTCATTCTATCTTTGTCAGTTAACAAAGAAATGCATCAGTGATCACAAGCTTAGTTAACACTGTGCTCGGTATACACTACACTCAGTTGGTGTGTACTAAAATGCTTTCATTTACCGACAACACTTCTTTGTGTCTTTCAGCTCTATTCTTCATCATAGATGAATGCAACATAATGAAGTCAACTCCATCAATTCATAGACTCATCAACAAGTTACTCAGTGTAATCTTTATACTCATCTGACATGTACATCTTCCTTATGTAGATTTCTCTATTCTTCCTTTCTTTCCACCTTTAGATGTTTTGGTATAGTAACTTACAAGATAAGTATTGTCAAGCTAGTTGACATCAATGACAACATAAAATTGATTTAATCATCTTGCATTATCTAATCATCAACTTCTTAGTAATCTTGAATTATCAATTCTTCATTCAGGTTCCAAATCAGTTGTAGCTCATCAATCTCTCCCTTTGGCATTGATGGCAACTCAAGTAATATGAAATGTACCATACACATACCAAACATGTATTCTACAACTCTGTAAACAAATGTTGTAAGTCAAATATATTTAATATGTTTAATCACTATGTTACTCAACATTTGTATTGTTGTAATGCTTGTCATCAGATGTGATCTTTTCAGTTCTCTTGTTTCTACTTATGTTCTCAGTAATTGATCTTCAATTCTTTTTTTTTTAATTTCTCCCTCAGATAGTTCTCATCAGTGCAATGTCTCTCCCTTTTTTGATCTCTCCTTTTCATATTATTTATCTCTCCCTTTGACAGAAATGCCAAAGAAACAAATAAACAAATAGCTATGTTGGTAGCCAAGTAACTCTCTGGTGTCCATCATCTTCTCTATATCTTTGTATATTGATATCTCAATCTGTTTCAGTTCTTCAAACTTAATCACAACCTTGAACATGATTCAAAGTGTGAACTATGCTACATCAACATGAATGATCTTCTAACAAAAGTAGGCTGATGCAACATCCAGATCACCTTAGTGACCGATAGATAGGGGACAGACCCCAAGTCTAGTCCTCAAGTATTCAAATGTGTCCTTCGGTAGGGGCTTTGTAAAGATGTCTACAAGTTGTTCCTTAGATGTAACAAATTCTAAATTCACTTGCTTCTCCTGCACTTTTTCTCTTAAGTAATGATACTTAATAGATATATTCTTTGTTTTCAAGTGCATCACAGGATTCTTCAAAATATTAATAGCACTGGTGTTGTCACAGTATATAATCATTGGATCAGTGATTAACTCATTCATTCCTTCTAACACTTGCTTGATGTATGTAATGTGTGAGCAATTTGTAGCAGCAGTAACATACTCTACTTCTGCTATTGACTAAGAAATGCAAGCTTTCTTTTTACTTGTTCAGGTTACAAGTCTTTCACCAAAGAAAAATGCTGCTCCGGTGGTGCTTTTCCTATAATCTACATTTCCAGCCCAATCAACATCGGTATAAACCTTCAGTTCAAACTTTCCTTCCTTAGGATACCAAATGCCATAATCTTCTCTCTTTTTTAGATATCTAAGGATTCTTTTAGTAGCTATCATGTGAGATTCTATAGGGTTAGCAGAAAACCTAGCAACAGTCCCCACAACATGTGCTATATCTGGTCTATTGTGAACTACATACATTAGTTTACCAATCATGGATTGGTAAAGTGTCTGATTTACCTCTGTAGTTTCATCTTCCTTTGTCAATTTGCATGCAATAGCCATCGATGTTCCCATAGGTTTAGCATCTTCCATGCCAAATGTCTTTAAGACTTCCTTTATGTACTTAGACTGTGTGATGAATATCCCATCACTCTGTTGAATCACTTGTAGTCCTAGATAGAATTTTATCTCTCAGAACATAGAAATTTAAAATTATTTTTTCATTTCATTAGTAAAGGATTTTCATATATGATCTTGTCCTCCAAAAATAATATCATCCACAAATATTTCAGCAATAAGAATAGTGTCATCAGTATTACCTTTCATATACAGATTGTTGTTTTCACTTGTCCTAACAAATCCAATACTTAGCAAGTAAGTATGCAGTCTTTCATACCATGCTCTCAGTGCTTGCTTCAATCCATATAAAGCTTTGTGTAATCTACATACCATGTCTCTATTGTCTAGATCAACAAATCCTTTCGGTTGTTTTATGTAGACCTCTTCTTCAAGTATACCATTCAAAAATGCTGACTTCACATCCATTTGATAGAATTTGAATTTCTTGTGTGTAGCATATGCAAGTAACATTCTAAATCCTTCTAATCTAGCAACAGGTGCAAATGTTTCACCATAGTCAATACCTTCAAACTGTGCATATCCCTTGCATACCAATCTAGCCTTATTCCTTGTAACTTCACCATTTTCATTCAACTTATTCCTAAATATCCACTTAGTACGGATAACATTCTTGTCTTTTGGTCGGGGTACTAAGGACCAAGTTTTGTTCTTCTCTATTTGCTCTATCTCCTCGTTCATTACATTAATCCATTCCTCATTCTCTAATGCAACTTTCATAGTTTTAGGTTCAAATTCACAAACTAAGGATGTACCTTCTCTTGTTTTGCTTCTAGTTTGCATTCCAGCTTGTCTGTCTCCAATAATTTGTGTCTCAGGATGGTTTCTTCTGAAAAATCTAGCCAGTATTCTATCTCTTCTTTCTTGTGCATATTGTTTAGGTTTGTTAGCTTGCTTGGTAGCTCCATTTTGTTCATTGGTTTCCTCTTCCTGCTGTTGTGCATTATTTCCCTGCTGTTGCATATTATTTCCTTGCTGTTGTGTATTGTTTCCCTCCTGTTGTTTATTATTTCCCTATTGTTGTGTATTGTTTCCCTACTATTGTGTGTTGTTTCCCTGCTGACTAGTTGTCACAACTTCTTGTTTCGGTAGATACTCTAGATATTCAATGTAAGTGAATCTACCATAATCTTCCAATTCCTTCATACTTTCCTCTATGTTCTTGTCATCAAACTCATCAACATGAATGTTAGTACTTTCAATAATCTTATTTGTAACCTTATTCAAACATTTGTATGCTTTACTTGTAATGGAATATCCAAGAAATATCCCTTCATCTCCTTTAGAATCAAATTTTCCATTTCTTTCATCTTTCAAAATAAAGCATTTGCTTCCAAAAATTTTGAAATAAATTACAGTAGGTTTGTGTCCAAACCATAGCTCATAAGGTGTTCAGTTGGTGTCCTTCTTTAGTTGTACTCAGTTAAGAACATATATAGTTGTGTTGACAACTTCCCTCCAATATGTCTGAGCAACATTTTTCTGTATCATCAGTGTTCTGGCACAATCAATTATAGACTTGTTCCTCCTTTTAGCAATGCCATTTTGCTGAGGCATCCTCGGTGCAGATACCTATCTCTTAATTCCATGCTCATTACAAAAAATAGTAAATTCATCAGAGACAAATTCACCTCCTCTATCAGATCTTAAGCATTTTATTTCTTTTCCAGTTTCCTTTTCTACCTTAGCTTTATACCACTTAAACATTTTGAAAGCTTCAGATTTCTCTTTTAGGAACATAACAATCATTAGTCTAGTATAGTCATCAACAAAAAGAATAAAGTATCTATCACCATAATAGCTCTGTGTTCTCATAGGACCACATAGTTTGGTATGAACCAACTCAAGTATCTTCTTTGTTGAGTAGTCTTTACTTTTGAAGCTAGACTTAGTCATTTTACCTTTTTGATATTCATGGCACATAGCATGATCTAGTTTTGACAAGTTAGGTAATCCTCTAACTCTTTTCTTTTTACTAATCTTGATCATGTTATCAAAATTCACATGACATAATATTTTGTGCCACAACCATGCATCTTCATCTTTAATTAACAAACAAGAAGACTGATCTATATCAAGATAAAATAGGTTACCTCTAGATTGTGTACCAGTTTTGACAAGTCTTCCTCCATCATCATAGATTTTCACCTTTTTTCTCTCAAAAGAAACTCAGTGGCCTAAATTGTTCACCTGAGCCACACTTAACAAATTGTAATTCAGTCCATCTACCCAGTATGCATTTTCACATTTAATTCTATCATTGATCATCAATGTACCTTTACCTCATACCATACAAGGTGCATCATTTCCCATTCTCATAGATCCTCCATTATATTCAACAAGTTGCTCAAAATTTTCTACATCACCGGTCATATGATGTGTGCAACCACTATCTATGATCCATGTATCATTTCTATTGACTCTAGAGATTAGTGCTATCTCTTCATGTTTCTCTTCTTCCTCTGAATCATCTTTCATAGCAACAAATACTACTTCTACATCATCAATGTCAGATTCAGATTCAATATCTTTGGCAATGTAACATACCTTTTTCCCTTTGTCATAACTATCTCGGTTATCTCTTTTATTGTATCAGTAGCCTTTGTTGACTCTTCTCCCATAGCTTCCTTCTGATTGGTCTTTGGATCTATCATCATAGGTGTCGCTGTCACTATCACCATTCCTATTTTTTTTGCTAGACTTACTAATCTTCAAAGAAGACATGAAAGCTGATTCAACAGGAGCAACAACACTATTGTCAAAGTTGTTTAGTTCAAAGGTTGTAAGCTTAGTGATCAATGTGTCAAGGGTAAGATTGGATACGACCCTTGTTTCATGAATTGCAGAGATCCTGATCACATAAATTGGTAACAAAGTTCTGAGAATCTTACTTATAATCATTTCATCATCAATGACTCCATCAGATGCTCTAATAGCATGTACTACCTCTTTTAGTCTATTTTAAATATTGCACAATGTTATCACCTTCTTTCATTCTCATATCATCAAAATGACCTCTTAGAATTTCTGCTCTGGCTCTCTTAACATTCAAATCTCCACTCTATATCAAATTTAGCTTGTCCCACATCTGTTTGGCAGTAGTGCATCCCTTAATGTCTTCAAATTCAGCATTGGTACAGGCAGCAACAAGTTCCATGATAGTGATATTGTGTTCATGCTTGTCTTTCAGTTGATCAAGGGTTAAGGGACTAGTGGGTGGTTGTATATAGCCATTCTTCATCAGATCCACAACTAAGTTCCCAATTCTAGATACGTGCAGCAACATTCAGCTTTGCCATACTTTGAAATTATCTTTGTTCAGTTTCGGTACTTCCATCTTATACATCTTGAGACCTTTGTGCTAAAGTCCTTAAAACTCTATTCTAAGCAACCGAAGCTCTAATACCAATTGTTAGAATAACTAAGAGGGGGGTGAATCAGTTATCCAGTGTCCCAAACCAAAATGTATAATTCAAAAACAATTTCTTCAATTCCTACCGCTCGGTAAAAAATAAATACTTTAACTATCTGTGCATTTACCGATTGTCAAACTAATACTTATAACTGTTACTGATCAAATTTAACATGTAATATGCAAAAAAAATATTGTAATCAACACATAACATAAGAGATTTAATGTGGAAACCCTGTAAAGGGAAAAACCACCTAGGACCGGCAACCCAAAATGTTTAGTCTTCTGAAGTGAGGTCGGTGAAGACCCAACCCTGTTAAAGGTTACAAACACACTGTCAAGTGTGACCTTGTTAGAGGATTTTAGACTAGAAGTTATCATCCAACCAACATTCACTATGGGGTTGATAGGATAACAATGTTCACTCTAATGAATGATACATCATAAGATTTTCTAAGTCCACTCGGTTAAGAGATTTGACTATGTACAATGGTTAAATATGTAACAGTAAATGATCTGCATTAATACAACTTCAATTGCAAATTACAAATCAATATTTTGCTCATATAAATCCTCCTGATCAATATTTCACTTCAGATTCAATACTGTATCAACTTACTGTCCGTCAATAATTTCTCTTTGTAGCTTGATTCTTACTAACCAATATGATTAGAATGCATGAATACTTCTTCACATGAAATTTTTGCAGCATCTACTTCTTCCGGCAAGTGTTTCATAATGAAACCCTAGTCTCTTATATAGATGAGTAAATCATTTTCTTTTTATCCATTAGATTTTGCTGATTAATCACATTCATTGATTTTACTGCTTCAAGATTCCTCAGCTAATGTGTCAATAACTTGTTTCAATCTGCTTCATCAGATCCTTTTGATTTATGTTAGCCGTCGATCATCATACCAAACATTATTCGTTACATCAGAATCATACACTTGCCAGCTCATCAATCTTATCGGCTAAACTGATCATTAATTCATTTTGTCTTCATCGGTTAACAAAGAAATGTGTCGGTGAACACAAGCTCGGTTAACACTATGCTCGGTATACACTACACTTTGTCAGTGTATACTAAAATGCTTTCATTTATCGACAACACTGCTTTGTGTCTTTCAACTCTAATCTTCATCATAGATGAATGCAACATAATGAAGTCAATTCCATCAAGTCATAGACTCATCAACAAGTTACTGAGTGTATTCTTTATACTCATTTGACATGTACATCTTCCTTATATAGATTTCTCTATTTTTCCTTTCTTCAGATATGTCGGTATAGTAACTTACAAGATAAGTACTGTCAAGCTAGTTGACATCAATGACAACATAAACCTAATTTAATCATCTTGCATTATCTAATCATCAACTTTTCAGTAATCTTGAATTACTGATTCTTCATTTAAGTTCCAAATCAGTTTTAGTTCATCACCAAGGGGTCATATGACCCATTAGGACACACTTGAGAGTTCTAATGTGTTGAAAGGGGTCATGGGAACTTCCTAGAGGTCCTAACATGTGATAAGGCATACTAGGACCCCTAGAAAGTCCCCATGACCTTTTTTGACACATTTCAACACTAAAGTGTGTCCCAAGGGGTCGTATAATCCCTTAGGACACACTTGAGTGTTCTCATGTGTCAAAAGTGGTCATGGGGACTTCCTAGGGGTCCTAGTACGCCTTATCATGTGTTAGGATCCATAGGAAGTACTAATGACTCCTTTTGACACATTGCAACATTCAAGTGTGTCCCAAGGGGTTGTATGACACCTCAAGACACACTTGAGAGTTCTAATGTGTCGAAAGGGGTCATGGGGACTTCCTAGGGGTCCTAGTATGCCTTATCATGCGTTGGGACCACTAGGAAGGCCCCATGACCCCTTTTGACACATTTGAACATTCAAGTGTGTCTTGAGGTGTCATACGACCCCTTGGGACATAGTTGAGTGTTGAACTATGTCAAAAGGGATCATCGACACTTCCTAGGGGTCCTAACACGTGATAAGGTGTAGTAGGACCCCTAGGAAGTCACCATGACCCCTTTTAACACATGAGAACACTCAAGTGTGTCCTAAGAAATGATACAACCCATTGGGACACACGTGAGTGTTGAAATGTGTCAAAAGAGGTCATGGGGACTTCCTAGAGGTCGTACTATGCCTTATCATGCCTGAGGACCCCTAGGAGGTCCCCATGACCCCTTCCAACACACTATAACTCTCAAGTTTGTCCTAAAGGGTAATAGGACCCCTTGGGACACACTTGAGTGTTGAAGTGTGTCAAAAGCGGTCATCAAGACTTCCTAGGGGTCATAATGTGAGATAAGGCAAACTAGGACCCCTAGGAAGTGCCCATGACCCCTTTCAACACATTAGAACACTTAAGTGTGTCCTAAGGGGTCATTTGACCCCTTGGGGCATACTTGAGTGTTTTCATATGTTAAAATGGTTCGTGGGGACTTTCTAGGGGTCCTAGTATGCCTTATCATGTGTTAGGACCCCTAGGAAGTCCCCATGACCCCATTTGACATATTATAACTCTCAAGTGTGTCATAAGGGGTCATACGACCCCTTGGGAAAAACTTGAGTATTGAAATGTGTCAAAAGGGTTCATGAAGACTTCCTAGGGGTCATAACGCATGATAAGGCATACCGGGACCCCTAGGAAGTCCCCATGAGCCCTTTTGAAACATTAGAACTCTCAAGTGTGTCAACCCCTTAGGACACACTTGAGAGTTATAATGTTTCAAAAGGGGTCATGGGGACTTCCTAGGGGTCCTAGTACACCTTAACACATGTTATGACCCCTAGGAAGTCTTCATGACCCCTTTTGACACATTTCAATACTCAAGTGTGTCCCAAGGGTTCGTATGACTCCTTATGACACACTAGAGAGTTCTAATGTGTCAAAAGGGGTCATGGGGATTTCCTAAGGGTACTAGTATGCCTTATCATGTGTTAGGACCCCTAGGGAGTCCCCATGACCCCTATTGACACATTGGAATGTTCAAGTGTGTCCTAAGGGGTCCTACGACCCCTTCAGACATAGTTGTGCATTCAAATGTTTCAAAAGGGGTCATGCGAACTTCTTAGGGGTCCTAGTATGCCTTATCATGTGCTAAGACTCCTAGGAAGTCCCCATGACCCCTTTTGACACATGAGAAACCTCAAGTGTGTTGTGAGGGGTCCTACAACCCCTTCGGACACACTTGAGGGTTCAAATGTGTTAAAAGCGGTCATGGGAACTTCCTAGGGGTCCACCCCTTATGACACATTTGAGGGTTCTAATGTGTCAAAAAGGGTCATGGGGACTTCCTAGGGCTCCTAGTATGCCTTATCATGTGTTAGGACCCCTAGGAAGTTCCCATGACTCCATTTGTCACATTAGAACCCTCAAGTGTGTTCCAAGGGGTCGTAGGACCCCTTCAGATACACTTGAGGGTTCAAATGTTTCAAAAAGGGTTATGGGGATTTTCTAGGGATCCACCCCTTAGGACACACTTGAAGGTTCTAATGTGTCAAAAGGGGTCATGGGGACTTCCTAGGGGTCCTAGTATGCATTATCATGTATTAGGACCCCTAGGAAGTCCCCATGACCCCTTTTGACACATTATTACTCTCAAGTGTGTCCTAAGGGGTCATATGACCCCTTCGAACAAACTTGAGGGTTTAGATGTGTCAAAAGGGGTCATGGGGAATTCATAGGGTTCTAGTACACCTTATCATGCATTAGGACCCATAGGAAGTCCCCATGAACCCTTTTGACACACTAGAATGCTCGAGCTCTACCACCCCTTTGGACACACTCGAGCATTCCAATGTGTCAAAAGGGGTCATGGGGACTTCCTAGGGGTCCTAACACATGATAAGGCATCCTAGGGCCCCTAGGAAGTCCCCATGAACTATTTTGACATATTTGAACCCTCAAGTGTATCCAAAGGGGTCCTACGACCTCTTAGAACACACTTGAGGGTTCTAATGTGTCCAAAGGAGTCATGGGGACTTCTTAGGGGTCCTAACGCATGATAAGGTATACTAGGACCCCTACAAAGTCCCCATGACCCCTTTTGACACATTGGATTCCTCAAGTGTGTTTGAAGGGGTCATAGGACCCCTTCAGACACACTTGAGGGTTCCAATGTGTCAAAAGGGGTCATGGGGACTTCGTAGGGGTCCTAGTACACCTTATAACACTTTAGGACCCCTAGGAAGTCCCCATGACCCCTTTTGACACATTGGAATGCTTGAGTGTGTTTGAAGGGATCATAGGACCTCTTCAGACACACTTGAGCATTCCAATGTTTCAAAAGGGGTCATGGAGACTTCCTAGGGGTCCTAATGTGTGATAAGGCGTACTAGGACCCCTAGGAAGTCTCATATATGTATATATATATGTATATATATATATATATATATATATATATATATATATATATATATATATATATGTATGTATATATATATGTATGTATATATATATATATATTTGTATATATATCTATATATATACATATATATATATATATACATATATATATATATATACATATATATATATATATACATATATATATATATATATATATATACATACATATATACATATATATATATATATATATACATATATACATATATATATATATATATATATATATTTGTATATCTATATATATATATATATATCTATATATATAGATATATATATATATATATATATATATATATATATATAGATATATACACATATATATAGATATGTATATATACATATGTATATATACATATGTATATATACATATGTATATATACATATGTGTAAAAAATATATAAAATATTTATATAATACCCCTTAAACATTATATATATATATAATTTGTACATATAAATATAATATAAGTTCGTTGAATATATTTATATACAATACAGATTAATATATAAAAAATAGATTAAAATAAAATATTATACTATAAAATATATATGACATACAATTTAAATATTCTAAGATATTATAATATAAAATATTTTAATATAAAATATATATTAATATATAATTATATAGATAATATATATTAAAAAATATATTAAAATATTTACATAATGCCCCCTAATACCCTTTAAACGTTATATATATATATATATTATATATATAATTTGTACATATATTTATATAATATAAATGTTAAATATAATTATATACAATACATATTAATATATAAAAAGAATATTATAATATAAAATATATAAATTAATATATAATTATATATATAATACATATTTAAACATTATATATAAAAGTTTAATTTTTTCATTTAGTACCACCATTTTTTCAACTCATAATTATCAAGTACTCGATTAGGCTTGTGCTTTGGTGTCAGGTTTTCCCAGGTGTACTAACACCCAGGCCTACTAAAAAGTCAACATAAATTTTCATGCACTTTTGGACGAGTGAAAAGTGGATTTTTTTACATCGCCACTTTTTGGCCCCTCATGATCTTGAACATACCCACATATACATATATAATAAATTAAATCACATACATTCAAATATATATTTAAAAGATAGAAAAGCATAATACTTTAACATACATATAGAATAAAGAAAACAAACTCTAAAACATAAATCTCAAAAATCAAAAAATTCATAATACTGATCAAACCCCCCAAGCTAAGGTGACTTCCTAAACATGAACCTAAGCCAATGGGGAATCCTTGAGAGTATCTTGCAAATATCTCCACACAACAATGTTCAAGGATTTGAAGGCATGCTTAGACCTGTGTAGCCAGGTGAAGTCAATGCCTAGTACCTACATCCTGCATCATCAAGCTAAGAGAACATATATATACAAAATAGTGGCAGACAAGGAGGGAGAGTGTGACATTGTGTGGATCTCCTATAGGAGTGACTACGACTGCCTCTCGTCATCCCACAAGCATGTCAGACAATATTGATATTAGAGCATAAATGGGTTAGTATGGTTAGCTCCAAGATAATCATAACTTCATAATGTAAAACAAGAATGAATCATAATATAATCATGTAAATGTAAATCATTTACTAACTTTCATAAACTGGTTCTATTAGCAAACATGTACTTATAATATCTCATTATCTAATCAAAATAAACAAATCATAGAATCCTTAATACTCAATGTCGTAATCATGTCTAGTCTCGAGTATAACAAGTAGCATCATTAGAGTGGATAACACATTTAACCCTTAACTGATTATATCCAATTAACCGAATATAATCATAAACATTGATAATGAGCATCTCACAAAGTAACATATGGATCTATCAGGTGATCCCATCATATCAAGGTCCTAAAATACCACAAACACAAAAGAAGATATAAAGGAACATACCTATAAAATGTTTATCATTTCCCAAATTAGAATGTGAAGTTGTTATGGTTTAAAAGGAATTGGGTTATGCAAAACAGCTCAAGAAGGATCACATTATTATAAAAACAGCCATACAATCCTCTATAATACTCCCTAACTTCCAATGGAGCTCCTTTAAAATTGGAATTCAACAAGGTAGGATACTAAACCATGTCATACATTGTTCTATAACTATGGTAAGTAATCATTGTTGTAGATCTTATCTAATGATCTTATTCAAGATGAATGTGTCATCTAAAATTATATAACATTACTTAATTATAAGAAAGCATTTTTATACGATACCCCATACTAAAAAGCCATCTAGTAAAAACACAAATAAGAAGTTGCATTGTCTTAACTATAATTTATACATCTAAAAAATCCAGCTAAATGCAATCCATGTAAGGGTATCTTGGCGATCAAGATGACCACAAGAAAATTAAACATTGGCCAAGATGGGCATATGTAAAAATATAATAGTAGCCCGAATAGATCATTAAAAACTTTATGATGAGAGATAATGAAGTCATTCTTTAATTGATTTAGTTTAACTAGAATGGAAAAAAAATAATTTTAGAAATTAGAGAGAAGAGATACATATATTTAAAAACTTGAATGGCAAGTCTAGCACTTTCTAGTGCAAAAAATTAAGCAAAACCAAAGAGCAACAAATTCCTTGTTTGCATTAAAAATGAGAGAAATTGGCACCCTTACATGCCTTCAAAATCCAAGATCTCCTTGAATATTGACTACCACTTTAGAGTTAAATTCATCTACCTTAAGAAAGAAATCCTCGTACAGAGGAAAAGAAGTTGCATTTGCATTTCTGATCTTGGCCTTCCTATTTCCAATTATGACCACACAAATGCTTGTAAAACCCCACTAGAAAGGCCGCACACTTCTAACACCTTGACCTATAACTTTATTTATTCTCATTTCTTTCAAAATCTACACCATAGTCTCCTCTTCCACTTATGCTTTGATGAACATTAATACATTATTTCAATGCTTGGACATTAGCACACAAGTATAGAGATATTGATAAAGGTATAAAATTTGGCTTTATATCTACAAATTGAACTTTCTCAAAATTGGGAAATTTGATAAAATCTTCCTTCCATTAAGAATTGATGGATGACCATCATTGTTTTGAGCTTATCAATTTATGACAGGTAGAATGGGTTTGGGATTTACCTAAGGATGTGGTAATTCTTATTAGTATGCTACCCCTTCACTTACTAGCTTATCAATAACCATGAGTCCCTCATAAGGGAAAGCATTGATTACAAGTCCTCCCTTGAGTAGTAGAAGATAAGGTAACTCTACATGAACATTACTTGCATGCTGATTATTCTACCTAAGGAATCGGTAATACTACTACCCCTTCACATTTTATCTTATCAATAACCTGTGGTTTGGCACTCACTAGGGTAACAAACAAGCAAACAAAAAGGTATGGGTATAGGTCTCCCATATCTATATATAAGACATAACTTCCATAGTTGGGTGCTTGATTCAACACACCATGGCTACATAAAGAAATGAATGGTTTTACACAATACTCAACATGAGTATTTGTATTTGTTGATCATATTCATTGTGAGTATATTTCCAATTACAATAGAATCACTATGAAAGAGATTTCTTTATTTATCATGTTCTATGGAACATGACCACCATATTTTAAATACAAACACTCCCAAACATTCATGATGATTATTTTACCAAGATAACATTATACATCATCCATATTTTATCATTCTATTTTTTTTAAATTCACATGAGAATATGTCAACTCATAACATAAACATGTCAAAAACACCTAAAATCTCAGAGGTCTCTTAATGAAATAGCATAAGGTCCCCCACTCATTAATCTTTCCATAGGCCATTTATCTAAAAGCAATTTTAGGTATCAACAATAATCATAGTAAAGTTGGACCTTATGATTTTAAAAGAAAGAAAATCTAGCATTACATGTGAAGGATTTTGGCATGGAGATCAAACTGTAATGAGGACAATATTGATTGTCTAATTAGCCCCAACATGAATGATGATGACATCATCATGGCCAATTAGTATTTAAATTGTTCCTTCAATAACTTAGCATGCAAATTATCAACATTAATGTGAAATATTTCATTTTAAACATGCCAAAATTTGATCAAAAGTAAGGATGGGTGCTCATGAAATATTTTTTTAAAATCTCTTTTAAGAACCATCATGACTTTTTTGAGGAAAAGTGAAAAAGGGTTTTTTAGAACATAGTGACACAATGTGTAGTGGGCCTTACTAGACGATTATCTGCAATATCTAGTCTACCAACCTAATAGTGATGATTGGCCTATTGAAAAGATCATAACCCAAGAAATGTAGAGAATTTATCCAAAATGAGGACCTATGGAACTTGTTTGCTAGTGTAGAGCCCACCCCTTATTTCCAAGCCATGGGGGGCTATAAGAGAACTCTATTGACCAAATTCTACAGATCTTGGTAGAAGGGTTATGTTAAGATTAGAAGCATTGAGTTTCAAGTCGTGCATCAAAATTGATCATTCAGGCCACTGGGATGAAATGTAAAGGAGAAAAAGTGGAGAAGCAGAGCTTGAGAGATTATGAGACCTATATGAATAAATTCTTTAGGAAAGGTGACAATCTGGTGGTGGCTTCAAATAAAAATGGGTGTGAAAGGTCCCTTCTACCTCCTCCCTTCCCTCTTGTATGTTATCATGTTATAAAATATTTTACCCTTGAAGGGTGGTACTCTACTTTTCATTGTTACCATTTTCCAATCTTGAACCATATATTAGGAATGGTAAAAAAAAATTAATATGTTGGTTTTATTGTTTTCATTTATGAGTGGTAGTATTACCAAAGGGGCTCCCCCTATTACACCAAGGGCTAATGTATGTCTTATATGAGAAAAATTTTGACAAATCCCCCTTTAGGAGTCATTGTTATCCAACCCTCAAGGTGAAGCTAAACTGCAAAATGACCCCCCACAAAGTTCGGTCTGCACTGATCTTAAGAAGAAGGGAAAAGATAATAAACCCCATCCCAAGAAACCCCTCGAAGTTTCCACTCTTGAAAAGAGAAAATAGCCTTCTATCAAGCCTAGTTCAGGTAAGATGAGGAAAACTGGGAAAGACGGAAAAAATACTACTTTATTTGTGGATATTAAAGAAATTTAAGAGAAAAATATTAAAAGGGAAACCCAAGAGGGAATGAAGCATAAGATGAGTTCTGGGCAGAGAAGGTCGACTAACTATTAAAAAATGGAATAGAAAGTGAAGAACATTTTAGAGGAAGTGGTGTCTAAAACAAAGTTTTTGTAGAAGCTTGAGGAAAAAGATTCTTCGGACATCTCTGAGGATGAAGATTATTAGGAGGGGGAAGAAGATTCTAAAGAGGAAAGCAAAGAAAAAATTTGAAGAGGAGAGTAGAGAAAAATCAATGGATATTATAGTTAACCTTATAGACTATGATGAGGTTGTTAACAAATCTTGTGCTTCCCCAATTCCTAATATAGATGATATTACTCAAGAGGCCCCCTTGTCCCCTAACATTTCAAAAGAAAAACAAATCCAGGTTGAGTTTAATGAACATTTTGATAAGTTACAGAGTAGTGTGAATTCATTGGTGAATGAATGTTTTGATAAGTCATCGACTCGTGTGACTGTATTGGAAAATAATGTTGCATCTTTAGAAAAGACTAAGGTTCTATTTGGTAAGGATTTTTCCACCATCTACAGAATTACAAATGGTATTATAAAGAAATAAGTGTTTGAAGCCATCTTTGGTCAAAATAGGATCAAGCATAACAAAAAGAAGGAAAGAATTGAAGGTGACCGATGTAGTGATGACAACAAGGAAATAGAGAACATTAAATATTGGACTATGGACCTGAAGAATCTCTCAAAGGATTGGGAGATTATCACTAAAAAAGATGATATCAAGGATGCTAGAAGTGAAGGCCATGGGCCATTGGTTTATGATATATAAGGTGTTAGTTTTTAGAATATCTATGTGTCCTTTAGTTAATTATTGGTTAGCTATTTTTTAATTTATTAATGGCCTATGTGCCAAAACTATTTTGATGGTTAAGAGGGCTGTTAAATTTTTTTATAGCTATAGATCTTTTAATTATGGTAAAATTTGGTATGGTAATAGTAGTAGGTATGTGAATGTGTTGTTACTTTTTCTTTTCTCAGGGTTTTTGGTTGATTTTTGTTGCTACAAGGTGCCTAGTCGTCAGGCTATAATGGTCTAAAACTTGGCTAGTATGTGTTAATTGTACTTTCTAGGATCAAGGCTTTTTCCCTACTAGTTCAATAAAAAAACATCGTTATTATGCAAATATGATTCTATTGAATTAGTCAATTCAATATGGTAAGATGGCACAATACTAAAAACAAGGATTCTTAACCATATCTATATACAATAGCCCCAAATATCAAATATCCTTACACTAGCTAAGCATCTTAGTGAAACACCTTATAAAATGATGACCATAAAACAAATATAATCATATTAGAGGATATGATACTAACAACAAAAATATCACCATCATTAAATTATTATATAAAAGCCTTAACATGGTTCCTAGTGATGTCGTACACATGACAATACAACTTAAAATACATTATCATCACCATGTTATAAAATGACCTTCAAAATTGGAATTCAACAAGTTAGGATAATAAACCATGTCATTCACTATTCTTTAACTATGGTTAGTAATCTCGATAAGAGACCACTGTTATAGAACATAAAATGATATTTTTCAAAATTATTGTGTCATCTAAACTTATAGAACATTAATTAAATATAAGAAAACATTTTTATATAATACCCAAACCAAAACACATTGTAGTAAAAACACATGCAAAAAGTTACATTGTTTTAACCATAACTGCTACATCTAAAAATTATAACTAAATGCAATTCATGTATCTCCATGATCAAGATGACCACGAACAAAGTAAATATTGGTCAAGATGAGCATATATAAAAGTACGATTCTAGGAATAGATCACTAAAAAGTTTATGGTGAGAGCTAATGAAGTCATTCTCTAACCGATTTAGCTTAACTACAATAGAAATCAACTAATAGTAGAAAGCAAAGTGAAGAGCGACAAAGATTTAAAAACCTGAATGGAAGTCTTGGACTTTCTAGTGCGAAAATTCAAAGCAAACCAAGGAGCAACATCTTGCTTGTTTGCATTGAAAATAAGAGAAATTGACACCCTTACTGCCCCTCCAAATCCATGATCTCCTTGAATAGTGAAAAACACCTGTGAATTCAAGTCATTTACCTTGAAAAATGAATCCTCCTACAAAGAAAAGGAAGCCACATTTGCATTTTCTATGTTAGCCTTCATATTTCCTCTGAAATCGCACAAATGCCTCTGAAACCCAATTGGTGAGGCCCCGCACCACTAACACCTGGACCCGTAACTTCATTTGTTCTCATTTGTCTTTCAAAGTCTCCTCTTTCACTTACGCTCTGATGAACATTAACACACTGTTTCAAAGCTTTGACATTTGCACACAAGTATGGAGTTATTGATAAAGGTACAAAGCTGGCTTTTATATTCGAGGCTAGAATTGGTAGGGTGTTTGGAAACCAGTACCTCTATCTCGCAACATACATCACACAAGAAGAGGCAGCTGCAGCATATGACGTTGCAGCCATACAGTGCAGAGGACTCAATGCTGTGACCAACTTTGATTTGAGCTGTTATCTGAGATGGTTGAGGCCATCATCAAACATGGCCACAATGTCACCAAATAGTAACTGTGCTCCAAATCTGTTACCTAAACATATCCAAGAATCCATACAATACAACTCATGTAAGGGGCCTGCTGCTTCTACTAGAGTGAACAAGACCACCCCAACCATTAGCACACCACCCTCTTCAACAACTGCTTTGAATCTCCTCATGCAGTCATCTGTACTCAGAAAGATGGTGGAAGAAACGGCTATGGCAGAAATCTGTATTTCCTCTAGTGCCAGTGACTCAACATCTGATCATAACTGCAAGGTGTTGTTGAATACTCTTCCAGGAATTTCTGCTCACCCTGAGCCAAAACCATTTCCTAATGCTTTTGATGACCCATTTACTGTCTTTGCGAACGCACACCCTGACCCAAAACCTTTTTCTTATGCTTTTGATGACCCATTTACTTTCATTGTGAATGTACAGTTTGATCCTAATCAAACACGCATGTCCTTTGATCATGAATTGATATTTTAGGTGGTGTATCTTTGAATGTAAATTCACAAATATAACAATATCAATTTTGATGTTTATTTCTTGTGACTATGACCTATATAAGGCGTTCTCTAACTATTTAGAAAATTGTTTAAAAGTCTACAAATTTATAACAATAATTAAAATATCTAATGTAGTCATCTATGTTGAATCTTAGTCATATACTTTTTTTAGATTGCATAAAAGTTGAAGCTTGTCATTCACACAATGGATGGATGTAAAATTAAATTATATCTACTCATCTCATTCTCATGGTATCTTGACACGTAATTAGATATCTTAAAATGCCTTTTTCAATTTTCTAAACCTCAAATATCTTATTTCACAAAGTTAGAAGAAAAAAATATATCGTTGGAGGGGCAAAAATATATTTAGACCTTTTACGAATAATAGATCTTTCCTAGAGAGTGAGTAGTGAGTAGTCAGTATTGAGCTAGATCCAACTTCCTGCGTGCGTTTGCATTAATAGGTTTTCTTAGGGTTATCGTATTGTTTTCTCCTCTAATCTAGTCTCTTTGCATTTATTATGGGAATTAAACAACCGCTTTTCATGGATGCAACCACTGTTGGCACAACAATCGTTGCTGGTGCTGACGTGTTGGTCTCAGTGTTCATGGCCCCTCTAAGAAAAAGACCCAAAAAATTTATACCCAAGGTATTTCCAAGGTAAGACATCTGCCACTCTAGATGTAGTTTTGTCTTTTCTAGAGTTTGATAAAGCCTTATAATGGCTTCAAAATTTACTTTAATTGGTTATTGTTTTGGTCATGATCCTCCTAAAAGTGTGTTGACGAATTGGGTCTCCAAGTCATGGCTCCCTCATGAGGTTCACCTTGATGGAGTCCAAAACTTGATCAAAGAGCTTTTTTGTTCCTCTTTGGGAACCCTTCGCATGTTGAGGGTGTTCTCAAACATGGTCCTTGGTTTGTTTGTTCTTTCCTTCTTTTTTTTCAGCCATGGTTGCGAGACTTTACAGTCTATGAAGACAAAAATCTGAAAGTCCCGATCTGGGTTGAATTCCCAGGTTTTCCTTTGTCATCCTGGCCTTTCTTGCAAAATATTGTCTAGACCCTAGGTCAGTTAATCTATTTGGAGGTAGAATATTTGTACCACGTTCACCCTCAGAAAAGGGTTTGTGTCGAAATAGACTTCGCCAAAGACCTCAAGGAAACTATCGACATTCAGATTGGTAGGCAATGTTTTACATGACGTATGTATTTGAATTTTTCCAATAGATGCTTTCACTAGGTCATTCTATAGAACACAAAATTAACAATTTCTCTTAGGTCATTACCAAACCAAAACCTCCTCCTAACGAGTTGACTATTTCTTGGCGACTAGATTCTACAATAGAGGATGCCACTTGGACTACAGTGGTCTAAAAGGGAAAGCATTCTATAGTTACTCCACCTAAATAGGATTCTCCTATTTTGACTTCACCAAATCAAGATCCTCTACCACCCATAGCTTCAAAGGCCACTTCTCCTATGTAGGCTAGTTCAAACCATTTCCTAATGCTTTTGATGACCCATTTACTGTCATTGTGAATGCACACCCTGACCCAAAACCGTTTTCTTATGCTTTTGATGACTCATTTACTTTCATTGTGAATGCAAAGTTTGATCCTAATCAAACACACATATCCTTTGATCAAGAATTTATATTTTAGGTGGTGTATCTTTGAATATAAATTCACAAATATAACAATTTCAATTTTGATGTTTATTTATTGTGACTATGACCTATGTAAGGTGTTCTCTAACTACTTAGAAAATTGTTTATAAGTCTACAAATTTATAACAATAATTAAAATATCTAATGTAGTCATCTATGTTGAATCTTAGTCATATAGTTTTTTTTTAGATTGCATAAAAGTTGAAGCTTGTCATCCACACAATTGATGGATGTAAAATTAACTTATATCTACTCATCTCATTCTCATGGTATCTTGATACATAATTAGATATCTTAAAATGATTCTTTCAATTTTCTAAACCTCAAATATCTTATTTCATAACGTTAGAAGAAAAAAACATATCATTTGAGGGGCAAAAATATATGTAGATCTTTTACAGATAATAGATCTTTTCTGGAGAGTTTGTAGTGGGTAGTGAGCTCTCAAACTTCCTACATGCATTTGCATTAATAGGTTTTCTTAGGGTTATCATATTGTTTTCTCCTCCAATCTAGTCTCTCTGTATTTATTGTGGGAATTAAACAACCGCTTTTCATGGTCGTAGCCATTGTTGGAACAACAATCACTGGTGGTGCTGAAGCATTGGCTCTCGGTGTTCATGGTGCCTTTGAGAAAAAGACCCAAAAATTTTGTACCCAAGGTATCTCCAAGGTAAGACATTTTCCACTCTAGATGTAGTTTTGCCTTTGCTAGATTTTCATAAAGCCTATGAATGGCTTTAAAATTTACTTTGATTGGGTAATTTTTTGGTCATGTTCCTCCTAAAAGTGTGATGTGGTATTAAGTCTCCAAGTCTTGGCTCCATCATGAGGTTCACCTTGATGGAGTCCAAAACTTGACCAAAGGGTTTTTTTTGTTCCTCTTTGGAAACCCTTCACATGTTAAGGGCATTCTCAAACATGGTCCTTCGTTTGTTCATTCTTTCCTTCTTATTTTTTAGCCATGGTCACGAGACTTTACAGTGTGTGAAGACAAAAAGCTTAAAGTCCCAGTCTAGGTTGAATTCCTAGGTTTTCCTTTCCCTTCATGGACTTTCTTGCAAAATATTGCCCAGACCCTAGGTCAGGTAATCTGTTTGGAGGTAGAACATTTCTACCATGCTCACCCTCAAAAAAGGGTTTGTTTCAAAATAGACCTCGCCAAAGACCTCAGGAAAACTATTGATATTCAGATTGGTGGGCAATATTTTACACAATGTATCATGTATTTAAAATTTCCCAATACATGCTTTCACTGCCATTTTGCAGAACACAAAATTAACAATTGCCCTTAGGTCTTTACCAAGCCAAAACCTCCTCCTAAGGAGCTGATTATTTCTTGGTGACCGAATTCTACAATAGAGGATGCCACTTGGACTATAGTAGTCTAAAAGGGGAAGTATTTTATAGTTACTCCACCTAAATAGGATTCTCCTATTTTGACTTCACCAAATCAAGACCCTCTACCACCCAGATCTAAAAAGGCTAGGCCATTTCTCCTATGCAAGCTATTTCAAACCCTTCTTCCCAAGGGAATTCTCTTTCAACCCCACATGGTTCTATCATTTCAAATAGCTCATCCTTGGTAGCTGGGGTTCCCTAATCAACTTCATTGGACAAAGTAGGTTCCTTATGTCATCGATCTTGCAACCAACCCAAGCATGATGAGATAGATGACGTAGGTCTTGGAAAGAGAGAGAAGCAGTTGGGTTTGAAACTCAGCTGTAATTGGTTCCAAATTATCCTTAATGTTGTTAAATGCCTCTTAGGGTCAAGGTATACAAAGATGATGAACTTTTAATAAAATTGATTAGTCTGTTCTAAGAATTCCTAAATTTTCTTACTATTTTTTTTGTGATTGTACATATGAGTACAGATTGAAGGATTAAATAATTGCATGTCTGTGTAGAGTACTATTTGACATTTCTATTAAATTTTGTTTTGATTTATTTGGTGAAGAATTGAGTAAGTTAGAGAAAATTTTGTATCGATTGGCCTGAAACCCTCAATACTTAGGATTTTGAAGCCTATTCATGGAAACCTAACATTCCACCAGTTAATTTGGCTCAAATCATGGGGAATTTTAGGTTTTAATATCTATATCGAGATGAAAAAATAATCATATTAGTCCCATCAAGTTGTCATTTTTTATATGATGGCCTACAGTCTTGGCATCGTTATGTAACAAGCTAGGAAACCTAATAAGTTGTATTGCATAGATACAAATGGGGGTTTTGGGTGTAATATGGTGGTGGATTTAGTGTTATTAGTAATGGAAAAAGGTTTTCCAACTAGTGGTTTGGTGAGACATTTTTAGTGGTGAAGATTTCTTTATGAAACAAGCCTAATTAGCCCAATTAGGTCTATATGAGAAGTGTAAGGTTGGCATAGTCAAAGGAAAAATCTAGTTCACATTTTGTTGTATTTATTGTGTCAAAGAAAAAGGTATCCAAAAGTGTGTGTTTTTTTGGGTCTTGTTCAAAATTTTGAGAAAATAAGGCCAAAAAGGTCAATTAGGAAGGCTAATTGCTTCTAGGTCTCCTACTAAGTCAAATACCCCAAATGGTATTGTGGGTCTCTCTAAATGAGATCTAAGTTTTGTTTTGGATCAATATGATTGGAAAGGGAGTGAAAAATATCCAAATCCTTCTCTACAACATGGTAATGATAAGATCCTAGAATGCAATTGTTTGATGCAAGAAAGACCTTGATTAAAGAAGGGAGTTTGATGTGAGAAGATGTATTACCAAGAAGGGTAAGAGCTATCAAAGACACTGTGGATCCAAAGTGAGTCATCCAAGTCAAGGGATTGAGTGTATGAGCCTCTCGAGAAGGTTTAGAGGTTGAGATCAACCAAATGTGGGTTGACATGATAATTTTTGGGTTGGATAAAGGTTTTACCTTGCATTATGAAACCCTTTGCATCATAACCTCACCCTCTATCACTATTCTAAGGAGTAATGTAAAGAAGTATCATTAGTAACACACCACAACAAACACATCACAATAAAAAAATGGGCAACAATATTATCTAGAGATTAAGTGATGCAATCTAGGCTCTGATACTAGATGTGATTCCATGCCAAGGAACCCTGAACACAAAGACAAAAATCTCATCAACATGTGAAATTTATTTATCTTTTAAAATAATAATATACTACATTAAATAATGTAATATTCTATAATCCCATTTTTTATATCATATAATGAGAGAATTTGAGGAGGATGAATTTTAAGTAATAACCAATATCACTTCTTACTAGAGTTTCACTTTATTTTTTCTTCACCACGTCCCAATACCTATAACCACACACATGTCTTCAAATATAGATGTATATGACATAAGATTCATTAAAATTTAGAAAATATAACCTTCATCAATATATGCTCTAGATAAATTACAAATATCTTTGAGGACTGAAATAATTTTATTTAAATCTTTAAGATGGGTCCTAAGGGCCAAATCCATGTCTTGAGGGATCATCATCGATGGCCTTTCCTATGTTACATATCAATACTTTATAGTTTGAATATCTATTATAAGGTCATAAAACTTAGTATGTAACCCTTTTTAGGGTCCAATTTCCTAGATAGTTCCACCGTTAATTGTCACCCACTCGGTGAAACATAGACAAAACCAAGGTTAAGGGTATGATATACCAACATACATGTCAAGTAGGTTTTGTTTAAAATAATAAGTTTGAATGAATATATTATAATTTTATCTTACTACCTAATTTCATCAGTTACCAATAATTCTATTACATCCCCAATATTACAATTCCACTCAATGATAAGGAAAAATAATATTCAAGTCAAAATAGTTATTAAAAATTCAAATTGGATTTCTCAAGACAATATTAAAGAAATAATTTGAGTAACATAACCCTCTTACAAAAACCCTAACAACCTATATAGCTAAGAACAACATATCCCTCAAATGTTCAACATAAATAAGATTACTAAAAAGGTATTCTCTAAAGACCATCATAAAGGAACCATCCCCATTCTAGTAAAAAATTGATTCAACCCAAATCATACTCTCAAGGGTAAATACACTATATTAAAATAATATTGTGCATTTCTAATTTTTTAATAGATTATTCACATCTAACCATAGGAATTGGAGTAGTTAAATATGCTAGGTTGTATTACACCATTCCGTGAGAAAAATATTTAGAATAATGATTCAATTAAGATGCTAAAAATTAATGATTATTAACATCACTAGTCTAGATTTTTATCTATAAAAACTATTAATTACCTTTCTTTAAACTTGAGTAACATCCTTATTTGTATTAGGGTTTTATCTCTATATTTCTTTATTCATGTTTTTCTCCCTATTCACCCAGATGGGTGCATTGGGAGACCCAATGCAGGTCTCCCAATCCCTAGTCCCTCATGTGCACAAGGATCCCACATTTGAGCCAAAGTCTATTTCTCACATTGCCAACGCTGACTCTTCCTTGGTGCAGAAGGGTAATGATGTTTCTAGTTACCCTATCACATGTGCAAAGTTATTTCTTCAGGAGGAGAATCTATCTTATTAATTTGATAAGCTATTGGGAGCTAGTCCTCCCAAGATAGGTAACCATTCCTTATAAAATGGGTATGGGACAACTTGCAAAGTCAATAAAAATCCTTGTTTCAAATGAGATTCTAAAGGAAACTTTTTCTGAGATGGAGCTTTCACTGATTGGCAAGTTCCTCTCTTTTAGACTATCTATTGAATAGCTAAGAAAATCGGTGGTATCCCAATGGGAACTTAAAGGTGGCATAAAAATTAATGTTGTGGCTAACAACCTTTTTGTATTTAGTTTTGTTAATAGGGGTGATCTGATTTATGTTCTTATAAGTGGTCCATGGACATATGGTCTAAAGCATTCTAATGTTTTATCTTTTTAAATGGAAACTAGGCTTTGATGCCCAAATGGATCTGGGTACTATTTACCTTACTACCTCAACCTCTAGGGTAGTTACTAGGTCCATTTAGATAATGATTGTGAGGAAAATGAAATTGTCCCCTTGACTCAAAATCTAGAAGAAGGGGAGATTGATATGGATAAAGAGAAAAAATATTTTAAAAAATAGTGAAGATAAAGAAAAAAAAGGTGAAATGAAGACCCAAGATGTTAAACTCCCAAAGAAGACTTATGAGAAATAGATGAATAACATGGTTGTTGATTCCTAATATTAATAGTGAAAATGGGATTTCTCATTTAGCTATGGATTTTTTGGGGAATGGGTAGAAACTCTCTTTCATAAAAATTCCACCTAAGGACCTTGGGAGTGATGTATCAATTTTCACTATTGATACTATTGATAACAAAGTAAATACTAAACCACCTCGTAGATAATATACATTTTTCTTGGATTGTTAGCTACTCATCCAACCTCAAAAACTAGGAAGAAAGGTGATAATTATGATGATGAGCTAGATTAGAGTGTAGTTCAGGAAAAAGGGAAAAATAAGAAAAAACTAGATGTTTGGAACAACTCTAAGAAAGATAGACCTACACAAAAGAAATATAGAGAAAGAGAAGTGACTAAGGATGTAGCTAGTGGGAAGTAGAATAACATGGATGACTTCTCTAATGCCAAAAATAAGAAAAATTTGAGTTTTCCACTCTATGGAGTGGTTCGAGTAGTCTAAGGATGGATTCTTTTGTTATGGCAGTTAACTATGAAGATAATATCATGAAATATGAGAATTTTAAATAGAAAAATTAAATATCATGTGCTTAAATGTGATATTATTGAAAATGAGGTAGATATCATTCTCCTTTAGGGAACAAAAATGAAAAAGGAACGCTTCACAAAGATTTCTTGGAAAATATTTCCTTGAGATGAGTGGGAGGTTTGTGATGCTTAGGTTACCTCTGGTGGTATTTATACTGTATGTAATCACCATAAGGTTTTAGGTAAGGGATTTTTTTTATATCAGTAATATGGTTTTGTATTAATATTTATAAAAAAGGATTACAATGCCATGCATGGCTCCTGGATTACATGCATTTTCAAATTTTGAGCCCAAACAAAAACTAGTGTATATTCCCCTATCTATACTATTGGAGAAATCACAAATCTAATGTATAGTTGACAACCTCCAAGCATGCATCAAAAAACTCCACTAGGGATTGGGCCTCAAATCTTCAAACAATTTGAAATTGTTTTCTAAGGACCCATTAGCACCCGCATTTGACAATTTATCTGCCAAATCATTTTCCATTCTCAGCACATGTGAGATCTTCAAATCCTCAAATTCACCAATTAGAGCTCAGATCCTTTTGATGTGTTTGTTCAAGTACCATGTATCCATTTGGCCCTTTGCAATTCCATTCACAATGAGAAGTGATTCCCCTTCTAGATGAATTCACTTGAATCATAATTTTTTAGCCATCAAAGTAGCTTCTATAGTTGCCAAACATTCTACCTCATTATTTGTACCACCTTTCATTCTTTTAGCACCGAGTGCCAATAGATCTCCCTTCTCATCCTGAGCAATAAAACCTATCCCAGAGACTCCTGGATTTCCCCAGGAAGCACCATCAAAGTTTATTTTAACCCATCACAGAGATGGGGATTTCCAAACACTTATTTTGGCCCTCTGCTTCCCCTCCAAAGGTTGAACCCTTCCAATCCCATTAACGGGTCTTTAGGTAAGGGATTTTACTCATGTAAAAATTGTATGATTATTTCTTTTAAAATCCACAACTTTGGGTTTTCTTGGAATCTAGTAAATATATATACCCCAAATGTCATACCTTTATAGGTAGATTTATGGATTTATCTTGATTCTATTTTCCAAGGTAACCAACTAATTAAATGGATGATGGGGGTGATTTTAATTCCCCTTTATATGCCTAAAAAAATTCTAGAGGTACATAGGACTTTAATGATAGTATGGTTGATCTTGGGGACTTCTTCTCATTGGTAGGGTTGAATGATATTGATCTTTGAGGATATCTATTAACCTAGACCAATAGGCACTACAATATAAATATTATTCAAGTTTGACTTGACAGGTTCTTTCTTTCCTCTAACTGGACCAATCTAGTTGACTTCACTTTAACAACACAACCTAAGACTAGTTCTGAACATAATGCTCTAATCTTGAATTGGGATGAAAGGAAAAATGTAGGCACCTATTCTTTTAGATATGAGATAATATGGACTTTACATCTTGATTTTTGAAGCTTAATTGAACAACTGTGGAAAATACTTTATGTTGGGTCTCCTATGGTCTAAATTATAAACAAATAAAAAGAAATCAAAGAAAATATCAAGGGATTAAACAAAATCTTTGTTGATAATATTTTTTCTAAAATAAGATAGGTGGTAATGGACTTGAAGGATATTCACAGTATAATGGAGAAGGGATAACAAGATGTTACTAGTTTCCAAGAGGAAAATACCTTGAGAGAAATTTGGACAATACTCAACAAAAGGGAATAAGTATTTTGTAAATGAAAAACAATAATTCAATGGCTAGAAAAAGGGGATAAGAATACTAATTTCTTCCACCAATCCACTTTGAAGCATAGAAGTCGTAATATAATAAGGAAATTATAGCTTCTAGATGGTACATTTACTAAAGATGGGGAGGAAATAACTAATATTGGTTTTTATTATTTTACTGACTTTGGTAAAAATGTTAACTACCAATACACTGATCCTAGTGGTATGATGAATATCATCCCTTACTTAATCACTGATGAGGATAATAGATACATAATGAAACCTATTACTACACAAGAAGTTAAAACTTCTTTTTATCTCCTTTGGAGCTTACAAGGCCCCTAGTCCTAATGTCTTTCCCCTAGGTTCTTTCAATAGTTTTGGGATATGATTGGGGATGACATATTTAATGTTGCAAGGGACTTTTTTAGAAATGGGAAACTCTAAAAGAGGATAAATTCTAATTTAATTTCCCTTTTTCATAAGGGTTCCAAAGATAAGAACATGAAATAATATAGATCTATTAGTCTTTTTAATACCTTGTATAGTTTATTTTTAAGATTATGGTGAATAAACTCAAACTTGTGTTGGACAAATTAAATCTACCAAAACCAAATAGGGTTTGTGAATGGAATAAATATTATGGGTGTTGTTAGAACTACTCATGAGATTATCTATTCTATGGAGGCAAGCAAGAAATCAATAATGATTTTAAAACTTGACATATCACACTACACAATAGTACATTTGAGACCCTTTTCTGATGGCCAAATTCTGAATTTAGACACTAAACTATTGATTAACCGACACCACCCGGTGTCGCAATTTTGTGGTCGAAAAAACTAACAATTTTTTTAGGCGTTAGAATTATGACAACCATGGCCATTGAAAAAAGAGGGTGCCAACAAAGAGAACCTATCATCGGACCTTTTTATGGTCATCGCAATTGTGATACCTTTCCATTGCAAAAAATAACAAACGACGGCAACCCATCAGAATCTTACAACAGGTAGCTATCATTTGTAACATGTTCACCGATGGAAATAATTTTAGTGCAGTAGATATCCGCTAGAAATATATGATGCATATCAATCATTTGTGGTTTGTAATGATGACTATGATGTACATGCGACAGACATGCATTAGACATATACAATGAATATCCATCGTTAATGGTTGTTTTTTGATAGTGATGTTGTTAATGCGACAAATTTTTGCGACAAACAACACTATTTTGAAAATCTATTATAGTTATGATGATAATCAATTTTTTAAAATATATATATATATATATATATATATATATATATATATATATATATATATATATATATATATATATATATATATATATATATATATATATATATATATATATATATTTGTCGATTGAGTTGGTATCGATTCAAAATGGTGTTCTTGCAGATCTAGTTCCTACTCATGATTTGATTATGGATCATTCAAAGATAACTTTGTAGTAGATTTAGTAGTGGCTCATGGATTATTGAGTCGAGTCTAGAGACTTGAATTTGGAATGGATCCCATCGAATCAAGACTTGTGACAATGACTGCTCTAGCACAATTCAGAGATAACTTAATAATAGAATCGGTAGCAGCTCGTGGATTGTTGAGTTGAGTCTAGAGACTTGGACTTGGAATGGATCCTACCAAATCAAGACTTGTGACAGTGACTGCTCCAACATAAGAAGCTAGTGTGGCAATCAAAGATGCATTCTTCCTTATGTGTTCATGGGATATATGCAGACCTGATTGCATTTAGATATGATTCGAGTGACTTCTTGACTTCTTTGGTACAAATTTGATGTGAAGGTTCACGGTGTAGTCTATGGTGTTTGTTTGTGACTGGGTTCTTGATAGAGATCTATTGATTTGGTAGCCATTGAGATGGATCGATATATATTTGTCATACGTGGATTGAGATCTTAAATTATTGAGCTTCTCTTTGTTTCAAGAATAGTTTAACATTCTCTACTTAACAGGGCCAACCACGTGAAGGTGGAAGCTCATCTAACCCCTCCTAGGAGCCTCTTATGACCCTTTATGACATTTTAAGATATCTAAGATGTATTCTTAGAGATCATAAATGGTCGTAAAAGGTCATAAGGGGTCTTAGGACACAACAACTGAGCAACATAAATGTAGGCATCATGGTCACAATTTTTTGGAAACACAACATAATTGAGTGGTATACCCAGATGATGCAACACAAGTACTCCTCTAGTTCCATCTCTAGACTACATAAACAAAACTCAAAGATAAAGAATAAATTTAGAGAGCGTATGATGCAGGAGCATCTTGGGTGTAAGAGCAATCTTGCATCACCCAAAAAAATAAATAAATTCTAGTTTCTTTTCAATAAGGGCTATCTTGTGTAGAGCTGCTATTTATGGAAACTTGCTATTTTTAGTAAGTTGGTCATACGATCTCAGAATGTTCTAGTTTCACAGTTGGAGGTTTAGCTTAGTCATATCAGCCTGCCTGTAAAGTTTCATTGCTAGATCAAGTCTGGTTTTGAATATATTGAAACTTTTCAATTTTGGAAACAGAGTATAGAAACTTTGAACTCAATTTTGAAGGCTTTAGAGGCCCCAGATGAGGTCAAATTTTTAGTTGAATGAAGCTTGCTTAATTTAGGTGTTGTAGAGCTCCTCGTGCCCCTTTCAAAATGGGGTTATAATAGTCAATCGAGTCAACGGGTGATGACTTATGGTCTCCAGAAGTTGGGTCACCTGAAATGGCGGAAAATGATTTTCCTTCAAAATTTCTATTTGGGTTTCAAAATTTATTTTGAGCTGACTTTGATGTAATAAAATGATTCTAAGTTTGGTCGGCCTTGTTGGCTAAAAATTCTGGAACCTTCCTAGGAGGTGGAAAATTGCCTATATAAGGAAGGCCGTAGTGTTGTCTTAGGCAGTTTGAGATAGTTCTAGGTAGTAGATTTGGGTATTGATTTGAGGCTTTGTCCTACAGAATATTGTAAGGGAATGCCCATGTGGCTTTGCGTATTGTGATTCTAAAAGTTTTTAATTCCACATTTGTGGAGATAATAAGAAGCCAATTTTTTATTCTTGCATATTGTTGTTATTTCTTTGTTTTTGTTATGTGTTTGTGGTATTAAGGGGAGCACCCTTCATCAAGTGGTGTCAGAGCAGGAGTTCCTAAGTGTGTAAATAGATCACCGATTATGAGGCAGTTTACACCAGGACCGTGGGTTAGGGTTTCTATGTAAACAGATCATAGACTGTGAGACAGTTTTCACCAGGACCGTGGTTAGGGTTTCGGCACGCATCGTGAAAATGCCTCCATGAAGGGAATGTGGAAGAAGAGCTGGTGTTGTAACACCTAAGGTTAGAGCACTCCAGAGATAAGTGCGAGCATTGCAAGAAGAGATTCACAGAGGAATGAATCTTAATGTCAGAGATGAAAGTGAGGATGAAGCCAAAGAAGAAGATCAACAAGGAGAAGTCAAAGTTGTAAACCGGGAGGAAGAAAGACTTTTTCAAGCCATTTCCAAGATCTGAAAAAGACCTAAGATTGAGGTTCCTGCATTTTCAAGAAATCTTAACCCAGAGGAGTTGATCGACTAGATCAATGAATGTGAAGAATATTTTGGTATGAAGATATTGAGGATCCTGATAGGGTAAAATTTGCGAAGGCCAAACTGAAAGGCCATGCAAAGATTTGGTGGCAAGAGATTCAATTGGAGTGAAATAGAAGAGGGAAAGATAAAATCACAAGATGGGATTGGATGGTGGATAAATTGAAGTGACAGTTCATCCCTGTTGATTATGAGCTTGACCTACTAAAGAAAATGCAAAGTTTGAAGCAAGTGGGATGATCTATTTAGGAGTATACAGAGGAGTTCAATCGAATCCTCATCAGAACAGGCCATGCAAAAGTTGATAAGGAGAAAGTTTCTCGTTACCTTAATGGGTTGAGGCCAAGCATTCAGAAGGAGCTGAATTTGGTTTGAATGAACAATATTGAAGAGGCATACCTATTTTCCCTAAAAGTAGAGCAAAAGTTGAAGAAGAAGTTCAAGAGTAGACAAAATGGAAGAGGTCATGGTGGATGATCTGGTGGACAGTCATATGGAGGCCGAAATGAAGATCCAAAAAAGAAGGATGAGGCTAGTCGTAGTCAAAATCAGAGAGGAAACAACTCCAATAGTTTCCAACATCAGAACAATAGAGATCAGAGAGGAAGAGGAAGAGGACAAGGTTCAGGAAGAGGAGGTTTCCATGGAACATGTTTTCACTGTGGAGAAGAAGGTCACAAGGCATTTGAATGTCCTCAATGCCAAGGAAGGATGGATAGGAGGAATGAAGGTCAGGCCAGAGTGGCACATGTAGATGAAGATACCAGATCCTCAAATTTTGAAGAAGCTGAAAGAGGAGAAATGTTGATTAACAGAAGAGTCCTGCTGAGTGGTGAGAATGAACCTGAACAAAGGAGGAGCCTGTTTCGCACTAGATGCAAGTGTGAGGGTAAATGCTATGATGTGATTATTGATAGTGGAAGTACTGACAATTTGGTGTCAGAAGAGATGGTGACAAAGTTGAAGCTCCAAAGATAGAAACATCCACATCCATATCAGATTGCCTGGGTGCAGGATGACCACAAGGTCATGGTCAGTGAACAGTGCCTGGTAAAGTTCAAGATCGACGGGTACCAAGATGAGGTACTATGTGATATATCTATGGATGCATGTCATATGTTTTTGGGTAGATTGTGGTAGTTTGACATATGTGCTATACACGATGGTCGTGTGAATACCTATTCCCTGAAAAAGGATGGAGTGTGACATAAGCTAAAGCCATTGAAGGAGACCAAAGAAAAGGTATGTGGTAATGCAAGAATAACATTTGTTGATGGAAGAAAATTCCTAGATGGTATGAGGCATGAGCATGTGTGTTTTGCTTTAATTCCAAAAGCTGGTAAAGAGGAAATAGAGGATGTACCTGTAGAGGTTGCAGATTTGTTGAATGAGTTTCAAGATATTATATCTGATAATATACCTAATGGATTACCACTGATAAGGAAGATCAGTCATCAAATGGATTTGATTTCAGGAGCCAGTTTGCCAAACAAGGCAGCACACAGAATGACACTAGCAGAAAGTGAAGAGTTGAACAAACAAGTACATGGGTTATTGTAGAAGGGGTTGATTCGAGAGAGTCTGAGTCCCTGTGCCGTACCAGTGGTATTAGCACCAAAGAAGAATGGAGAATGGAGGATGTGTATAGATTCTAGAGAAATAAACAAGATCACAATCAAGTATCAGTTTCCATCGCCATGAATGGATGATATTATGGACTGTTTGAGTGGGGCTATGTATTTCTCAAAAATAGATCTAAAGAGTGGATATCACCAGATTCGGATTAGAGAAGGAGATGAATGGAAGATTGCCTTCAAGACAAAAGAAGGGCTGTATGAGTGGTTAGTCATGCCTTTTGGGCTAACCAATGCAACGAGCACTTTCATGCGGCTCATGAACGAGGTTTTGAAAGAATTTTTGGGTAAGTTTGTCATTGTTTACCTAGATGATATTTTGATCTTTAGCAAGAAATTGGAGGAACATATGATGCATATTGGTATGGTGTTTGAGAAGTTGAGAGATGAGAAATTGTTGATTAATTTGAAGTGTAGTTTTGTGAAGAAGGAATTAGTGTATTTGGGATTTGTAGTTTCAACAGAAGGTCTAAAAATGGATCCAAAGAAAGTACATGCTATCCTTGAATGGCCTACTCCAAGGAGTGCTACTAAGGTAAGATCTTTTCATGGTTTGGCTAGCTTTTACAGAAAATTTATCAGAAATTTTAGCAGTATTTGTGGACCCTTGACTGAAATAATGAGAGGGGATAGAAAAGAGTTCAAGTGGACTAATGGGAAGGATAAAAATTTTAAAATGTTGAAACAAAAAATTACAGAACAACCTATTTTAGCACTTTCAAATTTTAATAAAGTGTTTCAAGTAGACTGTGATGCTAGTGGTATTGCAATAGGAGCTGTTATGAGCCAAGAAGGTAAACCTATTGCTTATTTTAGTGAGAAGTTGAATGATGCCAAGAGAAAATATTCTGTTTATGATCAGGAATTTTATGCTATAGTTCAAGGATTGAAGAAGTGAAGACACTATCAGCTTTCTAAGGAGTTTGTTTTGTATACTGATCATCAAGCTTTGCAATATTTGAATAGTTAAGGAAAGTTGAATCAGAGACATTTGAAATGGGTTGAGTTTTTGTAGAGTTATACATTTGTTTTGAAACACAGAAGTGGAAAGTCTAACAGGGTTGCAGATATGCTTAGCAAAAGGAAACTATTGCTAACAAAGATGCAGATTGAGGTGGTTGGGTTCAAGGAACTCAAGAATTTGTATCTAGAGGATCCTAATTTTGGTGAAGCTTGGAAAGCTTGTAAAGAACCTGTTACTCAAGACAGAATGAAGTGGTTGGATTTTATCATTCAGGATGATATGCTATTCAGGGGGAGTCAGTTGTGCATTCCATGAAGTTCTATGAGGGAGAATCTCATCAAAGAGAAGCATAGTGAAGGATTGGCTGGACATTTTGGTCGTGATAAAACCCTTGCTTTGGTTAGTGAGAATTATTATTGGCCGCAGTTGCAGCAAGATGTGAAGAAGTTTGTACAGAGTTGCAGAGTATGTCAGATGGTGAAAGGAGTGAAGTAGAATATAGGGTTGTATCATCCATTACCTATACCAGAGAAGCCTTGGGAGGATATCAGTATGGACTTTGTTCTTGGTTTACCGAGGACTCAGTGGGGACATGATTCAATTTTTGTGGTGGTTGACAGATTTTCAAAGATGGCACATTTTATTCCCTGGAAAAAGACTAATGATGTTGTTCATGTAGTAGAATTGTTTTTCAAAGGAGTGAGACTACATGGTTTTCCAAAGACCATAGTTTCAGACTGAGACACTAAGTTTGTTGGATATTTCTGGCATACATTGTGGAAGAAGTTGAAGATAGATTTGAAATTCAGTTCATCACATCATCCACAGACTGATGGATAGACAGAGGTGGTGAATAGGAGTTTTGGGAATTTGCTGAGATGTTTGGTTGGAGATAATCCAATAGGATGGGATTTTATTTTACCATAGGTGGAATTTGCATATAATAATTTTGTCAACAGGAGCACTGGTAAATCACCATTCTAGATTGTATATGGAAGTAGTCCCATAAATGCATCTGAGTTGAGGAAGATAGATAAAGGAGAAATAAGTAGTGCTGAAACTGAGAATTTTGCAGAACATTTGAAGAACATCCATGAGGAGGTGAGGAAGCACATTACCAAGATGAATGCATAGTATAAGGCTAAGGCAGATGAGAAAATGAGGCATAAGGAATTTTAGGTTGGAGATGAAGTCATGGTTCATTTGCGAAAGGAGCGATTTCTAGTTGGTACATACAAAAAGCTGAAAATGAAGAAGTTTGGGCCATGTAAGATACTGAAGAAGCATGATTCAAGAAATGCATATGAGGTAGATTTCCCTACTAAGCTGAATATTTCACCAGTGTTTAACCTTTCAGATTTGATGGAGTATCATGAAGGAGGTGTTGAAGATGAGATCACAACAACACAGTGGAGTATTCCAGCAACTAGTTTAGATACTAAGGAGATTGAGGATATATTGGACAGTCATGTTGGCAAAAGCACAAGGAACAGGACATGAAGAATATCTAGTTAAGTGGAAAGGATGACCTATTGAAGATTCATCATGGCTAACAAAGCAGGAGGTTAACCGTCTTGGTTTCCCTCTTTACACCTGAGTCGTGACAAGGTCACTTCTCAAATTACCCTAGGTGTCTGATGCAAGAGCATCCAGGGTGTAAAAGCAATCTTGCATCACCCAAAAAAAATAAAAATTTTTGGTTTCTTTTCAATAAGGGCTATCTTGTGTAGAGCTGCTATTTATGGAAACTTGCTATTTTTAGTAAGTTGGTCATACGATCTTGGAATGTTTTGGTTTCACAGTTGGGGGTTCATCTTAGTCATATCAACCTGCCTGTAAAGTTTCATTGCTAGATCAAGTCTGGTTTTGAAGATATTGAAACTTTTTGGTTTTGGAAACAGGGTACAGAAACTTTGAACTCAATTTTGAAGGCTTTAGAGGCCCCGGATGAGGTCAAATTTTTAGCTGAATGAAGCTTGCTTTATTTAGGTGTTGTAGAACTCTTTGTGCCCTTTTCGAAATGGGGATATAATAGTCAATCAGGTCAACGGGTGATGACTTATGGTCTCCGAAAGTTGGGTCACCTGAAATGGCAGAAAATTATTTTCCTTCAAAATTTTTGTTTGGGTTTCAAAAGTTACTTTGAGCCAACTTTGATGTAATAAAATGAAAAATAAAATGATTCTAAGTTTGGTCAGCCTTGTTGGCTAAACATTCTAGAACCTTCCCAGGCGATGGAAAATTGCCTATATAAGGAAGGCCATAGTGTTGTCTTAGGGAGTTTGGGATAGTTCTGGGTAGTAGATCTGGGTATTGATTCAAGGCTTTGTCCTACAGAATATTGTAAGGGAATGCCCATGTGGCTTTACGTATTGTAATTCTAAAATTTTGTAATTCCACATTTGTGGAGATAATAAGAAGCCAATTTTCTATTCTTGCATATTGTTATTATTTCTCTGTTTCTGTTATGTGTTTGTGGTATTAAGGGGAGCACCCTTCATCAGCGTAGAAGAATGATAATGACCAAAATAATATAGGGACCTGTATTACTTTGGTCATTCTCGCTCTCCTCTGCTCTCTAAATTTATTTTTTATCAATGGATTTTGTTTACTGTAGCGTAAACTTAGAACCAGAGGAGTGATATATAGTTGTGTTGCATTGTCTGGGTATACTGGTGAATTATGTTGTCTCAAAAAAATTGTGATTATGATGCCTACATTTATGTTTGGCAGCTATTGTGATATCTACATTTATGTTTCTCATTTGTCATGTTTATGTACATGTTCTTTATGTGTATCTACTATAAATTCTAAAAAAAAATTTAGTATCTACAATAGCCCTCTATTAACCACATTTAAGCATATGGTCCCAACAAAATAGTGCACAAATTACCCAAAGAAAGCATCGCAGAAATATGATTTCTGCTTTCACCA
This sequence comes from Chamaecyparis obtusa, assembly GCA_027943335.1. Lineage (NCBI taxonomy): Eukaryota > Viridiplantae > Streptophyta > Pinopsida > Cupressales > Cupressaceae > Chamaecyparis > Chamaecyparis obtusa. The sequence goes on from BSBK01003034.1 coordinate 320,088, forward strand.
TTGAAGCAATCTTGATGGCACTAGCTTCCTCTCGAGCCTTGCACAAGTTGCACTCATTTCCTACATCAGATATAGATGTAGATGGGGTAGATGTAAACATGGTTTGATTGACCCACCAAAAGTATTGACATCTAGTATTTCTTGACAATACCAAATGTACATCAATTCTTCATAAAATGATTAGTTGTCACATTATTTTTAAACATAAAATATAATTACGTATCTAGACCTTTTTCCTATTTGGGCAAACCCAAAATTGATGCCCAAAATTACTTGTTGTGCGTGACGTCTTCAACATGCATGGGCCAACACCACATTGACACATAGGCACATTGACCGAAGTCATAGATGCTATTTCGACAAATATTGCATTGTCATTATTTTGTTCATTCATACTAATTATAATTACAATAAAAAGAAACATACTAATGTAGACTGACACATTTTTTGGCTAAGTTGAAGTCTTTGGTTTAAATCACTAGACACTCAAGACAAAATGACAAATTAAAGACAACCATGTAATTGTAAAGAAAGGTAATTTGCTTAATTATGTCACTAATCTATGCATGTCTAAATACTGGTGTCTTTCAAGTGATTTGATTCTATTCATGCCCACTACAAATGGGAACAGTCTTAACTAGTGAGGTTATTTAAGCATATAGAGATTAAATACAATCTTTTAGAATGAAATTTCTCTTAACAAAAGATCAAAGATATATTAAGACATATAAAATAAGGTGAATAAAAGTAGTACATAGAAAACAATCTTTAGAACATGCTAGACATCTGGCATAATTGTACATTTCATTTATGTCATTGATATTCTTCTTCATCCAGCTCATCATCGACGCTATTTCGACAAATATTGTATTATCACAAATATTGCATTGTCATTATTTTGTTCATTCATACTAATTATAATTACAATAAAAAGAAACATACTAATGTAGACTTGCACATTTTTTGGCTAAGTTGGAGTCTTTGGTTTAAATCACTAGACACTCAAGACAAAATGACAAACCAAAGACAACCATGCAATTGTAAAGAAAGGAAATTTTCTTAATCACGTCACTAATTTGTGCATGTCTAAATACTGGTGTCTTTCAAGTGATTTGATTCTATTCATGCCCACTACAAATGAGAACAGTCTTAATTAGTGAGGTTGTTTAAGCATATAGAGATTAAATACAATGTTTTAGAATGAAATTTATCTTAACAAAAGATCAAAGATATATAAGTAGTTCATATAAAATAAGGTGAATATGAGTAGTACATATAAAACAATTGTTATAACATGCTAGACATCTGGCATAATTGTACATTTCATTCATGTCATTGATATTCTTCTTCATCCATCTCATCATCAAGATCCTCATCGTTACCAACATCATCACCACCACTATTGTCATCATCATCGTCATCGTCATCATCATCATCATCGTCATCATCATCAGCATTAGCATCATCATCATCATCATCCTCATCATCATCCTCATCAGTGGTAGCATCAATAGTAGCATCATCATCATTAGTAGCAGCATCATCATTGTCTTCTTCATATTCTTCTTCGACTAGATCTTGATCATGATCTAGTTCTACATCATCTTCCACTTCATCTTCCTCGGTATCTTCTTCCATCACATTATACTTTATCGGTCTTCCTCTTGGATCATGTCTAACAATAAATGACCAACCTAGTTTATGTGGAACCTCTGAGTAAAATACCTACTCACATTGGCTTGGAAGAACATAGGGCTCTTCGCCAACTAGCTCAAACAACCTTGTATTAATCATTGGAAATTTATCGTCATGTTCAATAATAGTTCTATTAGGATCATTTTTATTGAGTTGTAGTCTGTACCATTTCACAATGAAGAGAACTAATTTGAAGGAATTGAAGTCGCAGTCAAGTATATCAACCAAAATACCATAGTATCTATTTGGTGACTCTCGAGTATGTAAGTCATTTCTAGATGAAATATTAGTCACCTGGAACACTGCACTTATCCTAGAATCACAATTTCTCTTCGTGTCATCTAACTTTTTGACGCAAAATTTATAACCATTGCAAAACATAGCCTTGTGGTGTTTCACCTGCAATAATGTCAAACATGTATAAATTATTGCATCACGAGTTGAAAAATATATGATTGATTAATTAACAAATTTATAAGTACCTGGTGATCTCTTAAACCATATGCTAAATCTATTTCTTTTTGTGGAACATTGGGATCTCCATTGCAATGAGCTTTTATAATCAATGAAGACATGGATTCCCATGTTAATCTATGACCATCATGTTGACATCATTCAATCCATGTCGTCATCCAATCTTGATTGTTTGCAATAAACAAATGTATTGCATCCCACTCTTTAGCAGATGTACAAAAGTAAATAGATGACTTACAATAGATTTATTTTGAAGATTAAGAATTAATTTACTACAAGAACATCTCATAATTTATTACCTTTTAGTTTCCTAAATCTACTGTTTCCCACAAAGTACTCCCCTTCAAATTTTTTAATTGAGTCGAGATCCCAAATGCAATCTATATGAGTCTTTGCTGCAAGATTATGAAGATATTGAGTAACGTACACCATCATCTAGTATACCATACATCCCTCAACCATAGAACCCTCAGGACATGCTCTTTGTCATACCAAACCCTTAAAAAATTTCAAGTGTATCTCAACCATCCACATTGGCCTAGCATGTACAGGTCCACACAATTCAATGTTCTCAACTTGGTGTATGAGGTAGTGTTCTTGTGCATTCAAAAAAGATGGAGGTAAACACTTTTGCATTTCACATATTAATTGACAAATTCTTTTCTTCCAATATTTTATATCTTCTTTATGGATCTCTTTAGATGGCAACCACCTACAAGGGATTCAAGACATAAATATATAAATACGATACTTTACAATATATTACTTGTTTGATATTATTGTTTGATATATTGAACAAATATCACTACTTACCTCATGTATTTTCCAAGATCATATATCACTTGTTTGATATTGTTGTCAAAGTTCTTTGGGAGAGATAGGGGTAGCAAATACTGCAACAATAGTCAACTGATCATTTCATACAATGAAAATTGAATGCAATTACACAAATATATTGTAAATACAAAAGATTATGACCTTCATTGGTGAAGGTATGCCAATCATGCATTTTCATCCCTAACCCAAAATCATTTTTCTTTGATATGAGATTGCTTATATCCGCAGCAAATCCTGTAGGAAATCAATTTTTTTGGATCACTTTTTTTATGACATTACTTTGTTGCTCTGCTAATAACCAAGGAAGAGCACTTGCATTAATCCAATCTCCATTTCTATTTGTTTCAATGATATTTTTTATTGTATGATTGGAATCATGAATGTCGCTACAAATTTTGCCAAGTTTTTCTTTGTCACACCTTCTGTCCAATATTTTCCACAACATTTCTATTACATTCTTTCCAATATTCATATTATCAAACAAATGCACAATTTGTAGATTCTCATAGTAAGGAAGCCTAATAAATTCTCTAGGATAACATTTTAGTCCCTTTGGAAGCTGGTCGATGATGCCTTCATGACCTTCAAGATCATCAACTACATAATTAGCCAATAAAACATAATCAAAATATATAATTTTCAAACATCGACCATTACGTGGAACAATATTACCTTGAATTCTATTATATTCCAACTGCCATAGGTAAGGTGTCATTCTTTTGGGCTTTGATGTAGTCTCTTCTTTCCCATTGAAAAGATGACTTTCTGCACTTCGATACTTATGATTTATGGGGAGGAACTGCCTATACTCATCAAACACCTATTTTCTTAAACTTTCGGAATGACAGGTTTCATCTCTGGACCACACATTAGACATGCAAGTTTTCCCTTTGTTTGAAGACCTACAAGATAATGATAAAATTGGATTAAATATGTATATTTTTATAATTTGAATTATCTTGTACAACTAGAATTCACCATAACATACCACAAAAATGTGTCAACCTTGGAGCATCATGAATTGTCCACACAAGCATTGCATATAATTTAAATTCTCTTTGTCCAATTGGTCAGGAGATGTCATACATAGTGAAACCATCCCATAACACCAACAACTCATCGATAAGAAGTGCAATATATACATTCATATCTTTCACTTGGTACTTACCTAGTTGAATTAACAACAACATTAGATAATTATTATGGTTATTTCACTCCAAGACTTATAATTACATGTAGATAACTATAAAATAATAAGATATCTGGAATAATTATTGACAACATAATGTGCTCTCTCTTTATTGACATCCATAGAGGAAGGTTATTATTTATAACAAAAATAGGCCACATTGAGAAAATGGATCTCATCTCTCCATGCGGATTGACACCGTCTGCTACTAGAGAAAGCTTGAGATTTCAAGGTTCCTCTTTAAAGTGTGGCCACTTTTCCTCTATGTCCATAAATGATAAACCATTTGTGGGCATTCGAATAATGTCATCTTGACTCCTACCACGTGCATGGTAATCCATAAATTGTGCCAAGCTATTGCACTTGAATAATTGTTTCAAATGTGGAATAATGGGGATGTGACGAAGAACCTTGCGAGGCACCTTTTTTGTCACTTGATCATCTTGATATCTGCTTCTATGGCATTCAGGGTATTATGTTGCATTTTTGTGTTCTTTATAATAAATAATATGATTTTCAGGACAAGCATCTATTGTTTGATACTCCATTCTAATATGTTTCATAATGGCACCTAATTTTTGGTAAGAGTGAGGGAGAACATTTGATGGTGGTAACAAAAAGTCACCTATCAATCTTCAATAAATAATATAAGTCATTACTATAAAAAATCTTAATGGTACATGTTTCACCTTTTATAGACTATAATGACATATATGAAAAACCTTAGCATACATGACATTGCTATGTTGGATAAACCATTAATAACCTTCAAATTCAACAACAACAATACAACAAAGAGAAGAGTAGATTGGGAGCCTTTGTAAAGTGTCGTGTCTGTCTTCTCAAGTAGAGGTATATCATGGACGTTGTCAATGTCATCCTCATCAATAGCAACAGTAGCAGCAGCAACACCAGTACCAAATGTGTCAACAATCAATGCATTCATACCATCATCTTCAAATGTATTTTCTGGTGCATGATCATCATCTTCCATGGGATCATGATCTTCAACTTCAATATTCACACCTCCATGTTCCCCTATATTAACACTGGGGATATTGACCTATATAAAAATGATGATAATCAAACCTCCTTCCATGGTTCATATGTATATTAATTGTGAAAACAATATAACAAATAACTTACCATTAGATTATAATCAAACCCCCCTTCCATGTGACCATTCTCCCTACAATGTCTCTTTACTATTTTGATTTTGATTCTTCTTGTCTTTAAGCTGTTACAACTCTTGCATGGACAATAACATTTGTCATCACCTTCTCTTTGAAAGTTAGACAACAATCTAGCGATTGTCTCCCTATTTTGATCAAATTCTCTTGTATTATCTAACATGATCCTTAATGTGTCTATCTACAAAACAAATTGGAGATACCTCCTTTCATTAGCTTCATATCACTTTCTCATAGCTTCTCATTTTCTGACAGATTTCACCAAAATCTTTGTAGGAAACCAAGTAAGGAGTATTATTGAGTTCAAACATATTGAACTGCTACAGCTGAATTATAAATCATGAATTCACCATAAAATTAAAACTGAATAGGGACATAAGTAAGATATTTAATGCAGTTACTATTTTGAATTTGAGCTCGAGCATCATGCAATGTTATTGTTGTCATTGCATGCTTGCTACTATTGTGCAACATATATTGTCTTATACATTGTTTATGAGCATGTTATTGCCATCAAGCTAGGGCATCATGCATTATTTATGAGCTTACTATTTGAGCACCGGCCAATCAAATAGGGACATGAGGTGCTCAAACAGTGAGCTCATAACCAATGCATGATGCCCTAGTTGTAGATAGTTATCTCTTCTATAATGATGGAGGAGTGAAAGGTAATGAACAATGAGGTTGCTGCTATTAGATCATACATTAACACACTTAATGTTTTGAATTTGAGCTCAAGCATGATGCAATGTTATTGCTGTCATTGCATACTTGCTGCTATTGTGCAAACAACATATATTGGGCGAAGTGTTTGATCTCTCTTTATTTATTTTGTTGTTGATATTCAGTATGTGGTACTCCCCATTTATGATCATTTCATGAGGAAATGTCTTGATGGCTTGTGGGCTGCAAGCTACGGCATCATGCATTATTTATGAGCTCACTATTTGAGCACTGGTCAATCAAATATGGACATGAGGTGCTCAAATAGTGAGCTCATAAACAATGCATGATGTGCTAGTTGTAGGTAGTTATCTCTTCTATAATGATGGAGGAGTGAAAGGTAATGATCAATGAGGTTGTTGCTATTAGATCATACATTAACACACTTACTATTTTGAATTTGAGCTTAGGCATCATGCAATGTTATTATTTTCATTGCATGCTTGTTGCTGTTGTGCAAATAACATATATTGTGTGAAGTGTTTGATCTCTCTTTATTTGTTTTGTTGTTGATATTCACTATGTGGTACTCCCCATTTATGATCATTTCATGAGGAAATGTCTTGATGGCTTGCGGGCTGCAAGTTGGGGCATCATGCATTATTTATGAGCTCACTATTTGCGCACTAGCCAATCAAATAGGGACATGAGGTGCTCAAATAGTGAGGTCATAAAAAATGCATGATGCCCTAGTTGTAGGTAGTTATCTCTTCTATAATGATGGAGGAGTGAAAGGTAATGATCAATGAGGTTGCTGCTATTAGATCATACATTAACACACTTACTATTTTGAATTTGAGCTTGAGCATCATGCAATGTTATTGTTGTCATTGCATGCTTGCTGCTATTGTGCAAACAACATATATTGTTTGAAGTGTTTGATCTCTCTTTATTTGTTTTTTTGTTGATATTCACTATGTGGTACTCCCCATTTATGATCATTCCATGAGGAAATATCTTGATGGCTTGTGGGCTGCAAGCTAGGGCATCATGCATTATTTATGAGCTCACTGTTTGAGCACTAGCCAATCAAATAGGGACATGAGGTGCTCAAACAGTGAGCTCATAAACAATGCATGATGCCCTAGTTGTAGGTAGTTATCTCTTCTATAATGATGGAGGAGTGAAAGGTAATGATCAATGAGGTTGTTGCTATTAGATCATACATTAACACACTTACTGTTTTGAATTTGAGCTCGGGCATCACACAATGTTATTGCTATCATTGCATGCTTGTTGTTGTTGTTGTATGATAATAGGATTTTCACTAATTTAATTATAGTTAGTGTTAGGATTTCACCTTCTTATATAGATTAATTATCTCTAACATATGTTTTAAGCATTGAAAGATATTTTCTCTTGGAAAATAACAATAGATAAAAGTTTTAGATGTGTTTCCATTCAAATTTAGACTTTGGATACATAGTGTGGATGTTATTTTATAGTCTTTTGTTATTATGATAATTTTGTATAAGTTCCTTAAATTGTTTATAAAATTCTATCAAATGGAAAAAAATAAATTGTTGAAAAGAATTGTTAATAAAAGGTGGTAATTGATTATTTCAAATGTGGAATTGAAAAATTAAAAATTAAAAATAGGCTGACATACATATAATAACTAGAAATCATTTCAATGACCTCCTTACTCATACCATATGTAAAATAAATCATATTCAATATTTGATTATATTTATTAATATTTGTGGTAGGATAAGCACTATTGTTTCAAATTGCTTCAGCATATCGTGATTGCATGATATATCCAAAATTGATTTGTTTCAAATTTCTCTCAGGTTGATGCATGCAAAACATGGAACCATGGTTGACAAAATGTGGAAAAGAGATGATATTTCAAGAGATGAAATGAAATGATTGCAGAAGGTACATGAATGATGTAGAGAGCCTTAAGAATGATGTAGACTCTATAGTGACGAGGAATCTTTACAAATAGGGAAAGCTACATGAGGCCAAAGTGTTGATGTGCAAGATTAGAGATAATGGATCTCTACTTGGTATATTTGTTAAAGCATTTGGCAAAGTAAATCAGGAGCAGAAATAAAAGAAAAGTAAGCTCAATGTCAAATGAACTTGATGAGTGGATCAAAGAGCTTGTCGTGAAGAAAGTGGATTACACACCAATTCTTTCTATGCAAAAGAAAAATACAATTTTAGACAATGGAAAATTCTAAGAAGATCTTCAAAAATGTTGTCAAAGGCACGTGAAGATGGAAAGCTACCTCAAGTCATATTTTATTTTCCAAATTATCTTTTTGAGAAAGTGGTCAACTTTTGTTACTTATTGTAACAAATGATAGATTTTGGGCTTAATGTTTGTAAAGTGAGGTAAATCCTAACTTGTTTTCCAAAGAGGTAGTTATTAGAAGTAATCATTCAAGTAGTTACAAAAAGGGTTCTCTCTGGTAGTATTCTAAATGGTTTGTCTAGGTAGTTATCCTAAGTAGTTACTCAAAGTGGTTATCTCAAGTGGTTACCTTAGCTAGTTATCCTAGGTAGTTACATAAAGTAGTTAGGTGATTATGCTAAGGGGTTACAAGTTGGTTGTCAAAGAGAGTCTATAAATACAAGGCTTATGTAATGTATAAGGACTTTTTGGTAAAAGGGATACTATGGAGGAATTTCCAAAGAGATTTATGGATTTACATCATGTACAAAAATGTCTTTGAAGTTGTATAATTTTGAAGAATTAATGAAGAATGCATTAGGTCATATGTCTCAAATGTATTCCCGAGTTATTATTGCTAACTCTTTGTATGTTGAATTTTGTAATCTCTTTATATAATGGAGAAATCCAATGGTCTTTCTAACCTATGCAATCGATGTGATGAAATACATTCATTTCTTGGTATCTTGATGTGAATGTGTTGGAATAGCCTATCTTTTTGTATGTCAAGGTTTGTTGTCCATATTTTTTCATCATTTCATTTTAAGCTTAAAACCCCCTTTGTAATCATTGTCCATTGTGAAACGCTATTTGGTATTCATACGTCTATCATTAGAATTTCTTTTATTCATTTTTTTCTAGTTTTATGTTTTCTCCTTTATGTACTTTGAGGTTAAAAGTACACAAAAATACCAAATACCCCTATCATATGAGGGAGTTTCCCCTCTCAAGTGTAGAGGACATAGTTGTTACTACTCATAGGACAAAAAGGGTCATTCTGAAGAAAGCATTCATAGTGACAAATTTATTTACCAACAAAACTATAATTTAATAAATTTCACTATGGTCCTAGAAAACTCAAATGGACTTTCCTACCTATGAGAAATGAAAAGTACATAAAAAATGAGAGATACACCTTAATCCATTGCATATAGTTACAACAAGAAATAATGTTCTATCACAAGTGAATTAAAATAAAATAATAATATTTAATACAAGATAGAATAATTTTTTTCATTAGAAAAATTGTAGCCATTGATCCTTATAAGTATGGTCTATACATTCTTAGTTTCAAGACAGTGACTAACCAAATGAACCTCACGAAGATGAGAAGCAAGAACTTATAAATTTTAGGATTGTATTATTTTACCAATGAATCATTTGTCTTTCCTTGTAGCCTCTTTTTTCATGGCATCTAAAATTCAAAATAGGAAACCCAACCACGCTGTACTAATAAATCAATCCTCTAATCCTAATTGACATGATCTAACCAAAAGGTCATTGGGATTTAGGTAACTAGTCTTTGGTAGTGTCGAGACTTCTCTAGAAAGGAAAATTTATGTAGTATAACATGGGAATTCTTAAACAAGACTCATTGCATGGTTCATCTTTAATATTTCAATAATTTAGTTAATAGATCAGAAACACTAAAAAAATGAGATAGACCCAATCTCTTTGGAAATATGTGTGTATGTCTATACATACATACATACATACATACATATGTATGTATGTATGTATATACACATACACACACATACGATCAACTATATAAAGTTTGTTCTCAAATTTGTAAGAAGAAATCTAAATTTACTTGATCTAGGACACTAGACAACTTATGTAAATTGTTCAAGGACTAGCACAATTGTTATTCATACCACCTAAAGTGGTTCATCTTGATCTTCAATAACATATAATATTATCTAGTTTTCATCAATATCTAGTTTTCACTTACAACTTCCAAGTAAACATGGAACTGGATGAAGAGATAGGGTGGTAGCAATTACTAGGTGACTATACTGATATATATTGTTGTTAGGTTGATAATTAATAAAAAGAATCCCATGTTGAATGATTTTGGATTATTTGAAATATGTCCCTTCTCTACAATTGAACATACATGTGAAATAACATTCCAATGTAAGACACATACATACAAAATTTTCAATGTACAATATGTAAATAATATCAAGCATTAAGTAGAAGGCCTATGCAACAAATTTTATTGAAGTAACATACACAAATTTTTTTAAAAATTATATTGAACATTGAATCAATTTGAACACATGAATGAGAATCAAGGCAATACATTTAATATTAGCAAACTTATAAACATGAATCAGTTTGAACATTGAATCAAGTTTTCTAAAGCTTGAAAATGATAAGCGTTATCATGCTGAGGTATGGTGTGGTAAGCACAAGTATAGTTTCTCGTAAGCTACTACTGATATAGTTTTTTTTTTTTTTTCAATGGAAACACTTAATGAGAAGACACAAAGAAACCCAAATACCTATGAAGACACACTTGGAGCCATCAAAGATTATAAAGACATCCAAAGACATCAAATGGAGGATTTTGGTACCTATAATGGCTTATGAGGTCATTTCATGCAATAAGAATGGTGAATGTGTAATCAGTCCTAAAAGGCCTAATAAGCCTTAGGATCAAATTTGGAGTCTAGGATAGAATTAGGTGTTACAAGTTTCAAATAGGATGATACTTATATGATGGCTTAAGTAAATTGTTCTTACCTTGAGACTAGTGCACCATGGGATTAGAGGATGGTTGTTATAATAGAAACTATGTGTCTGTGGGATACTTTTATATTTTGTATTAAATGATGATATATACATATATGTTTCTTCCTTTTGCAATAGTTTATATTCTGATACTTATATCTTGAATTGTCAAATGACCAATGAGTGATAATTTCCAAAGTGTATCATAATTAAAGGTATGTGAATTCATATTGTACTTAATCTAAATGCCACTATGTAATGTTTTTACTTATGATATTAATCTTAATATATCCCTATTAAGATATCTCTATTTTATTATTGATGTCCCTATTTACATTTTTTCATCAAATGACCCAAAAACATCAAGAATGGTCCTATATGGTCACTAATAGCCAAATTTTGGAAGAATGTGAATGAATGCAAAAATACATAAGTGGATGAACATAAATAATGAAGGTACTAGACATTTCCTAAAGTAATGAAGTGTTGAACCGGGGTTCAATCCAGTATGCTCTTGTATGATCCAAAACCTACAAGGAAGGAAAAGATGGGGTTAGATCCAAAGGATCTAAGCAATGCCTAGCAACATATTACTGATCCTCACCTACAATTATGCATGTGCATAGTCAATCCATACATAGACTCAATAACATGGTAGCATTGATCCAATAATAGAAAATACATTACCAATGCCAAGCTCATGGTCCCAATGAAATAAATAGTGTATAAAACAATATATGGTGCACAATAGCAGCAAGCATGCAATGACAACAATAACATTGCATGATGCCCAAGCTCAAATTGAAAATAGTAAGTGTATTAATGTATGTTTGCATGATGCCATATATTAAACAGTGAGCTCATGAACAATGCCAATATTAAATAGTGAGCTCATGAACAATGTATGATGCGCTAGCTTGCAACCTGTGAGCCATCAAGACATTTTCTCATGAAATGATCATAAATAGGGAGTACCACATAGTGAATATCAATAGCAAAACAAATAAAGAGAGATCAAATACTTCACACAATGCCTCGAAGGTAATAGAAATGATGCCCTAGCTCTCAAAGCTTGTAGGTCATCAAGCATTCCAAATGAAAAGATGCAAACAATGTCAATATTAAATAGTGAGCTAATGAACAATGTATGATTCCCTAGCTTACAGCCCATGAGCCATCAAGACATTTCCTCATCAAATGATCATAAGCGGGGAGTACCACATAGTCAATATCAATAGAAAAACAAATAAAGAGAGATCAAACACTTCACACAATGCCTTGAAGGTAATAGAAATGATGCCCTAGCTCTCAAAGATCGTGGGTCATCAAGCATTCCAAATGAAAAGATGTAAACAATGCCAGTATTAAACAATGAGCTCATAAACAATGTATGATGCCCTAGCTTGCAGCCCGTGAGTCATCAAGACATTTCCTCATGAAATGATCATAAACAGGGAGTACCACATAGTGAATATCGACAACAAAACAAATAAAGAGAGATCAAAAACTTCACATAATGCCTTGAAGGTAATAAAAGTGATGCCCTAGCTCTCAAAGCTCACAGGTCATCAGACATTCCAAATGATAAGATGTAAATAATGCCAGTATTAAACAATGAGCTCATGAACTATGTATGATGCCCTAGCTTGCAGCCCGTGAGCCATCAAGGCATTTCCTCATGAAATGATCATAAACGGGGAGTACCACATAGTGAATATCAACAACAAAACAAATAAAGAGAGATCAAACACTTCACACAATTTCTTGAAGGTAATAGAAGCAATGCCTTAGCTCTCAAAGCTCACAAGTCATCAAGCATTCCAAATGATAAGATGTAAACAATGCCAATATTAAACAATGAGCTCATGAACTATATATTATGCCCTAGCTTGAAGCCCGTGAGCCATTAGGACATTTCCTCATGAAATGATCATAAATAGGGAGTACCACATAGTGAATATCAACAACAAAACAAATAAAGAGACATCAAATACTTCACACAATGCGTTGAAGGTAATAGCTCTCAAACCTCGTGGGTCATCAAGCATTCCAAATGCTAATTAAGATGTAAACAATGACACTGAAATTGATTTAATGAGAAGACAAAGCTCGAATGCCTACCTCAAATGTTAGTGCCCTCTTCCCACATGGTGCTAGCCTCTTCGCACATGCCAAACTCAAATTCCCTCTTCACGCCACACAAAATTATAGTGTCATCTTCACGGAAGCTCTTTGAATTCACAAATTACAAATGACACTTTCTTTTTCTTTTTCTTTTGTTTATAACCAAATGGGTGTCACATTTATGATGATATCATCACTATTACTACACCATTGGGGGAACTTGCAAAAAAAAACACAAAAAACAAACACAAATTGTGGTGGCATCATGAATTGGCATCAAAATTCAACCCCAAATGTTGTAGTGTCAAAATGTTGTGACCGAGTATCATAGAAATTCCTCTTTTAAGATTTAAAAAGTTATTTTTTTAAAAGGAAATCTCTTAATATGATTATGGAATGTATTATCAACTCAAGGCACTTTTTTTGGTTAATTAATCCCATAAAGGCTTCTTCTCTACTAGTCAAGGTTTAAGATATGCTGACCTTCTTTCTCACCTTCTTTTCATTCTTGTAGGTGAAGTTTTGGGGAGAAATATCCATTATGATAGAGAGCCTAAAATGTTGAAATGAATTAAACCAAAATCTCAACTTCAATCTTACTCACACCAACACAATATTATTTGGTGTGGCCTATATCTTAAAAGAAAAGAAATGGAAAGAAATTTGGGATAATTATGCTAAGGTCTTAGGACAACAAATCAACTTCCAAAAGAGCAAGCTATATTTCTTCAATGTGGAAAGGGGACTTTAAGAGACAATAATTAAAATAATGGGTTGCAAGGTTTCTTCCCTCATTAATTCCTACTTGGGCTTGACCCTTTCAACTAAGTTCCCTCCACTTACCTATTTGAATAATCTAATTGAAATATTCAAGAAGAAACTTGGAGGTTTGAAAGGAAAAATCTTAAGTCATGATGGCAAGATCCAAAATCTCAAGGCTTGCCTTCAAAATATCTATGTTTATTTTCTTTATCTATTCAAAATATTTGGTTTAGTTTTTGATAGTATTGAGAAAATATAGAGGAGGTTCCTTTTGAATGGCACAAAGGATAAAACTAGATTGGCACTTATTAAATTGGAAAAAGTTTTCACCCCTAATAGAAATGGTGTGTTAGGCATATGAAAAATCAAGATATTTATTAAGTCCTTAATAGAAAAATATGGATGGCTATTGATACAAGATGAAAAGGAATAGATGGAAATCATTAAAAAAAATATTCAGAATAGACCTATTGATTCCTTCCTATATGATGATAAGATCTCCTTTGGGTTTTCTATATAGAACAACCTTTTAATAGCTAAGAGCATTGTTTGAAAGGGAAGTAGAAGAATTGTTGGTGATGAGAGAGACAATGGGTTTTTGGAATATATATGGGATAATGGAAGACCCCTAGCAGCTATCCAAACCTTCAAAGATGTTAGAAGAATCCTTACAAGAAAGTATGGGGGAAATGTTAGCAATTATCTATACTGGCTGGATAACAAATAAAAATGAAAAGATTTCAAAGAACAACTTCAATTTTTTGAAGGAATGTCCTCACATGAGAAAAGACACTTAGAATGAGAGATTAAAAATGTGTCCCCCCTTCTTCTTGGTTTCTCCTTATTCTCTCCCTTTAAATAGTAAGGATGAATGGATTTGGAGTTATAATAGCTAAGGGACTTTCATTGTAAAATATACTTATTGGGCTATGGAGTGTTATGATGAAAACAACCAATTATGGAAGTATATCTAGATTCCCAACCTCATTTTTAAATTTAATAGCTTCTAGTGGATTTTATCTAATAGGAATGTGCTCGAAATATATAATCTAAATACAAGACACTTTTCTATGGTCAACACATATGCTATATGGATTTCAAACGATGAGAATATTCATCATTTATTCCTTCATTTCTTATATGCTACTAAGATATGGAATTAGACTCTTTCTTTTCTCTAGGTCCCCTAGGTCACCCCAATGTCCATTATAGGTTTGATGGTTTAGTGGAATTCTTTTCTTTTTAACCATCCTATTATAAGAAACCCATTTATGCAAATTCACCCAATGATAACCTAGAATTTTTGAAAGAACATAATAATAGAATTTTTAGAGCCTGGTCAAGGACTAGTGATACTCTTTTTCACATTATAAAAAAACAAATGAAAGAAAGCCTTAATGTTGCTTCTTTTGGAAAAAGGAAGATCATTCCTAACTTACAAGAAACAAGATTGAAAAAATTCTATGAAATCTCACATTATCTATTTAATAATAATTGGACTAATACTTATAGGACAAAAACCACTAACTAGATCTTACTTGAATAAAAGTAGATTAAATGTAATTTTGATGGATGTGCTAAAGGGAATCCTAGTACCTCTATGGATGGATGGGTGTTAAGATATTGGGAAGATACTTTTATAGAAGGATATCAGAATAATTTAGGAATTCAATTCACTAATAATGTTGAATCTATTACTGCTTGGTAGGGGATTGTGTGATTAAAGGAGTTAAACTACCAAAAAATTATCATTGAGGTGGATTCAGAACTTACTATTGATCACCTAAAGAGAGATGCTAGTTGGTAGTGCAATTTTAGGAGGATTATGACTTATTGTAAAATAATGTTGAGTGACTTTGACATATGCAAAATTTGTCACTCTTAGGAAATGAATAAATGTATTTATTTTTTAGCTAATATGGAGTTAAAATCTCCCAAATTGGAGATGTATCTGTTAATATGATTTAGAAAAATAGAGAGGGGAGGTGAATCAATTGTTCTCAGGTCTAGATGTATAAAACAAACTTTAAAACTCTTCAACAAATCAAATCCAATAACCAATAGCTACTTGGTCATTACTGATTGCATAACATAAACATATAACATTGCAGTCCACTTATCCAATAGTATCTAACTTGCAAAACACAAAAATGTTCAAACCAAAACATTCACATAAGTATTAACACC
This sequence comes from Chamaecyparis obtusa, assembly GCA_027943335.1. Taxonomy (NCBI): domain Eukaryota; kingdom Viridiplantae; phylum Streptophyta; class Pinopsida; order Cupressales; family Cupressaceae; genus Chamaecyparis; species Chamaecyparis obtusa. Next base: position 336,190 of record BSBK01003034.1, read on the forward strand.
ATGATTTATAGTGGAAACCCAATTTGGGAAAAACCACTTTGTAACATGTTACTATTATTTTCACTTTTCTGAAGTGAGCTCAGTGAAAGGCCACCCCTGTCAAAGGTTACAAACACACTGTCAGGTGTGAGCCGGTTAAAGGATTTAAACCACTTTGTTAAAAGTGTGCCTTGTTATGGGACTTACATACATTCCATTAGAATGCAACCTTGTTCAAAGGATTTATACAAATGACTGTTAGGTCAATCTCTATTAAAAGGATTTTGACTGATACAATAGTTAGAAAGTAATAGTAGTATTGATTTGAAAAACATACAACTCTACAAATATCAGATCCAATTCCATACACATATGCTAGCTTATAGACTATGAACCATTGCCATCCCCATCACTGATCTACTTAGAAATCCCTTCAAGCAATCACAACACTTCTCCTTTGGCCTTTTCTACTTATACAGTCAATAACATCAACAATACTTCCAACATCCACTCTCTCTTCAACCTCATGCTTAGGTTTCCTTAATACTTCCTCAATTAGGTCAATACATCTTTTGTCACTTAATCTCCTTAATAGATCTTACAGTTAGGTCAAATACATCAAATCCTTCCAACTTTATGTTCTTCATTGAGCCTTCTAGAAATATCTCAAATCTCCTTATAGATTTACAATAAAAAATTTTACAGTGCATTAAATGCTTTCATGCAATGAATAAATAAAGTCAACACATTTTATATAGTCCAAGAATTCAACTATGTCGGCTGGAAATCTCAATTCTTCCTCAAATGTAAATTACTGATGCTCGGTTAATATAGTGTTCAACTCCTCAGTCTTCATTAGAAAGCTCGGTCACCTCCAAAACTATTTCTTTGACAATTATTGATGTTTAGTCAACACTGAATTTACTCGACATATACTAGCTTGATCGACACTAACATCACTCGGCTTAAACAATATTTCTTCACTTTTGCTTGGTTAAGCCTGCCAGTTTAGTCTTCATTCATACTTAGATAAACAATACATTATCTTATCATTGTGGTACATAGTCAAGTACCCATTGAAGTATCAAGGTAACTCAACCTTTCCTTAGGTGTGATTGTTACCAACCTTGCCTGTAACCTTCTCAATAATCAAATAGATATAGTACTTTCTTACATAGAAAAAGTCTTACCATTTAAGGTTTGACATCAATGACAATACAACAATTGCTTCAATTGTAGTTTCCAACAATCTCCCCCTTTGGCATTGATGGAAACACCATATGAATATCACATGAATCACCAACCAATCCAAGACTTATGTGTCCATCAAAAATATTTATAATATCATTAGCTTCATTCTGATACAGAATCAATTAGCCATGTTGTATGACCATCCACTGAATCTCTCCCTCTTACTTGATCTTCCATGAAATCTCACCATGTGTATTCATCTGTGACCATCTCCCTCTTTGAAAAAAATGCCAAAGTAACAACTAAAAAATACATCCTACAGATGAAGATATCATCTTTTCAGTTTAGTAACAATATTTCTCTCTTTGTCATCTTTCTTATGACTAATTCTTGGGTTTGCTATACTTTTCACAACTTTAGGCTGCTCCTAAAGTGTGACCTGTCTCTACATCAATTTGTCAGATACTCTTTGTAGTACATTTAATGTAGTGCTCCTAGCTTGACTAGGCAGCCTCAGTTAGGGAAAGAACCCCTAATTGACTTTTCACATATTCATGAGCTTCTTTAGAGAAAGCTCTAGTGAATATGTCTGCTAGTTATTCCTTTGTATTCACATATTCCATTCAGACCTTTTTATCTTGTACCAATTCCCTAAAGTAATGATACTTGATGGAAATGTGTTTGGTCTTTGTGTGCATAACTAGATTCTTAGAGATGTTGATAACACTTGTGTTGTCATAGAAAATGACAAGTGGTTTAGTGATCTCTTCTTTCATGCCTACCAATAATTTTTTTATCCATACTAGGTTAGAATAGCTCACTACTGCAACCACATACTCAAATTCAATAGTAGATTGGAAAATGTAATTTTGATTCTTGCTTGTAAACTAATCTCTATCCAAGAAAGAAAGATCCAACACTAGTACTCTTTATGTCATCCACATGTCCTACCCAATTAGCATCAATATACATTCTCAATTCAAATCTTTCATGCTTCTTGTAGTACAATCCATAGTCAGCAGTCCCTTTCACTATCTCATTAACCTTTTCACAACCATTATGTGAGTTTCCTTAGGATTGGTAGAGAATCTTTCCACAATCCCAATAGCTAAAGCAATATCTAGTCTGCTATGTACAACATACTATAGTTTTTCAATCATACAAAGTCTGGTTTAATTCTATAGCATCATCATTTTTAGACAACTTTTGTCTAGTAGCCATAGGAGTACTTACTGGCCTTGAATCTTCCATACCAAAGGTTTTCAGTATCTCATGAACATATTTAGACTTTGTAATGAAAATTCCTTGCTCCATCTGATATACTTGTAAACCAACAAAAAATTTGATCTCTCCAAACACACTCATTCCCAATTTAGTTTGCATTTGATTAAAAAATTTCTTACACAAGACATCTTGTCTGCCAAATATAATATCATCTACAAAAATCTTAGCCAACAAGATTCCTTTACATTCATCTTTCATTTATAGATTTCTTGTGTCATTTGTCCTTGAGAATCCAATATGTATCAGGTAGTTGTGTAGTCTCTTATATTGTGCTCTACGAGCTTGCTTAAGTCCATGTAGTGCTTTATTTAGTTTGCAAACCATGTATCTTTTGTTTGGATCAAAAAATCCTTCTGGCTATTCAATGTACACTTCTTCTAATATACCATTTAAAAATGGAGACTTGGCATCCATTTGTTATACCTTGAAATCTTTGTAGGCAGCATATGCAAGTAAGGTTCTTACTCCTTCCAATCTAGCTATAGGGGAAAATGTCTCCCCATAATCCATTCCTTCTTCTAGTGCGTAGCCTTTGCATACCAGCCTTGTCTTGTTTCATGTGATTTGACCATGCTCATTCAGCCTATTTCGGAACACCCACTTTGTTCCAATGACATTTTTATTTTACGGTCTCAACACCAAAGTCTAGGTATCATTCTTCTATTGGAAAGTAAAGTCCACCAAGATAACTGAGAGAGGGGGGGTGAATTAGTTATATGATAATTATAACTTTAGTCAACTTCAATAGGTTTTAACCATGTAAGCAATATAATTACCAACCATAGAAAGATATTCATATACAATAACATAATGACACAAGATATGTTGACTAGGGAACCTCTTGATTAAAGAGTAAACCCTGGTGGGAATGATGCCCAAAAAAGATGTACTAATATGAAAATTCCTTGTGAAAGGATGGACTCTGTTAGGAGTCTTATGAAATGTATTTAGCACATATGAATCCCTACTAGGAGATTTTGAAGCCCTGCTAAAAGATTCTAACCCTGTTAGGAGTTATGGAAGACAAAAGGACCCACTGCCCAAAAAACTTCAATGACAAGATCACTGAACACACTATCCAAATGATCTCTATATTATTCAATAGAATAATATCAAATCATCACTAATCTCAACAATATGTTACCTCTTCTCTGACTATGCCAAACCATACTCACTGCTACACCAAATCTCAATTTTAGATCTTTGTACCTTGCATGTCTTCCTTCATAAATTCACTTTCACAACTTCATTCACTTCATCATAATTCATCAAAACCATATTAAAACAAGGAAAAACATTCCTTCTTTTATACCACACTCAAATAATTACAAATGAGTCGACATCCAATTGCAAAATAAAAGTTTCCACACGCTACATCAAAATTACACAAAACTGCTAGCTTCCAATTAGAATAATTCTTCACTCATGTGACCTCGAAGTTTATGCTATCATCCATGTCACTGAAATTATGTTTTCAACTGCTCTCTAATTGCACAAAACTAGATTCCATCCCGATTAGAAGATATCATCTGATTTCCACAAACCGCTACTCAGGAATCGTACCTGAATACTACTTCCACCAAAATGTTCATAACTTTCATGAATAAATGAATTACTATCTGCGCTCTTAACCATGAACATATAACATATCAAAGAGTAAATCCTCAACATCACATAGCTTGATCTACAATATCCCACATGTGCTAATCAAAACATTGTCTGCTCCTCTGCTAATCTCCAGTAGATCACTTTGTTGACATCAATGATGATTATAGTCATGAATGCAACAACAACTACTACAAAATGGCCGCCAATACTCCCATAGGATATATTCAACATTCATTCCTAATAATCTCCCCCATTAGCATTTATGGAAACATAGATGAAAAACATCCAATGTTCCAAAAATTCAACACTACAACTCTGGTGCTCTAAAACATATTTTTGAATCCTCTTCATCAATCAAATCTTGCTTCATTTTCCTATTTATCTCTCTACAATAGATGGTACAAATGGTTTTTCATGTACACTTCTTCCCCATTGACATCAATGCCAAAAATTTCATCATTATGTCAACAACAACTCTAATGTCAAAAGACACTATTCAAAACATATATTCACTAGAGTGCTCATGACTCAGCTGAGATACACATACTCCCCCATAGAGGAAGTACCAACATCCAATCTAGAAGAAAGATAAGGCTCATATACCACTGGATGGATGCAACCAATCTGCATCATTTCTCAAAAGTAGGCTAGAGAATAACCCCAAGCATACCTCTCAGATACTCAAATGTATTCTTAGGCAAAGGCTTTGTAAATATGTCTACTATCTTCTCCTTTGTGCTTATGTGCTCAAGTGTGACTTCTTTCTTAGAAACTTTCTCTCTTACTACATGATACTTAATCTCTATATACTTTATCTTAGAATGTAATACAAGGTTCTTAGACATACTAACTGTGCTAGTGTTATCACAATGTATAACAAAAGGTTCAACAAACTTTATTCCAATATCCTTTAGCATCTTCTTCATCCAAATTATCTGGTTACAACTATTTACTGATGCTACATATTCTACTTCTGTTGTGCTCTATGAAATACAATTTTGCTTCTTGCTTAGCCAAGAAACCAATCTTCCTCCAAGGAAAAATGCTCCACCATTGGTGCTCTTTTTATCATCAACACTACCTCCCCAATCAGCATCTATATATGCACATAGGGTAAAATCATTAGAATTTCCATAACAAAATCCATAGTCCATTTTGCCTCTTAAATGTCTCAGCATCCTCTTTACTACTGCATAATGTGATTCTCTAGGTTCAACATGAAATCTTGCTACAATTCCAACTGAATGTGCTATATCAAGTCTTGTATGTGTCAAGCACTATAATCCTCCAATCATAGATCTGTACTTCTTCTGTTCAACTGTAGGAGTCTCATCTATGCTAGATAACTTATGTCTAGTTACCATAGGTGTTCCAACTAGTTTCCAGTTCTCCATTCCAAATATCTTTAACAAATCATTCAAGTATTTTGTCTGGCTTACAAAGATACCATCACTATTATGTGTTATCTGTAATCCCTAAAAGTATTTCACTTCACCAATCATACTCATTTCAAATTCAATTTTCATTTCATCAGCAAATTTATCACTGGCTTCATAATCTCCTCCAAAAATAATGTCATCAACAAAAATAACTATAATCAACAAACCATTTTCAATTTCTTTTTTGTATAGATTGCTATCAACTATTCCTTTTATAAATCCCAATTTTAACAAATACTTATCCAATCTTGCATACTAAGTTCTAGGTGCTTGCTTTAGTCCATATAAGGCTTTCTTCAATTTACACACCATGTCTCCTTCTTGAGTCAAAGGAAAACCTTCAGGCTACTCAATATAGACTTCTTCCAATTCTCCATTCAAAAATGTTGACTTCACATTCATCTAATATACTTTGAATTTCTTAAAAGCTGCATAGGCTAAAAACATTCTTACTGCTTAAATTCTTGCTACTGGTGCAAAAGTTTCTTCATAGTCAATTCCTTCTTGTTGTGAGTATCCCTTACATACCAATCTTGCTTTGTTTCTTACTACTTCTCCTTGTACATTCATATTATTTCTGAATAGCCATTTAGTTCCAATAAAATTCTTATCTTTAGGTCTAGGGACCAATTCCCATGTCTTGTTCTTTTCAATTTGATCTAGTTCTTCTTTCATAGCTTTAATCCAATGTTCATCTTCACAAGATTCACTAGTAGATTTAGGTTCAATTTGAGAAATCATACATAACTGTTCTTGTACCTTATTTTGAGTTAGAACTCTTCTATCTATGCTTCCAATAACTTGCTCAACATGATGATTCCTTGATCAGTTCTTGTTAGGTGTCACTTTCTCAGATCTTACTTCAGGTGTCAGTTCTTCAATGATTTCATTATCACTTTCATTCAAAAAGTCACTGTCAATTTCATAGAATAATTCAGTAGTTTCAGTGTTAGGTTTAGGATGAGTTCCTTTATCAGATTCATAATCAAGCATTCTTTCCTAAATTTTGAACTTTTTGTCAACTTTAACATTTGCACTCTGAACAATAGTCTTAGTTCTCTTTTTATAACATCTATAAGCTTTTCTCTTCAAAGAATATCCAAGAAATATACCTTCATCACTTGTAGGATCAAACTTTCCAATATCATCATCTCTCTTTATATAACATTTGCTTCCAAAAATTCTAAAATACTTAACTGAGGGTGCATGTCCAAATCATAATTCATAGGGTGTCTTGTCTGTGTCTGCTCTGATTTGTACTCTATTCATTGTATACACTACTGTGTTCACTACTTCTCTCCAGAATATCTTTGCCAAATCATTCTCAAATAACATATCTATTGCTGCTTCAGTCACTAATCTGTTTCTTCTTTCTGCAATACCATTTTGTTTAGGTGTTCTAGGGGCTGAAAAATATCTCTTCATACCATTCACTTTACAAAAGGTGTTAAACTCTCTAGAAATAAATTCTCCACCTCTATCAGATCTCAAACATTTAATCTTCATTCTAGATTCATTCTCAACTTTATTCTTAATGATCTTAAACTTATCAAATGCTTCAGACTTTTCTTTAAGAAATGTAAACCACATCATTCTTGTAAAATCATCAACAAGAATCATAAAATACCTTTCTCCATAGAATCCTTTAGTCTTGGTAGAACCGCTCAAATTTGTATGAACAATCTCCAACTTCTCTGTAGATGTGAACTTATTACTAGGAAATAAACTTCTCTTCTATTTAGCCATCACACATTCCTTGCAAATCATGTTAGTAGGCTTCATAATTTTAGGCAAATCTCTTACTGCAAATGTTGTACTTATTTTTACAATGTTATCAAAATTTATATGAAACAATCTTTTGTTCCATAACCAACTATCATCAATCTTAGTAATCAAACATGTCATCTTAGTAGGATTCAACTGAAATATATTACCTTTGGTTCTAGATCCAGTTCCAATCAAATTTCCATCTTTATCTTTTATCACACAAGTTTTTTCAGTAAACCAAACTTGATATCCCTTATTAGCTAACTATCCAACACTCAAAAGATTATGTTTCAAACCATCCAAAAAGTAAACATCATTAGTATTAGTCTTCCCATCAAGAGTAATAGATCCTATACCTTTAATCAAACAAGGTGCATTGTTTCCAACTCTAACAACTCCTCCAGCATAATTGTTAAACTTTATGAACTTTTTCATGTCTCTAGTCATATGATGTGAACAACCACCATCTATAATCCAATCATCTTTCTTTTCAACTTGAGAAACTAAAGCTTTTTCTTCCTTAACCTCTATTTTAGGATTCTCTTCCTTAATTGCTACAAATCCTATATCATCATTATTCTCAGTATCACTTTCACTTAAAGTTCTCTCTATACTAGCTTCAAGATTTTCATCATTAGCATAATAACATTCCTTAGATCTTCTAGGCTTGAAATTGTTTCTGTACTTTTTAACTCTCTTAGGAAATTTAGATGCAAAATGACCCAATTCTTGACAAGTCCAACATTTAAAAATTTTCTTACCATCTGGTTCTCTCTTCAAAAGTAAGGAAATACCTTAATCAATCTTCCTATCTTCTTCATTTCTAGATTTTTTGATGCTAGCATAATATCCACTCACACTGATGCTTCTTATCAAAGTAGGGCGAATACTAAGAGCACTGAATGTTGTCTCCATTATAGACAAGTCTCTTGATAACCTAAGGTTCATTTCTACTACTTCCAATTTTCCAAGAAGAGTTTCTCTTGTAAAGTTTGAAGTACAAGGTATAACTTGTTCAATCATCTATGTTGTCTTCTTAAAAATAGGAGTCAATGTCCTCAGAATTTTCCATATCACTTCATTTTTTATCTGTGTTCCTCCATAGGATTTTATTCCTACAATAATTTTTGACATTCTACCAATATAGCTTCTAATTGATTCATCTTCCATCATTCTTATATCTTCAAATGCACATATCCAATTATCTAATTTAACTTTCTTTGCATTTTCATCACCTTCAAAAGTAGAGTGTAAATCTTTCCAAATTTCATGAGATGCTTTCAAACATTTTACTTGACTATACTCATTCTTTGGAAGGGCTATCAAAAGTGCTTCTCTGGCAAGTATGTTACACATGAATAGATCTCTCTCACCACTAGAACATGTTTCAAGATTATCCTCATCAATGATAGTCTTCTCATTCTTTGTAATCAACCAATGACTTGGTCCTAAACACAGTAGATGTGTCTTCATCTTTTCTTTCCAACTGTCAAAATTCACTCCTTCAAACTTAAGGCTTTCTTTCCTCAAATTTTCCATGGATCTCCTTAAGTTTCTATACTTTTCTTTCAAGGACCTACCACTCTAATACCAATTGTTAGAAAGTAAAGTCCACCAAAATAATTGAGAGGGGGACATGAATCAGTTATCTGATAATTATAACTTTTATCAACTTCAATAGATTTTAACCATGTAAGAAATATAATTACCAACCATAGAAAGATATTCATGTTAGAAAGTAAAGTCCACTAAGATAACTGAGAGGGGCGGCGGGGGGGGAGGTGTGAATCAGCTATTTGATAATTATAACTTTTATCAATTTCATCAACATTTAACTATGTAAGCAATATAATTACCAACCATAGAAAGATATTCATACACAATGACACAAGATATGTTGACTAGGGAACCTCTTGATTAGAGAGTAAACCCCGGTGGGAATGATGCCCACAAAAGATGCACTAATATGAATATTCCTTGTGAAAGTATGGAATTTATTAGTAGTCTTATGAAATACATTCAGTACATATGAATCCCAGTTAGGAGATTTTCAATCCCTGTTAAAAGATTCTAACCCTGTTAGGAGTTATGGAAGATAGAAGGACCCACTGCCCAAATAGCTTCAATGGAAAGATCACTGAACACACTATCCAACTGACCTTAAGATTATTCAATAGAATAATATGAAATATTTTACCTCCTTTACTGTGCCAAACCACACTCACTACTATACCAGATCTTAATTTTAGATCTCTGTACTACACATGTCTTCCTTCACAATTTCACTTTCACAACTCCATTGGCTCTCTTCTTCACTTCATGAATACATTCGCATTCAACCATAATCAATCACATTATCATTATACTCTTAAATACATAAAAAAAAGGAAAAACATTCCTTCCTTTATACCACACTCAAATAATTACAAATGAGTCGGCATACAATCACAAAATAAAAGTTTTCACATGCTACATCAAAATTACACAAAACTGTCGACTTCCAAATATAATAACTCTTCACTCATTTGACCTCAAAGTTTTTGCTATCATCCAAATCACTATCAATGTGTCTCTAGCTTCTCTTTAACTATGCAAAATGAGATTCTATCCTGATTAGGAGATATCATCTGATTTCCACAAACTGCTACTCAAGAACACTGCCTGAATGTTGCTTCGACCAAAATGCTCATAAATTCCATGAATAAATGAATCACTATCTACACTCTTAACTATAGACATATAACATATCAAAGAATATAACCTCAACATCTCATATCTCCAACTTCAATATAACACGTGCACTAATCAAAACACTGTCTTCTTCTCTGCGAGTCTCCAAAAGATCACTACGTTGACATCAATGACAATCATAGTCATGAATGCAATAAAAATGCTATAGAATGACTACCAAGCATTCATTCCTAACAATCTCCCCCATTATCATTGATGGTAACATAGATGAAAAACATCCAATGTTCCAAAAATCCAATACTGCAACACTACTGCATCAATCAAATTAAATCTTGCTTCATTTTCCTATTCAGTTCTCTCCAATAGATGGTACAATTGGTACAAATGGTTTTTCAAGTACACTTCTCCCCCATTGACTTTAATGATAGAAGTTTCATCATTATGTCAACAACAAATCAATGTCAAAAGACACTATTCAGAAAATACAATCACAAGAGTCCTCATGACTCAGCTTAGATACACATACACCCCCATAGAGGAAGTACCAACATCTAGTCCAGAAGAAAAATAAAGCTGATATACCACTGTACAGATGTAACCAACTGCATCATTACTCAAAAGTAGGTTGGGGCATAACTCGAAGCATACCTCTCAGCTACTCAAATGTATCCTTAGGCAAAGGTTTAGTAAATATGTTTGCTATCTACTCCTTTGTGCTTATGTACTCCAATCTGACTTCTTTCTTAGCAAATTTCTCTCTTACAACATGAAACTTGATCCCTATATGCTTTGGCATAGAATATAATACAAGATTATTAGACATACTAATTGTACTTATGTTGTCATAGTGTATGACAATAGGCTCAACAAACTTTATTCCAATATCCTTCAACATCTGCTTCATCCAAATTATCTGGTTATAATTGCCTGCTGCTGCTACATACTCTGCTTCTGATGTGCTTTTTGAAATACAATTTTGCTTCTTTCTTAGCCAAGAAACCAATCTTCCTCTAAGGAAAAATGCTTAACCACTGGTGCTTTTCTTATCATCAACACTACCTCCCCAATCAACATCTGTATATGCACATAGGGTAAAATCATCAAATTTTTCATACCACAATCCATAGTCCATTGTGCCTCCTAAATATCTCAGTATCCTCTTTACTACTACATAATGTGATTCTCTAGGTTTAGCTTGAAATATTGCCACAATTCCAACTAAATGTGCTATATCAGGTCTTGTGTGTGTCAAGTACTACAATCCTCCAATCATGGATCTATATTTCTTATGTTCAACTGTCGGTGTTTCATCTATGCTAGATAGTTTATGTCCTGTAACCATAGGTGTTCCAATTAGTTTACAGTTCCCCATTCCAAATATTTTCAATAAATCATTCAGGTACTTTGTCTGACTTACAAAAATACCATCACTGTTGTGTGTTATCTGTAATCCCAAAAAGTATTTCATCTCACCAATCATACTCATTTCAAATTCAATTTTCATTTCATCAGCAAATTTGTCACTAGCTTCATCTTCTCCTCCAAAAATAATGTCATCAACAAAAATTACTACAACTAACAATCCTTTTCAATTTCTTTTTTGTATAGATTGCTATCAACTATTCCTTTTGTAAATCCCAATTTTAACAAATACTTATCTGGTCTTGCATACCAAGTTCTAGGTGCTTGCTTTAGTCCATATAGTGTTTTCTTTAGTTTACATACCATATCTCCTTCTTGAGTCAAAGGAAAACCTTTAGGCTTCTCAATGTAGACTTCTTCTTCCAATTCACCATTCAAAAATGCAGACTTCACATCCATCTGATATACTTTGAATTTCTTAAAAGTTGCATAGGCCAAAAACATTATTACTACTTCAATTCTTGCTACAGGTGCAAAAGTTTCTTCATAGTCAATTCCTTTTAGGATCAAACTTTCCAATGTCATCATCTCTCTTTATATAACATTTTCTTACAAAAATTCTAAAATACTTAATTGAGGGTGCATGTCCAAACCATAATTCACAGGGTGTCTTATCTATGTCTGCTCTGATTTGTACTTTGTCCATTATATATACTGTTGTGTTCACTACTTCTCTCTAGAATATCTTCGCCAAATCATTCTCAAATAACATAGCTCTTGCTACTTTAGTCACTAATCTATTTCTTCTTTCTGTAATACCATTTTGTTCAGGTGTTCTACGAGCTCAAAACTATCTCTTAATGCCATTCACTTCACAAAAGGTGTTAAACTCTCTAGAAGTAAATTCTCCACTTCTATCAGATCTCAAACATTTAATTTCCATTCCAGATTCATTCTCAACTTTATTCTTAATGATCTTAAACTTATCAAATCCTTTAGATTTTTCTTTCAAAAATGCAATCCACATCATTCTTGTAAAATCATCAACAAGAATCATAAAATACCTTTCTCCATAGAATCCTCTAGTCCTGGTAGGACTGCTCAAGTTTGCATGAACAATCTCCAACTTCTCTTCAGATGTGAACTTCTTACTAGGAAATGAAATTCTCTTCTGTTTAGCCATCACACATTCCTTGCAAATCATGTTAGTAGGCTTCATAATTTTAGGCAAATCTCTTACTGCAAGTATAGTAGTCACTTTCACAATGTTATCAAAGTTTATATGACAAAACCTTCTATGCCATAACCAACTGTCATCCATCTTAGTAATCAAACATGTCATCTCAGTATGATTCAACTAAAATACATTACCTCTAGTTCTAGATCCAATTCCAATCAGATTTCCATCTTTATCCTTTATCACACAAGTTTTCTCAGTGAACCAAACTTCATATCCCGTATCAATTAACTATCCAACACTAAAAATATTATGTTTCAAACCATCCACAAAATAAACATTTTCAGTATTAGTCTTTCCATCAAGAGTAATAGATCCTATACCTTTAATCAAACAAGGTACATTATTTCCAACTCTCGCAAATCTTCCGTCATAATTGTTAAATTTTATGAACTTCATATCTCCAGTCATATCATGTGAACAACCACTATCTATAATCCAATTAGATTTATTTTCAACTTGGGAACCTAAGGCTTTTTCTTCCTTAACATCAGTTTCAAGATTCTCTTCTTTAATTGCTACAAATCCTATTTCATCATTATTCTCAATATCAATTTCACTTAAAGTTCTTTCAACACTAGCTTCAAGATCTTCATCATTAGCATAATAAAATTCCTTAGATCTTTTGGGCTTAAAATTGTTTTTGTTCTTCTTAACTCTTTTAGGACACTTAGATGCAAAATGACCATATTCTTGATAAGTCCAACATTTAAAAATTTTCTTACCGTCTAGTTCTCTCTTCACAAGCAAGGCAATCCCTTTTTCAATCTTTCAGTCTTCTCCATTTCTAGATCTACTGCTACCAGCATAATTTCCATTCACATTGATGCTTCTTAACAAGGTATGATGCATACTAAGAGCACTAAATGTTGTCTCCATTCTAGGTAAGTCTCCTGCTAACCTCAGCTTCATCTCTACTGCTTCCAATCTTCCAAGAAGAGTCTCTCTTGTAAAGTTTGTTGTTCAAGGTATAACTTGTTCAATCATCTTTTTTGTCTACTTGAATATAGGAGTCAATGTCCTCAGAATTTTCCATATTATTTCATTCTCTATCTTTGTTCCTTGACAATATTTTATCCCTGCAAAAATTTATGACATTCTACCAATATAGCTTCTAACAGATTCATCTTCCATCATTCTAATATCTTCAAATGCACATATCCAATTATGTAATCTAACTCTCTTTTCATGTTCATTACCTTCAAAAGTAGAGTGTAAAGCTTTCCAAATTTCATGAGTTTTTCAAACATTTTACCTGACTATACTCATTCTCCGGAAGGGCTGTCAAAAGTGCTTCTCTTGCAAGTATGCTACACATAAGTAGATCTCTCTCATCACTAGAGCATGTCTCGAGATTATCTTCTTCAATGAAAATCTTATCATTCTTTGTAATCAACCAATAACCTAGTCCTAAACATAGTAGATGTGTCTTCATCTTCTCTTTATAGTTGTCAAAATTTACTCCATCAAATTTAGGGCTTTCTTTCTTGAAATTCACCATGGATCTCCTTAAGCTATTAAACTTCTCTTTCAAGGACCTGCTACTTTGATACCAATTGTTAGAAATTAAAGTCCACCAAGATAATTGAGAGGGGGGGGGGCATGAATCAATTATCTGATAATTATAACTTTTATCAATTTCAATAGAATTTAACCATGTAAGCAATATAATTACCAACCATAGAAAGAAATTCATACACAATAACACAATGACACAAGGTATGTTGACTAGGGAACCTCTTGATCAAAGAGTAAACCTCGGTGGGAATGATGCTCACAAAAGATGCACTAATATGAATATTCCTTGTGAAAGGATATACTCTGTTAGGAGTCTTATAAAATACATTCAGTATGTATGAATCCTGGTTAGGATATTTTGAATCCCTTTTAAAAGATTCTAACCCTATTAGGAGTTATGGAATACAAAAGGACCCACTACCCAAACAACTTAAATGGATAGATCACTGAACACACTATCCAACTTACCTTAAGATTATTCAATAGAATAATATGAAATATGTTACCTCCTTCACTATGCCAAACTACACTCATTGCTATACCAGATGTCAATTTTAGATCTCTGTACTTCGCATGTCTTCCTTCACAATTTCACTTTCACAATTGCATTGGCTCTCTTCTTCACTTCATGCATACAATCACATTCAACCATAATAAATCACTTTCTCATTATACTCTTACATACATAATAATAAGGAAAAAAAATTCCTTCCTTTGTAGCACACTCAAATAATTACAAATGAGTCAGCATACAATTACAAAATAAAAGTTTTCACATGCTACACCAAAATTACATAAAACTGTCAGCTTCCAAATACAATAACTCTTCACTCATGTGACCTCAAAGTTTGCACTATCATCTATGTCACTATCAATGTGTCTCTAGCTTCCATTTAACTACACAAAACCAAATTCCATCTAGATTAGGAGATATCATCCGATTTCCACAAACCGCTACTCAGGAACACTGCTTGAATGTTGCTTCCACAAAAATGCTCATAACTTCCATGAATAAATGAATTACTATCTACGCTCTTAACTATAGACATATAACATATCAAAGAATATAACCTTAACATCGCATATCTCCAACTACAATATAACACATGAGCTAATCAAAATACCTTCTACTTCTCTGTGAGTCTCTAGAAGATCATTGTGTTGACATCAATGACAATCATAGTCATGAATGCAACAACAACTGGTACAAAATGACTGCCAATCATCCATTCCTAATAATTCATATACAATAATATAATGACATAAGATATGTTGACTAGGGAGCCTCTTGATCAAAGAGTAAACCCTAGTGGGAATGATGACCACAAAAGATGCACTAATATGAATATTCCTTGTGAAAGGATGGACTCGGTTACGAGTCTTATGAAATACATTCAATACATATGAATCACTGTTAGGAGATTTTGAATCCCTACTAAAAGATTCTAACCTTGTTAGGAGTTATGGAAGATAGAAGGACCCACTACCCAAATAGCTTCAATGGAAAGATTAATGAACACACTATCCAATTGATCTCTAGATTATTTAAAAAAATAATATCAAATCATTATTGATCTCAATAATATGTTACCTCTTCCCTAGCTATGCCAAACCGGACTCAGTGCTACATGAGATCTCAATTTCAAATCTTTGTACCTCGCATGTCTTCCTTCATAAATTCACTTTCACAACTTCATTCACTTCATCATAATTCATCACAACCATATTACAAAAAGGAAAAACATTCCTTCCTTTATACCACACTCAAATAATTACAAATGAGTTAGCATCCAATTACAAAATAAAAGTTTCCACATGCTACATCAAAATTACACAAAATTGTCGGCTTCCAATTAGAATAATTCTTCACTCGGGTGAGCTCAAAGTTTGTGCTATCATCCACGTCACTAATAATATGTCTTCAATTTCTCTCTAACTATGTAAAACTAGATTCCATCCCAATTAGAAGATATCATCCGATTTCCAAAAATCGCTACTCAGGAACACTGCCTGAATACTACTTCTACCAAAATGTTCATAACTTTCATGAATAAATGAATTACTATATGTGCTATTAACCATGAACATATAACATATCAAAGAGTAAATCCTCAACATGCCATAGCTTGATCTACAATATCCCATGTGCGCTAATCAAAACACTATCTGGTCCTCTACTAATGTCTAGTAGATCACTGTGTTGACATCAATGACAATCATAGTCATGAATGCAATAAAAAATGTTATAGAATGGCTACTAATACTCCCATAGGATATATTCAATATTCATTCCTAACATCTTCTCTATCCGGTCTATCTCCTCATTCATTTCTTGTATCTAGTCTTCATTTTCTAGTGCCTCTCTTGTTGTCTTAGGCTTGAATTCACATAGTAAACATATTGGATCTCTTGTCTTGCTTCTGGTCAGAACACCAGTATGTTTGTCTCCAATAATTTGTTCAAGCTTGTGATGTCTCCTTACATATTTTTATAAAATAGGTTATGCTCTCCTTTAATCTTACTCTTCAGGTTCACCAACAAGATTGTCAGATTCAGCTTCTGAATGCTCAGCAACCTCTTCCCGATACTCGGTAGCTTCCTTCTGTCTCTCAGCATGTTCTTCTTCTCTCTTAGCATTGTTTTCCTGATGCTCAACATTGCTTACCCAAGACTCAGCATTAGGTGAAAGTTTGTCACTTGCCTCTCCTTCCTCTATATACACAAAAGATATGTAATATTCTGGTTCTCTTTTGCTATTGGCTTCATTTTTCTTTGCATACTCATCAACTTTGACATTCACACTTTTCACAATTTTGTTAGTGTTAGAGTTCAAACACTTATAAGATTTACTTTTTGTGGAATAGCCTAGGAATATGCCCACATCACTTTTAGCATGAAATTTTTCATTTCTATTGTCCTTTAGTATGTAACATTTTCTTCCAAAAATTCTAAAGTACTTTACATTAGGTGCATACCAATGCCATAACTCATAAGCTGTTAGATTTGTACCTTTTTTGACTAGTACTCAGTTAAGAGTATAAATAGTTGTACTTACAACTTCTTTCTAGTACTTTTGTGCAACATTATTTTCAATCATTAATGTCCTTGCACAATCCATGATAGATCTATTTCTTCTTTTTTCTATACTATTCTGTGGAGGAGTTCTAGGTCCAGACATCTATCTTCTATTTCCTCTATCATTGCAAAACAAATTAAATTCATTGGATATAAATTCTCCACCTTGGTCAGATCTTAAACACTTCATATTCCTACATGTCTCCTTTTCAACCTTAGCCAAATACCACTTAAAAAATTGAAAACCATCAAGTTTTTCTTTTAAGAACATTACATTTATAATTCTGGTATAATCATCAACAAACATATTACAATATCTAGCACCACAATAGCTTTTTACACCCATGGGTCCATAAAGGTCAGTATGAACCAAATCTAAAGCATTCTCAGAAGTAAAATTCTTGCTCTTGAAAGTAGACTTTGTCATCTTACCCAACTGACATTGTTTGCACATTACATTCTTAGGTTTCTTCAATCTAGGTAGTCCTCTCACTTTCTTCTTACTAATTTCTACCAGATTATCAAAGTTAACATGACATAGTCACTTATGCCATAACCAAATATCATCAAGTTGTGCAATCATACATGTTTTTTCAGATGGGTCTAGATAGAACAAATTACCTCTAGTCTGTTCTCCACTTCCAATCAGTTCTCCAGTGGCATCAAATATTTTAGCCTTCCTATGATGAAATTCCACTTGGTAGCTAGTGCTATTTGTTAGATTAGGTGAAAGAATAATCTCCCAAGAACACCTACATGCATAACCTTGTCACATGGAAGAAGAAAAAGAACAAAAGGCAAGAAAAATCTATGGAGGCCAAAAAGCCAGAGACATCATATGCACATTCAAAAGAACAATCTCTATTATGAACACTATTACAATATGGTGATCTATATGAAATACGAAGAGGTGAATCCTTATAAGAGGAATCATGAAACCCTAAAAGGGAAACCCTAAGGTTGGCTTAAGAAACTAGAGTGAATAGGTGAGTTAGTAATTAGATCAAAATGATTTAATTAATAACACAAAAGACTATTACTCTAACACCCCCCCTTAAGATAAGCTTAGGGAGAAGAAAACCTAGGAGACTACTACAGAAAGAAGGAAAGATGGGTCCCGGCAACAAGGCTTGATTAGGTACCCAAATACAAGAAATCAAATAGATGAAGGAAACAAAGTCTCCAATCTAGGGAATGTCCCAAAGGATTTGAGAGATACAAATCCATAGAATGCCAAGAATACTTGCATGCAAATAACCTGTTACAGGAGAGAAGTAGAAAGAAGAAAAAAAGCAAAACTCAGAAGTTACTCAAAATGTGAGAGTAAATTATGATCCAAGTTAATGAAAAAATAATTACAAGGTTCAACCTATAAAGGTGAACAAAACCCTAAAGCCTAAAAAAGCTAGGTTGCACATTAATAATTAATAAAAGAATTAATTATTAATGCACCTAAGAGAAAGCTTAAGCACTAAAGAGTAATAACTTAACAAATTAAATCAATATGATTTAATTAGTAAGAAAACTAAATATTACTCTAACACCCCCTTAAGCTAAGTGCAGGGGGAAGCTAACCTAGCACAACTATGAAAGAATGTTAGATTAGGTGAAAGACTAATCTCCCAAGAACACTTGCATGCATAACCCTGTCACATGGAAGAAGCAAAAGAACAAAAGGCAAGAAAAATCTATGGAGGCCAAAAAGACAGACATCATATGGACATTCAAAAAAACAATCCCTATTATGAACAATATTACAATATGATGATCTATATGAAATACAAAGAGGTGAATCCTTATAAGAGGAATCATGAAACCCTAAAAGGGAAACCCTAAGGTTGGCTTAAGAAACTAGAGTGAATAGGTGAGTTAGTAATTAGATCAAAATGATTTAATTAATAACCCAAAAGACTATTACTCTAACACTATTAAGTTGTGCAACACTCAACATATTATAGTTAAGACCCTCAACCCAATAAGCATTTTCACAAGTGATCTAATCAGTTAGCTTAATCAATCATTTACCTCTAATAGAACATAGTGCATCATTACCAAATTTCACACTTCTACCTTTATAATGATCTAAGGTATCAAACTTAATCTTGTCACCAGTCATGTGATGTGAACAACCATTGTCAATAATCCATTTATCATTTTTGTTCACATAAGATATCAATGTAGTTTTCTCATCCTCATCAGACTCATCTTTCATTGCAACATAGACAACCTGAATTTCAAAATCATCTCTATCAATGTCAATTTCTTCTTCAACAATATAGCAAGATTTCTTACCTTTTCCTTTATAGTCCTTGTATCTTCAGTAACCTCTATCTTCTCTTTTGTCTTTATGCTTGTTGTCTCTTTCTTCATTCTTATTATCCCTATCAAGACATCTAGCAACTATATGACCAACTTTGTTACATGCAAAACATATAATAGCGAGTTTACCTTTATACTTTCCTTTTCCCCTTCTCAATATTCTAGCCATAAGAACTTCTAGATCCTCAAGTTCTTCATTAGGCATGTCACTTTCACTTTCACTCTCACTGATGCATCTTTATTTTTCTTTCTTTGACTTACTCAAAACTATTTGTGACATAAAAGCAGATTCAACATTGGCAATAGTGAAGTTATCATAGTTAGAAAGCTCAAAAGTAGTAAGCTTACCAACCAAACTTTCCAAAGTAAGTGCATTGTTAGGGTTACTTCTAGATTCCTAAATTACTAAAATTTGATAGCATAAATAGGACGTAACGTTCTCAATACTTTTCCAATTATAGTTTCATCATCAATAGTTCCATTTGATCCTCTAATAGCATTAACAACTTCTTTTATTCTACCACAATATTGTGCAATATTCTCACCTTCTTGCATTCTCATTTCATCAAATTTACCTCTTAGGCTCTTAGTTTTTTCTCTCAATATATTTATGTCACCACCATAGATGTTTGCAAGAGTGTACCACCTTTTCTTTGCATTAGTATAGTCCTTGATGTCTTTAAATTCTGGATAACTTAGGGTAGAAGCAATCTTCAACATTGCTTGGTTGTGCTCTTGTTTAGCTCTCATCTCCTCTATAGTCAGAGGTGCAATAGGTGTCACATAATCATGCTCAACATAAAACTTTGCAGAATCACCAATATTGGCTAGATGCAACTTCATCAAACTTTTCCATGTAGGGAAATTCTCCTTATTTAGCATCGGTACCTCTTCTTATACATCCTGATCATTTGCTCAAAGTACCTTTAAACTTGTTCTCTATAAGAAGAAAGAACTCTGATACCAATTGTTAATATGATTTAGAACAATAGGGAGGGGGGTGAATTAGTTGTTCTTAGGTCCAGATGTATAAAAAAAAAATTAAAACTCTTCAACAAATCAGATCCAATAACCAACAGATACTCAGTCATTAGTGATTGCATAACAAAAACATATAATAGTGCAATCCACTTATCCAATAGTATCTAACTTGAAAAAAACATAAATGTTCAAACCAAAACATTCACACAAGTATTAACACCATGATTTATAGTGGAAACCCAATTTGGGGAAAACCACTTTGTAACAAGTTACTATTATTTTCATTCTTCTAAAGTGAGCTCGGTGAAAAGCCAACCCTCTCAAAGGTTACAAACACACTATCATGTGTGACCCAAATAAAGGATTTAAACTACTCTATTGAAAGTGTGCCTTGTTATGGGACTTACATACATTCCATTAGAATGCAACCTTGTTCAAAGGATTTATACAAATGAGTGTTAGGTCAACCTCTATTAAAAGGCTTTTGACTGATACAATGGTTAGAAAGTAATAGTAGTATTGATCTAAAAACATACAAATCACTTTAAAAATATCAGATCCAATTCCATACACATATGTTGGCTTATTGAGTCTAAACCTTTGCCATCCCCATGACTAATATGATCAAAAATCCCTTCAGGAAATCACAACACTTCTCCTTTATCCTTTTCTTCTTATATAGTCAATAACATCAACAATACCTCCAGAATCCACTCTCTCTTTCACCTCATGCTTAGGTTTCCTTAATACTTCATCAATTAGGTCAATACATCTTTTGCCACTTAATCTCCTTTGTAGATCTTACGGTTAGGTCAGATACATCGAATCCTTCTTGTTTGATATCGCTAATGCATGGGTGGTGATATAAACATTTAATATGTGGTGTAGGGCACCTATAACCTTGGCATGCAAATTGTTAGATAGGTCTAGTGGTTGGTCTAGGTCCTCATTTATATTGTATTAACCCATTTTGTAAGTTGATTGATCACTAAGGTGTTATTATAAACCTAGTGAATCAAGGCAACAATAGGGTCTAGTAGCATGTTCAAGTGGTTTTGGTCATGTTTTTGTGTGTCAAGTGATAGGTTTTTTTTTTCTAGAGGTCTTAGGGGATCAGATATGTTCTCATAAATAAGTTTAGGCCTAAGTACACCTAAAAGTGACAAATCACCATGTTATGTTTTATTAACATGTACAAAAGAGTGTGTCCTTTGGTTTCCAATGGTCCATTGGAAATCAACAGTCATGTTTGAATTCAAATTGGATGTAATGTGATCCATAGAGGTGAAGAGGATCATTTTGTAAGGTTGGAAGTTGAAAACAATGCAATAAACCCTTAAAATTTTGGAAATTTGGTGAGACAATAGATTGTATGGATAGGTACAGCCTGGGAATGCATGCAAACATACTTTTATAAATAGAGTAAGGTGTTAGATTTCTTTTGGTTTGGGTTTGAGTTCAATTGGTGTTGTGAGTCAAAAGTTATAGAGATTTTTCTGGAACTGGTCTAGATTGCAGTTTTGAAGGAGCAACTTGCACTTATGGAGGCCTAACTTGCAAACCCCATGGTGGAAAATTGTAAAATTGGAGGGAATGCAAGTTAGGAGTTTGGAATATGAGATTCCATATTTTCAAGGTGATTGGACATGGGTGGAGGCACTTTCTAGCCGGCCCTAGGTCAAGTTGTTGAATAATCTTGACTAGGAAAAGTAGCCAAAAGGAGACAGTCGTAAAATCTGAGTTATGTGATGGCACCAAAAGTTTTTTGTGAGTATTTTGAGGTTTTATAAGGTTTCCTAGAGGATTTTGGGTCTTGGGAGCCCACTTTGCTCAAATTTTCATGATGCCCTAGCTTAGCTTGGCCAACTAGGCCTAGGAGTGCAATTGAGGTTTGGAGGTGCAGGACTAGGATCTCAACAAATCCTTTTAGGGATAGATAGAATAGCAAAAATAGTGTTTGAAATAGTGATTAGTTTCACTGGGTGTGTGGGAAATTTGAGATTTATAGCCCAAAAATGGAGAAGGGAGGGCTAATTGGCCTAATAGGCCTAATTGCTAGAAAGGAGTGTTGAGGCTTGAAGGGTACAAAAAAATTGCAAAATCTAAGTATTTGGAGTGTGTGTAGACTATCTCAAAGGAATTTTACCTAGAAGTGAAGTATTACATATAGTTGCTTCATAACCCATTGTGTATGGTGTGGGGTTAATAGCCAATTTGGAGCATTGGTGAAAAGACTTGGTAGTGAAAGACACTAGGAGACTTAACCAAGTCAGTAGCTGCAGAATCTACATCAGGTGGTATCAGAGCCACCAAGTTTTTGGTTGAAAGCAAGAGAAGAGATAAGATGTTATAAAATGAATAAGAGAGGGAGATCCCTCTAAAGGTGGCAAACGCTGAATTGACCAAGTTGGTCAAGGAGCAGATGGCAGAAAATAGAACCATAAGAGAAGAAAACATATTGATAAGAAGAGAGATGGAAAAATTGAAAGGCAAGGTGAGTAGGGGTCTTTTGATGACTCTGAAGATGAGAAAGAGGATGAAAAAAGACAAGTGCCACAAGAATCAAGGCAAGCTTTGGTTGATGATCAGAGGATCATGATTGAGACCCTTGAGAGGTTAGGGAGAAGAGACATGAAGCCTGACATCCCTATGTTCAGTGGTAGATTAAATCTAGAAGAGTGCATGGACTGGATTGAAGCCTTGGAAAATTACTTTGAATGTGATAATGTTCCTAAAATGCAAAGGATTAAAATTACCAAAGCAAAGATGAAGGGTGCTGCTTTGAGTTAGTGGAATTATCTCCAATCAGAGAGGTTGGATGAAGGGAAGACTGCCATCAACACATGGAAGAGAATGAAGTCTAAAATCAAGAAGCAATTCATCCCAGAAGACTATGAAGTCATACTGCATCAGAAGTTGCAAGGGCTAAGGAAAAAAGATATGGATGTGAATGCATACACGAAAGAATTTCATAAACTGACCTTAAGAGCAAAGGTGACTGAGACAGAGAGGTAGAAACTTGCAAGGTACTTAAATGGACTTAAGTACTCTATTCAGGATGAAGTATCTTTGTTCAATCCCAAATCAGTACATGCCTTCTTTCAAATGGCTTTGAGGATTGAAGAAAAACTGAAAAGGAAAAGTGACTCTCAGAATAAGAATAGAGGGGGCAGTAGTAGCAAGGGTAGAGGAAGGTTTGGAGGAAGAGGAACCTTCAAAAACAATGAGGAACAATCAAGAAACAAAGAGAATTAGGAGGGAGATTCCAATGCTAGAGGAGGCTTTAGAGGAAGGAGAGGAAATGGAAGGGGTAGGTCAAGTGGAAGAACCCCAGGACTGTTCACAGGTAGGTGTTTCAATTGCAGCCAAGTGGGGCATCAAGCATCCAAGTGCCCTGAGAAAACAAACCATCAGCAAGGAGGGGATAGGAGAGTTCATCTTGCTCATGAAGAGATGTAAAGAAATCAAGGAAGTAAAGGTAATGCAGATCCAGATGATGGAGAATCTTTGATGTTCAAGAGAACCTTGCTAAAGAAACCTCAAAGCAAGGAGCCACCACAAAGGAGAACCCTGTTCAAGACATGCTGCAACATCAAAGGTAAGAAGTGTAAAGTTATAATAGATTCAGGATCAACTGATAATTTTCCATCTAGTTTCATGGTAGAAAAACTTGGGTTAAAGAAACTCCCACATCCTAACCCCTAAAAAGTATCATGGTTAAACAAAGAGCAGCAAGCCTTGGTTAATGAGCAGGTCTTTGTTGATTTCAAGATAGGTGATTATCATGACAGAGTACTATGTGATGTGACTAACATGGATGCATGTCACTTGCTGCTTGGAAGACCCTAGCAGTATGATGTGGACTCTCAACATCAAGGGAGGAGTAATGTTTATGAGATCACCAAAGGTGGTAAACAATACATAATGAAGCCTCTACCTAAAGATACAAAAGAGGAGCAGCAAGCAAGCAGCCTGCTAGTAGTTGGAGAAAAGGAATTTTTGAAAACAATCAAGGAAAAAGATACCCCATGTTATGCCATTGTGGTCAGACCACAAGAGGAGAAGAAGGTGTGCAAGGTAGAAAAAGAAAAGGAACCATGGGAGATAGTGGGACCCAAGGAGATCAGAGAAATGTTGAAGTTGTATAAAGGAGTAATTGTTGATGGAAGGATAGAGACACTGCCACCAATCAGAGATGTCAGCCACTGCATTGATTTGATACCAGGATCAACACTCCCAAACAAAGCTGCATAAAAGCTTACACCTAGCCAAAATGAGGAGTTGGTAAGACAAATTGAGGAACTCTTGAAGAAGGGGTTTATAAGAAGGAGCATAAGTCCTTGTGCAGTGCCTGCACTATTAGCCCCTAAGAAGGAGGTTCATGGAGATTATGTACTGACTCCAGGGCTATTAATAAGATAACCATTAGGTACAGATTTCCCATGCCAAGGATGGAGGATTTGATGGACTACCTAGGAGGGGCAAAGTGCTACACCAAGATGGATTTAAAAAGTGGTTACCATCAGATAAGGATAAGAGAGGGGGATGAGTGGAAAATAGCATTTAAGACCAATGAGAGATTTTTTGAATGGATGGTGATGCCCTTTGGTCTCTCCAATGCACCAAGCACCTTCATGAGACTCATGAATGAGGTATTGAAGCCCTTCATTAGCCAATTTTTTGTTGTTTATTTAGATGATATTCTTATTTTTAGTAAGAACAAAGAGGAGCACTTGATACATGTTGAGCAAGTATTGAAAAGATTGTTAGAGGAGAAATTGAGGATCAATTTAAACAAGTGTGTTTTTATGCAAGAGGAGTTGATTTTCTTGGGATTTTTCATCTCCAAGGGGAACCTCAAAATGGATCCAAGTATGGTTGATGCCATCTTGAATTGGCCTACACCTAGGATAGCTAGTGAAGTTAAAAGTTTTCATGGTTTAGCAAGTTTTTATAGGAATTTTATAAGAGGGTTTAGTGATCTTAGTGCTCCCATGATTAACACCATCAAGGGTGGAAGGAAGTGTTTATTCAAGTGGACAAATGAAGAAAATGAATCTTTTGAAGCATTGAAGAAGAAGGTGGCTGAGCAACCAGTATTGGTGTTCCCTGATTTTAGCAAAGTATTCACCATAGAGTGTGATGCAAACAACAGGGCCATAGGTGGAGTCCTTAGCCAAGAGGGCAGGCCAGTTGCATTCTTTAGTGAAAAATTGAATGAAGCAAGGAAGAGATATTCAACTTATGACTTAGAATTATATGCTATGGTTCAGTCTCTCAAGAAATGGAGACACTATCTACTGTCCAAGGAGTTCATTGTTTATACAGATAACCATGCACTTAGCTTCCTTAATAGGCAAGAAAAATTGAATCAGAGACATGTCAAGTGGATGGAGTATCTTCAGTCATATACATTCATTATTAAACATAAGAAAGGGGTAGAAAATAAGGTTGTTGATGCCCTTAGCAGGAGGAGTTTGACTATTCAAGAGTTAAGATTGGAGAATGTGGGATTCAGCTCCATCAAGGACTTGTATGAGCAGGATGAAGATTTCAAAGAAGTTTATCAAGTATGTAAAGACATGACAGGTTAGTATCATAGCACCTATGCTAATTATATGTTGCAAGAAGGGTTACTCTTCAAAGGAGGGTAGTTGTGTATCCCTAGGGGATCATTAAGAGAAAACATCATAAAAGAGAAGCATTGTGGGGGCCTAGCAGGTCACTTTGGGTTGGACAAAACCCTTGAACTTGTGAGAAGATTCTATCACTGGCCTAAGATGCAGACAGAGGTCAGAAAATTTGTTGAAGCTTGTGTCATTTACCAAAAAGCCAAAGGAAAGACATCTAATGCTGGATTGTACACTCCATTGCCAATACCCAACAGACCTTGGGATGCTATAAGTTTGGATTTTGTGCTTGGACTGCCTAGAACAAAACAAGGCTTTGATAGTATTTGTGTAGTTGTGGACAGGTTCTCTAAAATGGCACACTTTCTGCCATGTAAAACAAGCAATGATGCTTCATATATTGCAGGGCTCTTCTTCAAGGAAATTGTGAGACTTCATGGACTACCACTGTCCATTGTTTCTGACAGAGATGCAAAGTTTATTAGACATTTTTGGAGGACTTTGTGGAGGAGGTTAGGCACTGAATTAAACATGTCATCTGCATACCATCCTCAATTAGATGGTCAGACTGAAGTTGTAAATAGATCATTGGGTAATCTTTTGAGATGTCTTACCAAGGAACATGGAACTACATGGGATGCTATCCTTGCCCAAGCAGAATTTGCTTACAACGATTCAGTGAATACAACAACAGGGTTGAGCCCTTTTCAAATAGTTTATGGTACTCACCCAAGGGGAGTGATGGAGTTGAGGGACATAAAGAGCATGGAAAGGAGTAGTGCACAAGCTAGTGACTTTGCAGAGGTTATGCAAGAGATTCATAAAGATGTCAAAGGTTGATTAGAGAGGATGACAAAGAAGTATAAGGAAGCAGTAGATAGTAAAAGAAGGGATCTACAGTTTGAAGTTGGGGATTTAGTTATGGTGAACCTCAAGAAGGAAAGGCTTCCTAAGGGGAAGTATACCAAACTCATGATGAGGAAGATGGGTCCCTATAGGATCTTGAAGAAATGCGGGCAGAATGCCTACAAAATTGAGTTGCCACCTGATATAGAACTGTCCAATACTTTCAATGTAGCAGATTTATACCTTTACAAGGGTCCACTAGAAGACAAGGGTGACAACAAAACCATTCCAATGAACAATGAAGTACTTGATTCCCTTCCTAAGCAAGGGACACCTATTTTTGAGTATGTGATGGACAAGAGGGAAGGGAGGAGGACCAGAAGACAAGTTTTTATGGAGTATCTCATCAAATGGGCAGGTAAACTAGTCGAAGATGCAAGTTGGATGAGTGAAGCTCAACTCAAGAAGCTGGGATATGAGGTCTCCAATCTACCAAGTCAAGAGGCTTGAGTTTCTTTGACCTAGGGAGTATGGTGCAGGGCACCTATAACCTTGGCATGCAAATTGTTAGATAGGTCTAATGGTTGGTCTAGGTCCTCATTTATATTGTATTAACCCATTTTGTAAGTTGATTGATCACTAAGGTGTTATTATAAACCTAGTGAATCAAGGCAACAATAGGGTCTAGTAGCATGTTCAAGTGGTTTTGGTCATGTGTTTGTGTGTCAAGTGATAGGTTTGTTTTGTCTAGAGGTCTTAGGGGATCAGATATGTTCTCATAAATAAGTTTAGGCCTAAGTACCCCTAAAAGTGACAAATCACCATGTTCTGTTTTATTAACATGTACAAAAGAGTGTGTCCTTTGGTTTCCAATGGTCCATTGGAAATCAACAGTCATGTTTGAATTCAAATTGGATGTAATTTGATCCATAGAGGTGAAGAGGATCATTTTGTAAGGCTGGATGTTGAAAACAATGCAATAAACCCTTAAAATTCTAGAAATTTGGTGAGACAGCAAATTGTATAGACAAGTACAGCTTGGGAATGCATGAAAACATACTTTTCTGAATAAAGTAAGGTGTTAGCTTTCTTTTAGTTTTGGTTTGAGTTCAATTGGTGTTGTGAGTCAAAAGTTATAGAGATTTTTTTGGAACTGGTCTAGATTACAGTTTTGAAGGAGCAACTTGCACTTATGGAGGCCTAACTTGCAAACCCCACAGTGGAAAATTGTAAAATTGGAGGGAATGCAAGTTAGGAGTTTGGACTATGAGATTCCAGAGTTTCAAGGTGATTGGATAAGGGCGGAGGCACTTTCTAGCCGGCCCTAGGTCAAGTTGCTGAACAATCTTGACTAGGAAAAGTAGCCAAAAGGAGACAGTCATAAAATCTGAGTTATGTGATGGTACCAAAAGTTTTTTGTGAGTATTTTGAGGTTTTATAAGGTTTCCTAGAGGATTTGGGGTCTTGGGAGCCCACTTTGCTCAAATTTTCATGATGCCCTAGCTTAGCTTGGCCAACTAGGCCTAGGAGTGCAATTAAGGTTTGGGGGTACAGGAGTAGGATCTTAGTAAATCCTTGTAGGGACAGATAGAAAAGCCAAAAGGGTGTTTGAAACAGTGATTAGTTTCACTAGGTGTGTGGGAAATTTGAGAGTTATAGCCCAAAAATAGAGAAGGGAGGGCTAATTGGCCTAATAGGCCTAGTTGCTAGAAAGGAGTGTTGAGGGTTGAAGGGTCCAAACAAATTGCAAAATCTGAGTATTTGGGGTGTGTGTAGACTATCTCCAAGGAATTTTACTTGAGAAGTGAAGTATTACATATAGTTGCTTCATAACCCATTGTGTATGGTGTGGGGTTAATAGCCAATTTGGAGCATTGGTGAAAAGACTTGGTAGTGAATGACACTAGGAGGCTTAACCAAGTCAGTAGTTGTAGACTCTACATCAATATGTTTAATCACTATGTTACTGAATGGGCATTCATACTATTTTCATTTGTGTTTTGTCATTGATGTTTACATATGCTTCTATGAAGGAATCAAACTGGTAATGATAGTGTATGGTTAGTGTACAGATGTTTCAGATACTAGAAAGTTAGATGAGAGTTTAGGAGGATCTTGTGATCTTATATTTGAGATTGCATCATTAGATGTTTCATGTTAAGAAAGTTACAGCTAATTTTGTAAAGACTGGTCACTGAAATTTGACAGTGAGAATTCACAGAGTTAGCCTCTAGGTTTTTGGTATATCTTTTAGAAGACTTTGAATCAACGTATGCAAACTTGAAGGATTGGTGATGTCATATATGGCGTATAGTTTGGTGATGGTTTATTCTAAAGTCTACTTAGAGAAAGAAGCATGTGTTTTGTTTGGAAAGCATAAATTAAGGATGTCAGTCCTTAATTGTTGTAATGTAATCATTGTATACTTGTTCTAGATACATTGTGTATCTTAGAAAGGGTTTATGTAATTATTTTTAATTAGGAAAGCCTCGTGGGCCGATCTGATCCTAGTAAATTGTAATAAGGTATAAATGAAAGGCTTTTTCTTTGGAAAAGATATGGTAGTGATATAAGTAAAAGAAGAAGGTTGTGAAAGTTGCAAGCTTGTGTTTGTCATATCTAGAGCAAAGGATTATTGGTGGACTTCATTGGAACTGATCAAGCAAAGACATTCACTAGCAAATAGTTCAAAAGATAGCATATTTCTCCATACACAACTATTGTGAACTAGTGAGTTCTTAAGGTGGACATAACATTCTTTCGGTAATGAGCCTTGGGAAATGAGCCCTCTTTTGTTTGTTGACTCCTAATAGGGTTTGTCCTCTTACAAGAACTATGTACAGTAATGTTTTAATAAGCTACTAACAGAGCTATATCTTCTAACAAGGATTAATATACTTTTATTACATCATTTGTGGGTGCTAATTCCCACCAAGGTTTTTACCTTTAACAGGGTTTCCCCGAAACCAAAATACTGTGTTATTGTGTTGCAATTCATTCTTTCTAATATTGACGAGCTTAAAAAATTAATGTTTAATATTTTGTTATATAACTGATTCATCCCCGTCTTAGTTGTATTGTGGACTGTTATTCCTAACAATTGGTATTAGAGCTTTTGGTCCTCAGAGAGAAAGCTTAACAAATTGAGGTGATATTCTATAGGAAGGATAGTCCTAAGTTTGATCCTAAAAACTTTGATAGTTGCAAAAACATGATGTGAACTCATTTGCTATGTTTGGGCATAGATTACTAGATGATCCTAAAGAAGAAGGAAACTATGAAGGCTGAGAATGATTTGCATTCAGCCACTGATGATGAAAAGAAGTTGTTTTCATGTAACATGGTCACAAGAGAAGCATTGATCAACACACTATCTGAGGGTGAGTTTACTGAAATTAAAGATTTGGATTTGAGAAGTGAAATTTGGAATAGACCAGAGGTATTGTATGAAGGAGACAAGTATACCAAACAAGCGAAGCTACAAAAGTGGAAGACAAAGATGGAGAAGCTACAAATGAATGAAGATGAAAGCATTAGAGCCTATGTTTAAAGGGTTACAGAAGCTGTAGATGGAATCAAAAATTGTGGAGGCACTTATGATGGAGATGAAGTGATTGCAAAGATTCTCAAATCTCTAACCCCTAATTATAAGTTCAAAGCTATGTCTATTCAAGAAACTATACCTTTGACATTGAACTTTAGTAGAGAAATGTTGATTGCAAAGCTAACTACTTATGAAGCTGCGGAATTAGGAGAAGTGAAACCTAAAGTTGAATCTACATTTAGGGCATCTAAACACAAGAAAGTATCTTCACTTCCAAGCACTAGAAAATAAGACCAAAAAGAAGATCTTGGTGAGTATGCCGAGGAATGGGAGAAGATAATGGAAGAAGAAAAAAAGATGGAAGAACTTGTTGCATTGATTTCTAGAAGAGAAAAAAGAGGTAAGGGAAAATTTTAAAGAAAGTTACCTTTGAAATGTTTTTCATGCAATAAGATAGGTCATTTTGCATCTAGATGTCCTACAAGAGTTCCCAAGTACAAACCTGATTATGCAAAAAATAGAAGAGTTAAAGAATGTTATTATGCTAGTGAAGGAATCTCTGATGATGATGATATAGACAATGAAGAGATTATATTTGTTGCTATTAAAGAAGAACCAGTTCATGAAGAAAAAGCCTTAGTATCTCATGTTGACAAGAAAACTGAATGGATAATTGACAGTGGATGTTCTCATCACATGAATGGTGATAGAAATAAGTTTGTTAAATTAGTAAATTATTGTGGAGGTGTTGTAAGGTTTGGAGACAATCTCCCAAAATCCATCATAGGGGTAGGATCCATTACTTTGGATGGAAAGACTAATACAGATAATGTATTAAATGTTGAAGGACTAAAAGACAATTGTTGAGTGTCAGACAATTAATGGATAAGAATTATCAGTTAAGTTTTGTTAATGGTAAATGCTTTATCAGAAGCAAGGAAGGAAAACTGATTGCTACTAGTTTAAAATCTAGAGGTAATGTATTTGAACTAAACACATCAGAAGCCTCTCATTTTGTTACTAAGGTAGATGATAGTTGGTTATGGCATATAATATTTTATCATGTTAATTTTGATAACATTGTGAAGGAAAGTATGGCTAATGCAGTAAGAGATCTACCAAAGATTGTGAAACCCTCTAACACTATATGTAGAGAGTGTGTTATGGGAAAGAAAACTAGAACTAGTCATAAAAGCAAATCATTTACATCATAAACGAAATTGGATTTGGTACATACATACCTATGTGGGCCTACAAGAACAAATTTATGCTATGGTGAAAGGTATTTTATACTCTTTGTTGATGACTTTTCAAGAATGATGGGGGTTAGTTGAGACAAAAATCATAAGCATTTGATAAATTCAAGTTGTTCAAAGAAAAAGTAGACAATGAATCTGGACTGGAAATAAAGTGTTTAATATCAGATAGAGGAGGAGAGTTTACATCAGATTTGTTCAATTCATATTGTGAAGAGCATGGGATAGCACAAGGTACAAAGTGATTGGTGATGTCATCTATGGCGTATGTTCTTGTGATGGTTTATTCTGAAGTTGACTCAGAGAATAAAGCATGTGTTTTGTTTGGAAAGCATAAATTTAGGATGTCAGTCCTTAATTGTTGTAATGTAATCATTGTATACTTGTTCTAGATACATTGTGTTTCTTAGAAAGGGTTTATGTAATTATTTTTAATTAGGAAAGCCTCATGGGCTGACCTGATCTTGGTAAATTGTAATAAGGTATAAATGAAAGGTCTTTTCTTTGGAAAAGATAGGGTAGTGATATAAGTAAAAGAAGAAGGTTGTGAAAGTTGTGAGCTTGTGTCTGTTGTATGTAGAGCAGAGGATTACTTGTGGACTTCATTGGAACTGATCAAGAAAAGAAATTTGCTAGCAAACAGTTCAAAAGATTATGTATTTCTTCATACAGACCTATTGCAAACTAGTGGGTTTTGAAGGTGGACTTAACTTTCTTTCGGCAATGAGCCTTGGCTTGTGAGCCCTCTTTTCTTCCTTGACTCCTAACAGGGTCTATCCTCTTACAAGGACTATGTACTGTAATGTTTCAATAAGCTCCTAATAGACCTATATCTTCTAACAAGGATTACTATACTTTTAGTACATCATTTGTGGGTGCTAATTCCCACTAGGGTTTTTACCTTTAACAAGGTTTCCTCGATACTAAAATATTGTGTCAATGTGTTGGCATTCTTTTTTTTTGATATTGATGAGCTTAAAAAATTAATGTTTAATATTCTATTATACAACTAATTCACCCCCCCTCTTAGTTGTATTGTGGACTATTATTACTAACAATTGGTATCAAATCTTTTGGTCCTCAAAGAGAAATCTTAACAAATTAAGGGGATATTCTATAGGAAAGATAGTCTTAAGTTTGATCCTGAAAACTTTGATAGTTGGAAAAAGAAGATACAAACTCATTTTCTATATTTGGGCATAGATTACTGGATGATTGCAAAGAAGAAGGAAACTCTGAAGGCTAAGAATGATTTTGATTCAGCCACTGATGATGAAAATAAGTTGTTTTCATGCAACATGGTCGCAAGAGAAGCATTGATCAGGGCACTATCTCAGGGTGAGTTTATTGAAATTAAAGATTTGGATTTCAGACATGAAATTTGAATAGACTAGAGGTACAGTATGAAGGAGACAAGTATACCAAACAAGCGAAGCTACAAAAGTGGAAGACAAAGATGGAGAAGCTGCAAATGAATGAAGATGAAAGCATTAGAGCCTATGTTCAAAGGGTTACAAAAGTTGTAGCTAGAATCAGAAATTATGGAGGCACTTATGATGGAGATGAAGTGATTGCAAAGATTCTCATATCTCTAACCCCTACGTACAAGTTCAAAGATATGTCTATTCAAGAAACTATACCTTTGACACTAAACTTTAGTAGAGAAATGTTGATTGCAAAGCTAACTACTTATGAAGCTGTGGAATTAAGAGAAGCTAAACCTAAAGTTGAATTTGCATTTAGGGCATCTGCACATAAGAAAGTATCTTCACTTCCAAGCACTAGCAAAGAAGACCTAAAAGAAGAGCTTGGTGAGTATGCCGAGGAATGGGAGAAGATAATGGAAGAAGAAAAAAAGATGGAAGAACTTGTTGCACTGATTTCTAGAAGAGAAAAAAGAGGTAAGGGAAAATTTGAAGGCAAGTTACCTTTGAAATGTTTTTCATGCAATAAGATAGGTCATTTTGCATCTAGATGTCCTACAAGAGTTCCTAAGAACAAACCTAATTATGGAAAAATTAGAAGAGATAAAGAATATTATTATGCTAGTGAAGGAATCTCTGATGATGATGATATAGACAATGAACAGATTGGATTTGTTTCTATTAAAGAAGAACTAGTTCATGAAGAAAAAGCCTTAGTATCTCATGTTGACAAGAAAACTAAATGGATAATTGATAGTGGATGTTCTCATCACATGACTGGTGATAGAAATGAGTTTGTTAAATTAGTAAATTATTGTGGAGGTGCTGTAAGGTTTGGGGACAATCTCCCAAAATCCATCATAGGAGTAGGATCCATTACTTTGGATGGAAAAACTAATATAGATAATGTATTACTTGTTGAAGGAATGAAACACAATTTGTTGAGTGTCAGACAATTAATGGATAAGAATTTTCAGTTAAGTTTTGTTAATGATAAATGCTTTATCAGAAGTAAGGAAGGAAAACTGATTGCTACTAGTTTAAAATCTAGAGGTAATGTATTTGAACTAAACACATTAGAAGCCTCTCATTTTGTTACTAAGGTAGATAAAAGTTGGTTATGACATAGAAGATTTTATCATGTTAATTTTGATAACATTATGAAGGCAAGTATGGCTAATGTAGTAAGAGATCTACCAAAGATTGTGAAACACTCTAACACTATATGTAGAGAGTGTGTTATGGGAAAGAAAACTAGAACCAGTCATAAAAGAAAATCATTTACATCATAAATGAAGTTGGATTTGGCACATGCAGATCTATGTGGGCCTACAAGAAGAAATTTATGCTATGGTGAAAGGTATTTTATACTCTTTGTTGATGACTTTTCTGGAATGACGGGGGTTACTTATTTGAGACAAAAATCATAAGCATTTGATAAATTCAAGTTGTTCAAAGAAAAAGTAGAGAATGAATCAAGACTAGGAATAAAGTGTTTAATATTAGACAAAGGTGGAGATTTTACATCAGATTTATTTAATTCATATTGTGAAGAGCATGTTAGAAAAAGACAAACATCTACTCCTAGGACTCCACAACAGAATGGGATAGCAAAGCGAAGAAACATGACTATACTTGACTCTGCTAGAACAATGTTGATTGAAGGAAATGTATCTCATGTACATTGGAGAGAGGTTGTTGGAACAATAGTGTACACATTAAATAGAATTCATATCAGAGAATGTACAAGTAAGACTCCCTATGAACTATGGTTTGATCATACTCCTACTATAAAATACTTCACAATTTTTAGTAGTAAATGTTATATCAAGAGGGATGATGAGATAGGGAAGTGTGATGCTAGAAGGGATGAAGGAATTTTCCTTGGCTACTCTGTCAAAATTAAGGCATACAAATGTTTCAATTTGAGATTGAGGAAGATGGTTGAAAGAAACAATGTAAGAATAGATAAGAAATTTTAGATACAAGAAAGAATGTATGACAGTAGTCAGATATCAGAGATGAAAGAAACCACTACTGCTGCAGAAGAAGAAGACCTTGTTGAGGAAGAAAATGAGAAAGAGGTTTCTGATGCTGATAAAAGAAAGACTACTGAGACTCCTAAAACTCCAAGGTATATAAAAAATAACCATCCCGAAAATCAAATTATTGGCAATACCAATCAAGGAGTGCTAACTAGATCTAAAGTTAGGGAAGAAATTTGTTTGATTTCTCAAGTTGAGCCAAAAACTACTGATGAAGCCTTTAAAGATGAATCTTGGATAATTTCCATGAAAGAAGAATTGGATCAGATAAAGAAGATTAATACTTGGGAATTGTTTCCTAGGCCTAAAAATAAAAATATTATAGGAAAAAAATGGATGAAGAAGGAACAATTGTAAGAAATAAAGCAAGACTAGTGTGTAAGGGATACTCATAGCAGGAAGGCATTGACTTTGAAGAAACATTTGCTCCTATTGCTAGAATAGAGGTAGTAAGATAATTCCTATCTTATGTTGCACACAAAAACTTCAAATTGTATCAAATATATGTTAAATTTGCATTTCTGAATGGAGATCTTGAAGAAGAAGTATATATAGAACAACTGGATGGGTTTCCTCTATGCGAAGACAAAGACATGGTTTGAAAATTGAAGAAAGACCTGTATGGGTTAAAAAAAGCTCCTAGGGCTTTGTATGCAAGGTTAGCCAAGTATCTACTTGGACTTGGATTCAGAAAAGGTAATGTAGATAGTAATTTGTATCGAAGAACTACTCAAGATGGAATCCTAATAGTAGAAGTATTTGTGGATGACTTTATATTTGGAGGTAATGATGATTTGTGTAAGAAGTTTGCTAAAGAAAAGGAAACTAAATTTGAGATGTCCATGATAGGTGAAATCAAATTCTTTCTTGGATTACAAATAACTCAGAATGAGAATGGTATTTTCATTTATTAGACCAAGTATCTCAAGGAATAGCTTTAGAAATTCAGAATGGAAGACTGAAAACCAGTAGGAACACCTATGGTGACTAGCAACAAGCTAACAATTGATGATGAATCAAAATGTGTTTTTGAGACTTTGTATAGATCAATGGTTAGAGGGCTACAATATCTAACTCACACTAGACCAGATATTGCTAATGTGGTTGGAATTGTGGCTAGATATTAGGCAGAACCCAAAGAGACTCATCTAGCTATTGTGAAAAGAATATTGAGGTATCTCAGAGGAACCATAGACTATGGTTTATGGTATGACATGAATGATAGCTTTGAACTTCATTCTTATACTGATGCTAATTAGGTAGGAAATATTGATGATAGAAAAAGTACCAGTGGTGGTGAATTTTTCCTTGGGAAAAAGTTGGCTTCTTGACTAAGTAAGAAACAAGATTGTATAGCACAATCTACTATTGAATCAGAGTACATTGCTGCTGCTATAAACTACACTCAGATTGTTTGGATGAAACAAATACTGACAGAGATTGGAATAATATTTAATGAGCCTATGGTTATCCATTATGATAACACCATCATGGTAGATATGTCCAAGAATTTGGTGATGCATTCTAAAAATAAACACATCTCTATCAAGTATCACTTCTTGTGAGACAAGGTGGCAGAAAAGGAAATCAAGCTAGAATATATCAGTACAAAAGAGCAGATTGCAGACATTTTTACAAATCCACTACCAAAAGATACCTTTGAATATCTTAGAGCTCTTCTAGGGGTTCACGCCCCTCCTTGTCAAAACTAAATGATGCAAGAGATGCATCAGTCTAGAAGTATTTAGAGCTTCATCACTTTCTAGACTAGATGTAGGGATCTACTCCTCAGGGGGAGTGATCATGGAAGAAAGTTTATATGTGAAGGCAGTTGAAGGATCATGGTACTCTTTTCCATTGCTATCAAAGGGGGAGTGTTGCTATGAGAAAATATCTACTGTTTGGGGAGTATGTTTAGTTGAAGGACTTTGGATTGATATAACCTTGGGATAAGATTTTCCCATATGTTGACATTAATGCCAAAGGGGGAGATTGTTGGATATTGCTAATGCATGGGTGGTGATTGAGACATTTAATATGTTTAATCACTATGTTATTGAATTGGCACTCATACTATTGTCATTTGTGTTTTGTCACTGATGTCAACAAATGCTTCTATGAAGCAATCATATTGGTAATTATAGTGTAAGGAAAGTGTATAGATGTTTCAGATGCTGAAAAGTTAGATGAGAGTTCAAGAGGATGTTGTGATCTTATATCTAAGATTGTATCATTAGACATTTCATGTTAAGAAAGTTACAGTTATTTTTGTAAAGACTAGTCACTAGACTATGAGAGCGAAAATTCATAGAGTTAGCCTTTGGGTTTTTTGTATATCTTTCAAAAGACTTGGAATCAAGGTATGTGAACTTGAAGGATAAAAGATAGGGTACTGAAGGATGATCATTGGTTAGTGCAAGGTATGGAGTGACTAGTGATGTCATTTGTGACATATGTTCTGGTGATGGTTTATTCTGAAGCTCACTTAGAGAATGAAGCATGTGTTTTGTTTGGCAAGTATCAATTAAGGATGTCAATCCTTAATTGTTGTAATTTAATCATTGTATACTTGTTCTAGATACATTGTGTATCTTAGAAATGGTTTATGTAATTATTTATAATTAGCAAAGCCTCATGGGATGACCCAATCTTGGTAAATTGTAATAATGTATAAATGAAAGGTCTTTTATTTGGAAAAGATATGGTAGTGATATAAGAAAAAGAATAAGATTGTGAAAGCTACGAGCTTGTGCCTATTGTATGTAGAGCAGAGGATTACTGGTGGACTTCATTGGAATTGATCAAGAAAAGATGGTTGTTGGCAAATAGTTCAAAATATTGTGTATTTGTTCATAGACACCTATTGCGAACTAGTGAGTTCTGAAGGTGGACTTAACCTTCTTTGGATAGTGAGCCCTCTTTTGTTCCTTGACTCTTAACAAGGTTTGTCCTCTTACAAGGACTATGTACTGTAATGTTTCAATAAGCTCCTAACAGGGCTATATTTTCTAACAAGGATTACTATACTTTCAGTATGTCATTTATGGGTGCTAATTCTGATTGGGGTTTTTACCTTTAACAGGGTTTCCCTGAAACCAAAATATTGTTTTATTGTGTTGGTGTTCATTGTTTATGATATTGATGAGCTTAAAAAATTAAACTTTAATATTTTGTTATACAACTGATTCACTCCCCTTCTCAGTTGTATTGTGGACTGTTATTCCTAACACTTCCAAGTTTATGTTCTTCGTCCATCCTTCTAGAAATATCTGAAATCTCCTTATAGATTTACAATAAAATGTTTTATAGTGTATTAAGTACTTTCATACAATCAATAAATAAAGTCAACATGTTTTACATAATCCAATAATTCAACTATTTTTTCCAAAAATCTAAATTCTTCCTCAAATGTAAATCACTAACGCTCAGTGAATATAGTGTTCAACTCCTCGGTCTTCATTAGAAAGCTCGGTCACCTCAAAAACCATTTCCTTGACTATTACTGATGTTCGGTCAACACTGAATTTACTCGGCATATACTAGCTCGGTCGACACTAACATCACTCAGCTTAAACTAGATTTCTTCACTTTTTCTCGGTTAAGCCTACTAGTTTAGTCTTTATTCATACTTAGATAAACAATGCATTATCTTATCATTGTGCTACATAGTTAAGTACCCATTGAAGTATCAAGATAACTCAACCTTTCGTTAGGTGCTATTGTTACCAACCTTGCCTGCAACCTTCTCAACAATCAAATAGATATAGTACTTTCTTACATAGAAATAGTCTTACCAGTTAAGGTTTGACATCAATGACAATACAAAAATTGCTTCAATTGTAGTTTCCAATAGTATCACCTTCAACTAGTTCCTGCAAGGGGTAAAGGAGATCTTAGAAAATAAAAGTAAACAAATTTTTCTCAAGAGTTTGAATCATTTCAATAATATGGATTTGTGGGTGGGGAAAAATAAGAGTAGTGATACTCTATAAAAGAAAAGAAGTTGGAGAAGATGCAAAGTAAATGTTGTCTTAGAACTATGTATTTGGTTTGACAAGGAAAAAGGAAGGAAGTCTTTTTCCTGTTTCAAATTCAAAAATTGGCACCAAGAAGGGAATAAAAAATAAAATTAAAGTTCTTTTTTTAAAAATAAACTACGAGGTTAGTATAAAATTATTGATATACTATAAAGGTTTAAATAATGAGTTGAATAAAGGCAAGAGACTATATCATGATTACATTCATGATTGTAGATGTTATGTACCTTGACATTCTAAAGGCATTTTAGGTAATTTTAAGAAATGCAGAAGTGAGAGTTTGAACAAAATTGAGAAGAAACATTTATTGGTAGTTTCCTATGTTATAGAAAAGTGTATTTTTTGAGGCCTTTAGAAAGGAATTTGGGGTTGAAATTGTTGTTTGTCCCTTAGCATAGTATCTCAAAGGAATGGTGTCAAGTGGTTGAAATTAGATCTCCTAAAGACCTTTTTGAAAAGGTATTATGTTCGTATTTTTGAGCAGCAAGCAAAATGTTATGACCGGGCCATGGAGTTGAGGTAACAAAATGCAATGATTTTACCATGATCCACAAGCTTCTTTCCCATCAAGTGCTTCATCTTCCAAACTATTCTCGCTACAAAGAACACTAAGCATCAACATCACAAATTTTTTAAATGTTGGAAGGAAGGGGTGGTAGAAGATATCTCGCTAGACTACCACGTGTTTATCGAGTGCTAACCACAAATTAATTTTTGCTGGTAAGCCCAGGAAGTACTTAAGTTACACACATGGATGTCTCACAAGCATTTCAAGGAGTTTGAATTTATTTAAAGATTGAATTCCTTTCTTGAGCATCATGTGTCTTTTCCTTTTACTAGCCAAAGTACCTTTTCTAGTGGTTCCTGATACTTTCCAAGGATGTACCTATGGGTGTCTCATAGGCATTTGTGGATCTTTAGATTTTGTTCAAGGGAAGTTTTCATGCCTAAGTGCCATGTGTCCTTCTTGTTGCAACTATATTTTTTTATGCATCCTACACCTATGCGCTCTTTTCTCTTGCATTCAAGCATGGATTTCAAGTTTTAGTTTATAGTGTTTTCTAGGAAAATTGTCACATGTTTGTTGTAGAGTTTTAGCTAGGCGTAATGATGGAGGATATGTTTGTATCTACAAAAAAAAGGCTAGATGTCATTTTTTGAGCTAGTGATGGATATCTCAGCTTCTTAGGCTTCATGGAAATGAACACTTGGCACTCATTCTGATGGGTTTTCTGATTACGATTTTAAGGCCACCACTTTCTAGCTGCTATATATTGTCAATTCTTTGTAATGTTAAGGGACACATGAAGAATAGATTATTATTGAATGAATTTCCACTTTTATGCAGACAACTATTTTTGCAAGCCTTAAAATTGTGATGGACATTTGAATCAAAGAAATACATCAATTGTGCTAAATATCCCTTTTCTTTTTAAAGATTCATTGCTTCATAAAGGTTTTCTATGCTATTTGTTGACTTTAGCATATGCAATTTTGGTTTTCCTTGGGTAGATTATGATTTAAGCTTCTTTATTTTTTGATAACCATTGTACAATTTTTCTTTATGTCTCAGGCTTGAATATTTTTTCATACATCTGTGACTATTCCTAATTCATATTTGATTTAGAGGTTTCCTTAATATTTCATTTTAAGGAATTGCCTGTGGATTTTAAACAGTTCTAATTTCTTGGCATATAACCTTTTACTATTTTTAGAATACATCTTTCCCTTTCCCTCTGCAGATGAAGATCCAACTTATAAAATCTTAGAGGTCTTTTAATGAAATAGCATAAGTTCACCCACTCATTAATCTTTCCATAGGCCATGTGTTAGGAACAACAGTCCATAATACAACTGAGAGGAGGGGTGAATCAATTGTTTAATAGAATGTTAAACTTTAAGCTCAACAATATTAGAAACAATGAACACAATGAATGCCAACACAATAACACAATACTTTGGTCTCCGGGAAACCCTGTTAAAGGTAAAAACTCCAATGGGAATTAGCACCCACAAATGATGTACTGGGAGTATAATAATCCTTGTTAGAAGATATAGCCCTATTAAGAGATTATTGAAACATTATAGTACATAGTCCTTGTTAGAGGACAGACCCT
This sequence comes from Chamaecyparis obtusa, assembly GCA_027943335.1. NCBI lineage: Eukaryota > Viridiplantae > Streptophyta > Pinopsida > Cupressales > Cupressaceae > Chamaecyparis > Chamaecyparis obtusa. The sequence goes on from BSBK01003034.1 coordinate 377,540, forward strand.
GTTAGGAGTTAAGAATAATAAAGGGCTCACTTCCCAAGGCTCATTGCCTAAAGAAGGTTCAATTCACCTTCAGAACTCACTAGTTCACAATAGGTGTATATGAAGAAATACACAATCTTTTGAACTATTTGCTAGCAACTTGTCTTTGCTTGATTAGTTCCAATGAAGTCGACCAGTAATCCTCTACTCTACACACAAAAAACACAAGTTCAAAACTTTCACAACCTCCTTATATCATACATATTCCATCCATATCTTTTCCAAGGAAAAGACCTTTCATTTATACCTTATTACGACTTACCAAGATTAGCTTGGCCCATAAGGCTTTCCTAATTACAAACAATTACATAAACCCTTGCTAAGATACTCACTGTATCTATAAAAAATTTACAATGATTGCATTACAAGAATTAATGACCAACATCCTTGATTTGTGCTTGCTAAACAAAACACAGGCTTCATTCCTTGATACGAATTCAAAATAAACCATCGCCAGAGCACAAGCCATAGATGATGTCACCAATTACTTCATACCTTTCACTAACAAATGAACATCCATCAGTACTACTTCCATCATCCTTTAAGTTCACATATCTGGAATCCAATCTCTCTAAAAGATATATCAAAAACTTAGAGACCAAGTCTGTTAATTCTCACTATCATAGTCCAGTGACCAGTCTTTACCAAAACATCTGTAACTATCTTAATATGCAATACTTAATGATGTGATCACAAATATAAGATCACAACAACCATCTAAACTCTCATCTAACTTCACAACATCTGAAACATTCGTACACTAACTATACACTATGATTACCAGTCTGGTTCCTTCATAATAGCATATGTTGACATTAATGACAAAACACAAATGATAATAGTATGAGTGCCCATTTAGTAATGTAGTGATTAAACATATTACATGTCTCAATTGCCACCCATGCATTAGCAATATCAAACAATGTCCCCCTTTGGCATTGATGTCAACATATGGAAAAATCTTATCCAAAAGTTATCTCCATCCAAAGTCCTTGAACTGAACAATCTCCTCAAACAGTGGAGATTTTCTCATAGCAACACCCCCCCTTTGACAACAATGGAAAAGGGTGCTATGAGCTTTCAATTTCCTTCACATATAAACTTTCTTCCATGATTACTCCCTCTAAGGAGTAGATACCTACGTCCACTCGAGAAAATGATGAGGCTCTAAACACTTCTAGACTGATGCATCTCTGCATCATTTAGTTCTGACTAGGAGGGGTCTGAACCCCTAGCATACCTCTAAGATATTCAAAGGTATCTTTTGGTAGTGGCTTTGTAAAAATGTCTGAAATCTTCTCTTTTGTACTGATGTATTCTAGCTTTATTTTCTTTTTCTACAACCTTGTATCTAAAGAAGTGATACTTGATAGAAATGTGTTTCATTTTAGAGTGCATCACTAGATTCTTTGACATGTTTACTATGTTGGTATTATCACAATGGATAACCACAAGCTCATTAAAATTTATTCCAATGTCTGTCAGCATTTTTTTCATCCAAAAAATCTGAGTGTAATTTATAGCAGCAACAACATATTCTAATTCAATAGTAGATTGTGCTATACAATCTTGTTTCTTACTTAGCCAAGAAACCAACTTTTTCCCAAGGAAAAATGCACCACCACTGGTACTTTTTTTGTCATCAATATTTCTTGCCCAATGAACATCAGTATAAGCATGAATTTCAAAGCTATTATTCCTATCATACCATAAACCATAGTCTATGGTTCCTCTAAGATACCTCAATATTATTTTTATAGTAGCTAGATGAGTCTCTTTGGGTTCTGCCTGATATCTAGCCACAATTCCAACAACATTCGCAATATCTGGTCTAGTGTAAGTTAGATATTGTAGCTCTCCAACCATTGATCTATACAAAGTCTAAAAAAAATGTTTTGATTCATCATCAATTGTTAGCTTGTTGCTAGTCACCATAGGTATTCCTACTAGTTTACAATCTTCCATTCGAAATTTATTAAGCATTTCTTTGAGATACTTGGTCTAAGAAATGAAAATACCATTCTCATTCTGAGTTATCTGTAGTCCAAGAAATAGTTTCATTTCACCTATCATAGACATCTCAAATTCACTTTCCATTTCTTTAGCAAACTTCTTACATAGATCATCATTACCTCCAAAGATAATGTCATCCACAAATACTTCTACTATCAAGATTCCATCTTTAGTAGTTCTTAAATATAAATTACTATCTGCATTACCTTTTTTGAACCCAAGCCCAAGTAGATATTTGTCTAACCTTGCATATCAAGCCCTAGGAGCTTGCTTTAACCCATACAGGGATTTCTTTAGTTTGCACACCATATCTTTGTCTTTTCATAGAGGAAATCCATTTGGTTGTTCTATGTATACCTCTTCTTCAAGATCTCCATTCACAAATGCAGATTTAACATCGATCTGATACACTTTGAATTTTTTGTGTGCACCATAAGATAGGAATAATTGTACTGCCTCTATTCTAGCAATAGGAGAAAATGTTTCTTCAAAGTCTATGACTTCTTGCTATGAGTACCCCTTACACACTAGTCTTTCTTTGTTTCTTAAAATCATTCCTTCTTCATCCATTTTGTTTCTAAAGACTCATTTTGTTCCTATAATATTTTTATTTTTAGGTCTAGGAACCAATTCCCAAGTGTTATTCTTCTTTATCTAATCCAATTCTTCTTTCATGGCTTTTATCCAATATTCATCTTTAAAGGCTTCATCAATAGTTTTTGGTTCAACTTGAGAAATTAAACAAATTTCTTCTATGGCTTTTTATCTAGTTAGCACTCCCTGACCGGTACTATCAATAATTTTATTTTTAGGATGATTATTTGTTACATACCTTGAATTTTTAGGAGTCTCGGTAGTCTTTCTTGTATCCATATCAAAAGCCTCTTTTCCACTTTCCTCAACAAGTTCTTCTTCTTCTGTAGTAGTAATGGTTTCTTTCTCCTCTGATATCTAACTGTTGTCATGCACTCTTTCTTGTATCTAAAATTTCTCATCTATCCTTACATTGTTACTTTCAACCATCTTCGTCAATCTCAAATTGAAACATTTGTATGCCTTGCTTTTAACATAGTAACCAAGGAAGATACCTTCATCACTTCTAGCATCAAATTTTTGTATCTCATCATCCCTTTTGATATAACATTTGCTTCCAAAAATTATGAAATATTTTACAGTAGGAGTATGATCAAACCATAGTTCATAGAGAGTCTTACTTGCACCATCTCTGATTTGAATTCTATTTAATGTGTACACTACTATTCCAATAGCCTCTTTTCAATGTACATGAGATACATTTCCTTCAATTAGCATTGTCCTGGCAGCATCAAGTATTTTTCTATTTCTTCGCTCTGCTATTCCATTCTATTGTGGAGTCATAGGTGAAGATGTTTGTCTTTTTATCCCATGCTCTTCATAGTATGAACTAAATAAATCTGATGTAAAATCTCCACCTCTGTCTAATCTTAAACACTTTATTTTCAGTCCTGATTCATTCTCTACTTTTTCTTTAAACAACTTGAATTTGTTAGCTGCTTCTAATTTACCTCTCAAATAAGTAACCCACATCATTCTAGAAAATTCATCAACAAAGAGTATAAAATACCTTTCACCATAGTATGAATTTTGATGCAGGAGCATCTTGGGTGTAAGAGCAATCTTGCATCACCCAAAAATATTTCTATTTTTGTATTCAATAAGGGCTATTTTGTGCAGAGCTGCTATTTATGGAAAGTTACTATTTTTGGTAATTTTTGTATGTGCTCAGAATGATCTGATTTCTTTCTTGGAGGTTCATTTTGGTCATATAAGTCTGCCAGTAAAGTTTCATTGCCAGATCAAGTGTATATTGGAAGATATTGAAGATTTTCGGTATTGGCAGCAAGGTACAGAAACTTTGAACTCAGTTTTGAAGGCTTTAGAGGCCCCGAATGAGGTCAAAAATTTGGGTGACAAGTGCTTGCGCCAATCAAGCCTGTAGAGCGCTTCGTGGCATTTCTGAAATGGGGTTATAATAGCCGATCGGGTCAACTGGTGATGACTTATGGTCTTCGGAAGTTGGGCCACCTGAAATGGCGAAAAATAATTTTCTTCAAAATTTCTGTTTGGGTTTCAAAGGTTATCTTGAGCTGACTATGATGTAATAAAATGTAAAATAAAATAATTCTAAGTTTGGTTGGCCTTATTGGCTAAAATTCTGGAACCTTCCCAGGCGGTGGAAAATTGCCTATATAAGGAAGGCTGTATTATTGTCTTAGGCAGTTCAGAATAGTTCTGGGTAGTAGATCTGAGTAATAGTTTGAGGCTTTGTCCTACAAAATAATGTAAGGGAATGCCCATGTGGCTTTGCATATTGTAATTCTGAAAGTTTGTAATTCCACATTTGTGGAGATAATAAGAAGCCAATTTTCTGTTCTTGCATATTGTTGTTGTTTCTCTATATCTGTAATGTGTTTGTGGTATTAAGGGGAGCACCCTTCATCAAATTTGATCTTGTAGGCCCACATAGATCTATATGTACCAGATCCAACTTTCCATTTCATGTAAATATTTTTCTTTTATGACTGCTTTTAGTTTTCTTTTCCATAACACATTCTCTGCATATACTGTTAGAAGGTTTCATAATCTTCGGTAGATATTTTACTACATTAGTCGTACTTGCCTTTGCAATGTTATCAAAGTTAACATGAAAAAATCTTCTATGCCATAACCAACTATCATCTACCTTCACAACAAAAAAAGAGGCTCCAAATGTGTTTAGTTCAAATATATTACCTCTAGATCTTGAACTCGTAGCAATCAGTTTTCCTTCCTTGCTTCTGATAAAGCATTTACCATTAACAAAACTTAATTGAAAGTTTTATCCATTAACTATCCAACACTCAACAAGTTATGCTTCAATCCTTCAACTAGTAGTACATTGTCTGTATTAGTCTTTCCATCCAGAGTGATGGATCCAACTCCTATGATGGACTTTGGGAGATTGTCCCCAAACCTTACATAACCTCCATCATAATTTACTAGTTTAAAAAAATTATTCTTATCACCAGTCATGTGATGAGAACATCCACTATTAATTATCCATTCAATTTTCTTATCAAAATGAGATACTAAAGATTTTTCTTCACGAACTGGTTCATCTTTAATATCAACAAATCCAACCTCTTCATTGTCTAAATCATCATCATCAAAGATTCCTTCAATAGAATAATAACATTCTTTATTTCTTCTAATCTTTGCATAATCAGGTTTGTATTTAGGAACTCTTGTAGGACATCTAGATGCAAAATGACCTATCTTATTGCATGAAAAACATTTCAAAGGTAATTTTCCTTCAAATTTTCCCTTACCTCTTTTCTCTCTTCTAGCAATCAGTGCAAAAAGTTCTTTAATCTTCTTTTCTTCTTCCATTATCTTCTCCCATTCCTCAACATACTCACCAAGATCTTCTTTTAGGTCTTCTTTGCTTGTGCTCGGAAGTGCAGATACTTTCTTGTGTGTAGATGCCCTAAATGAAGATTCAACTTTTGGTACAACTTCTCCTAATTCCACAATTTCAAATGTAGTTAACTTTACAATCAACATCTCTCTGCTAAAGTTTGGAGTCAGGGGTATAGTTTCTTGAATTGACATTACCTTGAATTTGTAAGTAGGAGTTAGAGATCTGAGAATCTTTGCAATGACTTCATCTTCATCATAAGTACCTTCACAATTTTTTATTCCAACTATAGCTTTTGTAACCCTTTGAACATAGGCTCTAATTCTTTCATCTTCATTCATTTGAAGCTTCTCCATGTTTGTATTCCAGTTTTATGATTTCCCTTATTTAGTATACTTGTTTGTCTATTCCAAATTTCATGTGCCAAATCTAGATCTTTAATTTCAGTAAACTCACCCTCAGATAGTGCACTGATCAATGCTTCTCTTGTGACCATGTTGCATGAAAATAGCTTCTTTTCATCGTCATTGGCTATTTCCAAGTCATTCTCAACCTTCAAAGATTCCTTCTTCAAAATCATCCAGTAGTCTATGGCCATGCATAGTAGATATGTTCACATCTTTTTTTCCAACTGTTGAAATTTTCATGATCAAACATAGGACTTTCCTTCCTATAGAATGCCATTTCCAAGATCACCTCAAACTATTAATGATGCAGGAGCATCCCAGGGTAGTTGGCTATCCTGCATGTTTGGGAGATTTGATGGAGTTGTGTGGACTTATTTTCATGTGTGAGGGGTTTGGTAGAATTGGATAAACCTACTTGGGTCTTGGGTAATTGGTTTTGATGTATTTAATGGTCTTGGTTTCTCAGCATGGCCTAGAAGGAGCTCAGCCTTGCTTATGATTTTGGTGCCTATTTCAAGCTGTATAAGTAATTTTCCACAAAGAGTTAGAGGTTGAAAATTTCAGGGATTGAAGTGGGCCTATATTTATTCCTACGGTTCCAAGCACGAGTTCTAATTCATCCAGAGCTAGGAGATATCATGATTTTACTAAGACATCTATTTTGGAATTTAATTGTTGTTGTTGGCCGACTTGTGGCATTTAATTTCGGTATTTGTATTTAATTTATTTTCAGGGCCGACCTGTGGCTTAGATTGGTATAAGTAGAAGTTGTGGGGGAAGTCTTTAGGGCAATTCATTCATCCACTTGGGAGAAGAGGAGGTGGATGTGGAGCGAGTTTTGAGGAGAGCTAGTAGCTGCGGCTTGGGAAACAAGGAGATTGCTTGGTGGGCTTGCGAGCACAAGTTTAGATCTTCCTTGGGAGTTCCTACCAGTGTGTGGATCTGGGCTAGCTAGGGTTTTGGTTTGGATCTTACGAGATCTTGTGGAGTTTCTATTGTAATTGCATTGTATTTGGCCATAACCCGGAAGGCCTTACAGTCGGGCATGTTGGATGAAAATATGATGATTCTATTATGAGTATTGGCAGTGTGTGGATCTATATCTCTGTATTGTTATTATATTCTATTGTGTGGTTATTTTCTGGGGGCTAGGATATCTCCATTGGGGATCCTCCTACCTTGCACTGCATCAATTAAGCTTTCTCTCTAAGGACCACAAGCTCTGATACCAATTGTTAGGAATAACAGTCCACAATACAACTAAGAGGGGGGGGGGGGTGAATTAGTTGTATAACAGAATATTCAACTTTAAACTTTAAGCTCAAGAATATTAGAAATAATGAAGACAATAAATGCCAACACAATAACACAATATTTTGTTCTCGGGGAAACCCTGTTAAAGGTAAAAACCCCGGTGGGAATTAGCACCCATAAATGATGTGCTGAGAGTATATTAATCCTTGTTAGAAGATATAGCCCTGTTAGGAGCTTATGGAAACATTATAGTACATAGTCCTTATTAGAGGAAAGACCCTGTTAGGAGTCAAGAACAATAGAGGTCTCACTGCCCAAGGCTCAATGCCCAAAGAAGGTTAAATCCAACTTTAGAACTCACTAGTTCGCAATAGGTGTATATGAAGAAATACACAATCTTTTGAACTATTTGCCAACAACCTATCTTTTTTTGATCAGTTCCAATGAAGTCCACCAATAATCCTCGTCTCTACATACAACAAATACAAGTTCGCAACTTTCACAATCTCCTTATATCATACATATTCCATCCATATCTTTTCCAAGGAAATGAACTTTCATTTATACCTTATTACAATTTGCCAAGATCAGGTCATCCCATAAGGCTTTCCTAATTAAAAAAAAAATTACATAAACCCTTGCTAAGATACACACAGTATCTATAACAAATTTATAATTATTACATTACAATAATTAATGACCGACATCCTTGATTTATGCTTTCCAAACAAAACACACGCTTCATTCCTTGAGTCAACTTTAGAATAAGCCATCACTAGAGCACATGCCATAGATGATGTCACCAATTAATCTATACCTTGGACTGACCAATGAAGATCCATTAGTACCTCTTCCATCATCCTTCAAGTTCACATACCTCAAATCCAATCCCTCTGAAAGATATATCAAAAACTCTAAGACTAACTCTGTTAATTCTCACTATTATAGTCCAGTGACCAGTCTTTACCAAAATAGTTGTAATTCTCTTACTATACAATACCTAATGATGCAATCATAGATATAAGATCAAAATAACCACCTAAACTCTCATCTAAATTTATAGCATCTGAAACATTCATACACTAATTGTACACTGTGATTACCAGTCTAGTTCCTTCATAAAAGCATATGTTGACATCAGTGACAAAACACAAATGACAACAGTATGAGTGCCCATTTAGTAACATAGTGATTAAACATATTACATGTCTCAATCACTACCCATGCATTAGAAATATCCAACACCATGTATCTAGAAAAGAAATTTTAGGTATCAATAATAATCATAGTAAAGTTGGATCTTATAATTTTAAAATATAGAAAATCTAGCATTACATGTGAAGGATTTTGGCAAGGAGATCAAATTGTAATGAGGACAATATGGACTATCTAATTAGTCCCAACACAAATGATGATGACATCATCATAGCCAATTAGTATTAAAATTGTTCCTTCAATAACAAGTGGCATGCAAATTATCAATATTAATGTGAAAAGTTTCATTCTAAACATGCCAAAATTTGATAAATAGTAACGATGGGTGCTCATGAAATATTTTTAAAAAAACTCTTTTAAGAACCATTGTGACTTTTTTGATGAAAAGTGAGAAAGGGTTTTTTCGGAATATAGTGACAGTGTGTAGTGGGCCTTACTAGATGAATGATTTCAATATCCAATCTACCGCCCTAATAGCGATGGTTATCTTTTTGAAAAGATCATAACCCAAATATTGTTAAGAATTTATGCACTATGAGGACCTATTGAACTTGGTTACTAGTGTAGAGCCCACCCCTTATTTCCAAGCCATGAGGGGCTATAAGATAACTCTATCGACCAAATTATACAATTATTGGTAGAAGGGTTATGTTAAGATTGGAGACATTGAGTTTCAAGTCACATCAAAATTGATCATTGAGGCTACTAGGATGAAATGTAAAGGAGAAAAAGTGGAGAAGTAGGGCCTGAGAGATTATGAGACCTATATGAATAAATTCTTTAGGAAAGGTGAGAATTTGGTGGTGGCTTGAAATAAAAATGGGTGTGAAAGACCCCTTCTAATGCCTCCATTCCCTCTTTTATGTTATCATGTTATAAAATATTTTACCCTTGAAGGGTGGTACACTACTTTTCATTGTTACGATTTTCCAATCTTGACCCATATTAGGAATGGTGAAATAATTAATATGTTGGTTTTCTTATTTTCATCTATGAGTGGTAGTATTACCAAACAGGCTTCCCCCTATTGCACCAAGGGCTAATGTAAGTCTTATATGAGAAAAAATTTGATAAATCCCCCTTTAGGAGTCATTGTGATCCAACCCTCAAAGTGAAGCATAACTGCAAAATGACCCCCCAAAATGTTTGGTCTACATTGAGCTTATAGAAAGTAATCCCTTGCCTAAAACCCCTATCATTAAGAAGAATGGAAAAGATAATAAACCCCTTGAATTTTTTCTTTTAGAGACCACCCTTGAAAAGAGAAAATATCCCGCTATCAAGCCTAGTTTAGCTAAGATGAGGAAAACTAGGAAAGGCAGAAAAACTACTACTTTATTTGTGTATATTAAATAAATTTAACAGCAAAATATTAAAAGGGAAACTCAAGAGGGAATGAGGCATGAGATGAGTTCTAGGGAGAGAAGGTCAACTAATTGTTAAAACTGGAATAGAGAGGGAAGAACATTTTAGAGGAAGTGGTGTCTAAGACAAAGTTTTGGTACAAGCTTGAGGAAAAGGATTCTTTGAACATCTGTGAGGATGAAGATTATCAGGAGGGGGAAGAATTCTAAAGAGGAAAGAAAAGAGAAATTTGACGAGGAGAGCAGAGAAAAATCAGTGTATATTACAGTTAACCTCATAGACTATGATGAGGTTGTTAACAAATCTTGTGCTTCCCCAATTCCTAATATAGATGATATTACTCAAGAGTCCCCCTTGTCCCCTAACATTTCAAAAGAAAAATAAATCCAGGTTGAGTTTAATGAACATTTTGATAGGTTATAGATTAGTGTGACTTCATTGGTGAATAAAATTTTTCATAAGTCATAGACTCATTTAACTGTATTAGAAAATAATGTTGCATCTTTAGAAAAGACTAAGGTTCTATTTCGTAAGGACATTTCTACCATCTACAGAATTAAAAATGGTATTATAAAGAAAGAAGTGTTTGAAGCCATCTCTGGTCAAAATAGGATCAAGAATAACAAAAAGAAGGAAATAATTGAAGGTGACGGATGCATTGATGACAATGAGGAAATAGAGAACATTAAAGATTGGATGGTGGACCTGAAGAATATCTCAAAGGATTGGGAGATTATCACTAAAAAAGATGATATCAAGGATGCTATTTTTTAATTTATTAATGGCCTATGTGCCAAAATTATTTTGATGGTTAAGAGGGCTGATAAATAATTTATAGCTATAGGTCTTTTAATTATGGAAAAAAATTGGTAGGGTAATAGTAGTAGGTATGTGAATGTGTTGTTACTTTTCTTTTCTCAGGGTTTTTGGTTGATTTTTGTTACTACAAGGTGCCTAGTTGTCTGGCTATAATGGCCTAAAACCTAGCTAGTATGTGTTAATTGTACTTTCTTGGATCAAGGCCCTCTCCTTGCTAATTCAATAAAAAAACATTGTTATTATGCAAATATAATTCTATTGAATTAGTCAATTCAATATGGTAAGAAGGCAAAATACTAAGATCATATACAAAGGGGGAGTTAGTATATTTAAGTAGTATTCTTTTGTAATCATTACATATACATAATGTTTTGATACTAATTCCAAATGGGGAGAATGTTATTCTTATTTGACCATTAATGGTTTTCATTAGTAGCATTCAGTTATTCGGTCGGTAAAGGAGACAAACAAGATAGTCAGTCACAACTCTTAAAGCCCAGACACTGACTAGGAAACAAGGTAGATCTCTAAGTTAACCAAACATAGCCTTGACCAAGTACTCTTACCAAGCTAGAAGATCACCAAGTATCGAGTAGATTGGTCACTAAGGATTCATGTGAACCAAGCACCAATTAATTACCGAGTGATGAATGTAGTGAATACTGACTAAAAAATGAAATGATATAGTAGTTTGAAATGGCACAAAATTTAATGCAAATGGCTCACACAGATCACAAAATGGTTTACCAAGGTTGAGATAGAATTAAATATGGATGTAATCATTAAATTGGTGTTGATTCCTATGTAATATAAGATCTAGGTTATTAATTTTCACTATTGATCTTAGGTTTTCTAAGATATTGTTAAACCCTAATTAGGTCAAGTTAGCTTGATATAAAAGTTGTAAAGATGTCATTATGGGAAGGTATCATGAAGGAGTAGCTATAATAAGGATATCAAGAGATCAGATAGGGTTTTGACAAGAAGGATTTGAAAGAAGCATTCAATTTTTTAGAATATTTACAAGGCTATCAAGTAGAATAGGACACATACATCACTACAAGGTGATATCTATATGGTATTTTATTGATCTAAATTAGGAAAGTTTAATTTTCTAAGTACAAATAAATCTTACTATTACTATTTAACCATTGTAACATATTCAAAATTTCCTAACAAAGTGGACTTAATAGTTCTTAGTTAAAACTCTTAACCAAGTACACACATGTATTGTTTTGTTAAAATCCTCTAACTAGGTAGATCTAGTCAATCTTATTATTACTCCTAATAGGGTAAGATCACCAGAAGTGATAAAAAACTTGTAACCTTAACTAATATTCTTTTTGACTGCAGTAGTGAAGCTTTTTGGGTGTCATCCCCACAGTATTTGTTACCTTCTTACAAGGGTTTCTGAGATACCAAAATATTTGTGTTATGTGTATGAAGTTTCATGAATTGTTTATTGATTAGATTACATGCAAAGTAAAATTTTAGTTACATTTGAATGTATGTTTCATTCAATGGATTTAGTCAGTTAATTCTATCACCTACAAGTTTTAGTCTTAAAAGTTTTGAAGGTACTGATTCACCCCTTGCCTCTCAGTACTTATCTTTCCATATTTCCAAATATTGGTATCAGAGCTAGATCTCTTGTTAAGGAATTTTAATCACTGAAGAGGAAAGATCTAAGGATGGAAAGATATAAGCTTGAAGAGACCATTAAGAATAAAAAATTATAGATGGAAATATTTATTGAGTAATTCAAGGAAGCCTAAGAAGAACTAAAGAAATTATTGATAACGAGGAAGGATACAGAACTTTGGTATAATGAGACTGATTAGATCATGAACAAGAAATAGATGATCTATTTGAGGTATCTGTATCTGGATTTGGTAGCATATTTGATGCATCTAAATGAACCATATAAGATCTATTTGAAAAGAATCTACATCTTGTTTAACAAGTGAAAGAACCGTAGATCGCTCAAGAGACACAAATGGTCAGAATGATTGATATCATGAACAATACAAGGCAAACAGAATAAGAAAGAAATTTGGCAATTGAAGATAGGAGGAAAATGACTGATCATTTGTAAGAGAAGGAATATGAGATACTGAGACTCATCGAGCATCACTTTGAAATCTCTAATCATATGGTTGTCATAAATTAGGAAGTCACTGAGTAAACAGTGAGCTTAAAAGGAAACTAGAAGATATGGGTGAATTAAGAGAGGAAAATGAAATATTGAAGAATGAGGTAAAGATACAACAATATAATAAGATGATCAAGAAATCTGAAGATAGTACTAAAAGAATGGATGATTTTCTGATTAGTCAAAAAATATTGGATAGCACAACTAGTTTAGGCTACATCGAGTAGGGAGGGTCATCAAGAAAAACTTAAAAAAGGAATGCCTATGCTAATTCAAGGCCAAAGAAGCTATCATGTTATCATTGTGGAAAACTAGGCCACACATCAAATGTTTACAGAAGAAAAGAAAAAGGTATTCCTAAATTTAATGGTGATTACTATAACTATAATAAGTATGGACATCAAGCACATGAGTGCAAATAAAATTTGAATAGGACACCTAAGAAACCTTATATGGAGAAATATTGTTGCACTTGCAATATGCATGGACACATATCACAAGAATGCAGAACAAAAATGAAGCAAGTCTGGAAAATGAAAGAAAAGAACAAATAATATCAACCAAGAAGACAAGGTAATGCATAAACTTAGGATTACAACATGGGTTAATTGCACATGTGGCAGGTATGGACATATAGAAAAAACATGCATGAGAAAGAACCAGAGAGGAAGATCTCGAAATTGGACAAGCACTAGAATGGCATATTTTCACTGTCACAAGGTTGGTCACTTAAGCAAGGATTGCAAAGACTGAGCACCAGAGACACACACAAATACAACTATCAATACAATTGAAGAAATCATGAGGATAAGAAATCAAATATGGAGAAAAGCATCAAATGACAATGATGGATCAAGAAATGCAGTTGTTGACACCTCATCCATTGGATTAGGTGATATCACCACCTCCACCTAATCAATGAAGGTATGTATGGAACTGAATTTCAATCGGTTATATTTTACAATAGTTCCTTATATCTAGTGAATGCACACCAAATCAACATGAAATAATATGCACTATAAGATTACATGTTTAGAACTTAAATTGTGTATAGTTCGTAAAAGCATGAACGAGTAAATGTCTACTAGTCAATGTATATTGACAAGGTTAACCAACTTGTAGTATGAACTGAGTAATATCTAAGTGCTAACTGAGCTAAAGCATTTTTATATGTAAACCGAGTGCAACTATGTTTACCGAGTTGTGGTAGGTGAAGTATTTAATACAAAAGTTTGAGTGGGAAATGATATTTTTGGTATAAATACAAGGTGAACTTAGTCATTTCTACACACCATGATCACAAGAAGAACCAAAGCGATTTGAGAAATTTGAGAAAAGAATATTTAGAGATTTTAGAAAATATTTAAAGAGATCCTGAGAAATTTTATCGTGACCTAAAGTTATTTTCTTTGTCACCAAGTTGTTTTATAGTAATATTTGTGAAGCCCTAAATTTGAGAAACTATGGAATCTTCATCCAAGATCATGAAATCAAAGTCTGAGAGTGACAAGAAGGTCACATTGATTAAGTCAGAGACCTATGATGAACCAAAATACAAGTTGCATCCTGAGATTGCATCACAGATTGATCAAACTAGCACATTTTCTAGTATACCACCTAGGGTTTTTTTGGTACAATACATTCACACTTACATCCACTGCAAAATAGGTGAAATCAAAGATTTTGAGCTTCAATCCAATTACTAGTTGCTGAGTGTAAATGGAAAGAATGAGCACAAACACCTGGAGGTAAAGGGATTAATGAATTCCCTATATATCCCAAGGGAATTTAAGATAGGGTGGATTAGGGTTGTTCTGAGCTAAGTGCATGAAGGGAAATTATGACTAGATGAACTGGTCAAAATAACCAAGGACATCATACATGCAGTCACTGGTTACCCTATTACCAAAAAAATTAAAGCCATAAGGAATGTACCAAGAACCAAAACTGAGAAGCTTACTGGAGAAGAATGAGATGAAAGAAGTATGAGAGTGAACAAAATAGTTGATCTAGAGACAAGGTTCAGAGCATATGTAGTCAGTTACAAGATATTTCAATCAAGCAGGTTGAACAATGTACCTTGTGGAGTCATAGACATCACTTACAAGATTGTTAAAAAAGGGTTTTCAATATGACATAGTCAAGCTTCTATTGAAACAACTGGAGGAGAACATGAGAACCATTAGAACCACAATGAAAAACACTTGTATGTTTGGTTCTCTACTGGTCTGTGTATTTTTCTATATGAAAAACTTCTTTCCATGAATCGGTAATGTTGACTAGGATGTAAACTAGCCAGTAACTATGCAAATCAGCGAGTTTATACAAAGTCTAGGACAAAACTTTGTTAGTGTTATGGATGTTTATTTTGAATAATTCAAGGATAGAATGCATCAAAGGAGTAGGATACCAAGTCAGATTGTATAAAAACATAAAGATGATATATGTTTCCTATTGAACACCGACACCACAATGATTGAGGCAGTTGAACTGAGGATTGCTTGGTTACCCCCTATCGGCTATAAACTAGATATTGACCAAGCATCTAAGTCAATAAAGGAATTTTTAGATGAGCCCAAAGATCCAAAAGCTACTAGGTTCAAAACCTATGAAGAGGCTAAATTAAGAATCAAGATGGCTATAGTAGGAGTAAACATTAGTAGAAAATCCAAGAAGATGATGGAAACATTGGTGAAACAATTTGGAGATGAAGAGGAAGAAGAAGATGAGTTGAAAACTAATCGGGTTGAAGAAGCAAGTGAGGAAGAATTGCTAACTAGAAATAGTGAACATGATAAGGAGGAGACCAAGTCGGATAAAGATATCCAAGCTGCATTGGTAAAGGCCACAGGGAAGAGAAAACAAGAAGAAACACCTATAAGAGAAAGAAGAAGATCCTCAATAGCTAGTTCTCCACCCCTGAAAAAAGGAACTAAAAAAATAAAAAGGGCCAACCCCCACATAAACATATTAGAAGAAAAAGAGAGGTGCCCAAGTCACCTCCGAGCAACCTAAGAAAATGAGAAGATTGATAAGAGAAAAAGATGATATTGATGAAGATGATGAAGAAGAGGATCAAGGTAAATTCAAAGTTGTTAATAAAAGTTAGTTGGTAGATGAGTTAGTTGATAATATTAAGGGAATAGGTGGACTTTCTCACTCTAAAATGGGTTAGTATGTTTATATGAATACCAAGGACCAGGAGAAAATAGAGGAATCCTTTATTCAAATGATGATAAATTTGAATAAAGTACCTAACAAATTTTCTAAGTACATTCCTAAATAATTGTATGAAAAATAGTCAGCCCGATGGACATATGACCTACACATAGAGAATAAAGAGAGAACACTCATTAATTTTGGGCATGCCTACTTTATCTATTACTGAGGTAGATTAACTATGTTGCAATACTCCAAACACTTTTTGATGAAGAGTAAAGCTCTTGATATCTTGGTAGGAAACCTTGAGGTAGTTGATGAAAACAAAAAGCTTCTATGGACCACAATTTTGAAATTTAGGGCAGAATCTGATCAACTTACATTGGCTATTATTCCCGAGAAGAAGAAAAACAAGAAAGGAAAAGGAGTTCACTCAGATGATGCAGACTTAGCCACCAAGGATCTAATCCACAAATCTGATACTGAGATAGCAGATGACACTTATGCTATAAACTTTTACCCAACTGTATATACTAAAGAATATAGATAGGATGCTCCCAAAAAATTTGTAACCATTGGGAAAAATGATGTTTTGATTGAGGACATCACAAATGGATATCCTAATGATGTAATTGATGATCATGACATCAACATTGCTGCAGACACCATCAAGGATAATGCACCTACTAAGGTAGAAATAGTTGATATACCAAGTAACTTACCAATATTGGTTCAAGCAATTAAAATTGTCACACAAAAGGAAATCAAAGGCTCTAAATCCAAGCAAAAAAAGGATACACCTGAGGGATAGGGTACAATAGAGTAGAAATCTTCAAATGAGCTTGAGAATAAAGAGGCTGAAACCAAAGAACTAGAAGACAATACACATGTATATTCAACTATGATAGACACCACACAAGATGCCCAAGGCTGAGCCACCTAAACACTAGTCATTAGGAAAGCAAAGAAAGAGAGTGTGTCTACCAAGTCATAAAATATAAATAAGGAGACCAAAGCTCTTGTGCCTTACACCAAATCTCTCACATGAGAGAAAAAGAAGAAGAAGAAACATGGTAAGGGTCTTTTCACACTTGAATAAATAATTGAAATACTTGAATGTGACCCTAGGACCTTAGACCCTGAAGCATTACAAAGGTATGGAGAATTGTGCACAAGGAAGGTTACACAGGAGAAGATGAGAAAAGAGAGTCAAAGAAAACAAGTGTTAGATGAATTTAGAGATATTTTAATGTAAGTAGTCCCTGACATCAATGTTGATGAGGCAACTCCCATCATTGATCAACTGGCTACTCTAACTAGACACATCAATGCCCCTGATGTAAATACCAGGAAGAAAATGGAAAAACAGCCAGAAGAAAAAATTCAAGTAAAATTAGCAAAGAAAATAAGCTAGGAAATGGAAATCAATAATGTCAAGCTCTCAGAGGTTTTTACTGAGCTTGAAACCATTATTCAATAGATAACACAAATTTTGTTATAAGTTATGAACCATAGACCACTTCACTACCGAGCTTAGTGAAAATATCAAGAAACTTGATGAAGAAATATAGGTTAGTGAAAATAATTCTTTAACCAATCCCAATGTGTTTCATAAGCATTTTTCAAAGGTTCAATAACTTCGGTAGTTAAGATTTCATTTGAGGAAGAAAGAGGATATAATCAGAGATCAAATAATCGAGCTTCAAGCTAAGTTTCTTCACCATCTTAAGATAATGGAGAGACATGTAAACAAGGAAAAGGATCTAGTTGCCACCCCAAAAATATCAGTGTTGGAAAATATTTTTGGCATGCATGCACAAATGGTTTAGAGCACATTGCTCTTGAGAATCTGAAAGAGGAGTGGGAAAACCTCTTGGATTCCCTAAAGAAAACCCATCATCATATTTTTGATATGTTGTAAGTACATCATTTTTGGCATTAATTTCAAAAAGGGGGAAATTATATGTATATATACTTATATGTACTTCACACTAAGAGCATCTACAAAGAGGGAGTGAGCATATTTAAATTAGTATTTGTTTTGTAATCTGTACATAGACATAATGTTTTGATACCAATGCCAAAGGGGGAGAATTTTAATCCTATTTGAACATTAATGGTTGTCATTAGTATCATTTAGTTATTCAATCAGTCACAACTCTTAAAGCCTAGACACCGAGCAATACACAAGGTAAATCTCAAAGTTAAAGAAACATGGCCTTGACCAAGTACTCTTACTGAGCCAGAAGCTCACTGAGTACCAAGCATAGTGGTCATAGAGAATTTATATGAACCGAGCACCAATTAATTACCGAGTGATGAATGCAGTGAACAATGAGTAAAATAGGAAATAACATAGTAGTTTGAAATGGCACAAAATTTAATGCAAACAATTCACATTGATCATAAAATAGTTTACCAAGATCAAGGTAGAATTAAATATGGATGTAATCATTAAATTGGTGATGATTCCTATGTAATATAAGATCTAGGTTATTTATTTTCACTGTTAATCTTAGGTTTTCTAAGATGTTTTAAAACCCTAATTAGGTCAAGTTAGCTTGATATAAAAGTTGTAAAGATGTTATTATGGGAACTTATCATGAAGGAGTAGCTACACTAAGGACATCAAGAGATCAGACTAGGTTTTGAAAGGGGAGGATTTGAAAGAAGCATTCAGTTTTCAGAACAATTACAAGACTACCAAGCAGAATAGAAGGACACATACATCACTACAAGGTGATATATATATGGTATTTTATTGATCTAAATCAAACAAGTTCAAGTTGCTAAGTATAGATACATCATATTGTTACTATTTAACCATTGTAGAAAATTCAAAATATCCTAACATAGTGGACTTAAGAGTTTTTAGCTAAATCTCTTAACTAGGTAAACACATGTATTGTATTGTTGAAATCATCTAACAAGTTAGATCTAGTCAATCTTATTGTTACTCCTAAAAGGGTAAGATCACTAGAAGTGATCAAAACTTTGTATCCTTAACTGACATACTTTGTTAATGTAGTAGTGAAGCTTTGTGCATGTCATCCCCACCACATTTTTTACCTTCTTACAAGGGTTTCTATGATACCAAAATATATGTTTTATGTGTATGAAGTTTCATGACTAGTTTATTCATTAGGTTACATGCAAATTAAAATTTTAGTTATATTTGTATGTATATTTCATTCAATGCATTCAACTGGTTAATGCTATCTATGACCTACAAGTTTTAGTATTAAAAGTTTTGAAGGTACCGATTCACCCCTCCCATCTTACTACTTATAATTCCTTATTCCCAATAGGGTTTTTCTTTGGAATGCCAAATGTGGATGGTCAATCCCAAAAATGTGGTTACCGTATTTCCCCTGATCTCTAGACTTTGACTATGTAGCTAGCGACCTTTTTTTCACCTAAATTTGATGAAATGAAAAGGGTTTCTTAAAGATATTATCAGCTTTCCATCAATATAATTATTGTCAAATTTTGAGTTGAGTAAATAATTATTACTTATTTTCTAATTGAGTTACCTCTAAAGTCCCAATTGATAGACTGATTGAAAAACAACTATAACTTTCAAATGGTTTAACCTTTTTGAAATCCAAAACATGTGCCACATTCTATGCTTCATGTACTATAAGAATAAAACATTCAAATTTGTAAAGTTTAGAATTAGTTAAGGTGGTCAGACATGGGAGTTTTTTAATTCTGAAAATGATGTAGCATAAAAATCATAACTAATTATTTAGTTGGAAAAATATTGCACAAAAATATGTGTCACATCCGGACATGAGTCTACTACTTATATCTATAATCTTGTGAAAAAATATCATCATTTGATTGTGATTTGGGTGGTCAGACATACATGTATTTTTATCTTTTTCCTAAAATTTTCATAGTACTGCATTGAAATCTAAAATTTTCAAAAATTAGATTATTTTTGTTTAGAAACTACATTCATTTTCCTATAGATTATATTCTTACAATGTTTTGACGTAAGGTTGATAAGATGTTCAACTTTTTACGTCAAGTTGACTAACCCTAATTTTCTTATTTTCCATTACCACTTAAGGCTATAGCTTGGTATACCATGGTCCTACATGTGCCCTAAGGAAGATATCTAACTTATTTTAATAGCTAACTATATTCAAATTTTAATTCAAATAAAACATCAACTTTACCAATAACATCATACAAGTTATCATTACCAAGAAAAATGTTATCAAAGTCACTGATTTTTAATTTTCTAAAGAACATTTTGCATAGAGTAGCATGAAATAATGCTCCCAAATAATGCACCCAAATATCATTTAGAATTTATTTCAAGGTTAAAATAATAATACCATCTTCTTGGTCTTCTACATTGGCTTCGCTCTATTTTGACTAATTCACATCTTTAAAGGAATTGTAATTAGTGTTAGTGCGTCCTTGCTTGTAACAATACTAACAACCAGTTTATCTACCTCTTGATTTCAGTCTTCCTTGCAATGTCCCATGACTATTTGGACTCTTAGCTCCTCCTTTTATTTTCCCCTTATACTTAATATTTAAATCATGACCCAATGTCAAATGTTGACTAGTGTTCTTCCTTCACATTTCCTCACTTAGGATTACACTAACAACATGATCAAATTTCAAAGTATTTGAACCCAAGATAGAATTTGTAGATGTCATAACCAAGCTATCCAAAAAAAATTTCAAAGAACATAGAATTACAAGAACGGTATGTGTAGTATCATGGTATACCAAACTATGGCCTTAAGTAGCAATGAAAAATCATAAAATTAGGGTTAGTCAACTTGACATAAAAAGTTGAACATCTTATGAACCTTATGTGAAAAAGTTGTAAGAGTAGAATCTATAAGAAATTGAATGTAGTTTCTAAACTACTAGCCCTTGTTTGAAATTTTTTTTATCTAATTGTTCAAAATTTTAGATTTTAATGGAGTAGTACAAAGATTTTAGGGAAAAGATAAAAAGTAGGTGTATGTCTGACCACCTTAATCACAATCAAATGATGATATATTTTCCCAAGATTCTATATATAAGTAGCAGACTCATGCTCAAATGTGACGCATATTTTTTTGTAATTTTTTGTCAAATAAATAATTAATTATAAATTTTCTGCTACAAATTTTTCAGAATAAAAAAAATCTTGTGTTTGACCACCTTAACTAATTCCAAACTTTACAAAATTCAAAACTTTTTTTTTTCTTATAGTAGCCCAAGCATGGAATGTGATGCATGTTTCGGATTTCAAAAAGGTTAAATGGTTTGAAATTTATAGTTGTTTTTCAATCAGTATGTTAATTATGACTTTAAAGATAACTCAATTGAAAAATAAGTAATAATTACTTATTGAACTCACAATTTGACAGCAATTATATTGATGCAAAGTTGATAATGTGTTTAAGAAATCCTTTTCATTTCATCAATTTTGGGTGAAAAAATAGTCGTCAACTACATGGTTGAAGTCTCGATATCAAAAACCATCTCCTAAACATGCCTAAAGGGTTGACCATCCATGTTTGGTATTGCCCAAGCAAATATCAAGCCTAATTAGATATCCAAAATTTTTGGAAATCCAATAATATCAAATATTTGAAATGTCCCACCTAATTCAAAATTTCAATTGCACTAGTTTTCTCAATTTCAAGTTTCATATTAAATTGTATTTTTTTATTTTAATATTAATTGTGTTGTGTATTTTTTTCAATTTTAAAATATATATTATGAATTTTTTTTTTATATTAATATTAAATAATAATAGCATAGCATTAATATTATAATATAAATTTTTTATATTTGTATGTATTAGATTATTATTTATTTATGTATTGTATAATAGTATAATATTAACTTATAAAATATTTATATTATATGTTTAATAGTATACCTAAGGGAGAGAGAGGGGGGGCACTTCCCCTTGATTGAATATAATCAATTGATTTTTTAACTCTAGAAAATAAATTTCACACAGATGTAGAACCACTATACGCTCATCATCTATCCTAGAAATTGACAGTGGCATAAAAATTGATGTAAGAACATTTAAGGTAAATTGTTGACAAAAAGGTATATGAAACTGTTAAATATATATTAAAAAGTGGAGGTGAAGGCTCTAGATCTGTGTGTGTGTGTGTGTGTGTGTGAGAGAGAGAGAGAGAGAGAGAGAGAGAGAGAGATGTTAGGAATAACAGTCCACAATACAACTAAGAGGGGGTTGAATCAATTGTATAATAGATAATTAAACTTTAATCTTTAATCACCATAATATCAAATCCTGTGAACACAATGAATGCCAACATAATAACACAATATTTTGGTCTCGGGCAAATCCTATTAAAGGTAAAAACCCCAATGGAAATTAGCACCCACAAATGATGTACTAAGAGTATAGTTATCCTTGTTAGAATATATAGACCTATTAGGAGCTTACTAAAACATTACATTACATAGTCCTTGTTAGAGGACAAACCCTATTAGGAGTCAAGAACAAAAGTGAGGGCTCACTACCCAAGGCTCACTACCCAAAGAAGGTTCAGTCCACCTTCAGAACTCACTGTTTGCAACACAAGTGTATACTAAGAAATACACAATCTTTTGAACTATTTGCTAGTAACTGTCTTTCCTTGATCAGTTCCAATGAAGTCCACCAATAAACCTCTTCTCTACATACATCAGACACAAGTTTGCAAATTTCACAACCTCTTTATATTACATACATTCCATCCATATCTTTTCCAAAGAAAAGACTCTACATGTATACCTTATTATAATTTATGATGATCAGGTCAGCCCATGAGGGTTTCCTAATTTACAAATGATTAGATAAACCCTTGCTAAGATATACATGATATCTAGAACAAGTATACAATGATTACAATACAACAATTAAGGATTGACATCCTTAATTTATGATCACCAAATAAAACACACACTTCATTTCCTGAGTCAGCTTGAAAATAGACCATCACTAGAACATACACCATATATGACATCACCAATCATTCTATACCTTGTACTGACCAATGAAAATCCTTTAGTACCCTATCTATCATCCTTCAAGCTTGTATACCTTGAATCCAAATCCTTTGAAAGATCTACCAAAATCCCAGAGACTAACTCTGTCAATTCTCACTATCACAGTCCAATGACCAGTCTTCATTAAATCATCTATATCTATCTTCACATGAAAAATCTAATGATGCAATCTTAGATATAAGATCAAAACATCCACCATAACTCTTATTTAACTTCACAACATCTAAAACATCTATACAGTATCTGTACACTATGATAACAAGCATGTTCTTCTCTTAGAAACATATGTTGACATTAGTAACAAAACATAAATGACAATAATATGAGTTCCCATTTAGTAACATAGTGATTAAACATATTAAATATCTCAATCACCTCCCTATGCATTAGAAATATCCAACAATATCTCCCTTTGGCATTGATGTCAATATATTGGAAAATCTTATCCCAAAGTTATATCAATCCAAAGTCTTCCAACCAAACAATCTTCCCATATAGTAGGGATTTTCTCATAGCAACATTCCCCCTTTGACAAAAATGGAAAAAGGTTCCATGAGGCTTTGGATTCCTTCATAGATAATATATCTTCCATGATCATTCCTCCTAAGCATTAGATCCCTACATCCAGTCCAGATAATGATAAGGCTCTAAATACCTCTAGACTGATGCATCTCTGCATCATTTAGTTCTAACTAGGAGGGGCCTGAACCCCTAGCATACCTCTGAGATATTCATAGGTATCTTTTGGTAGTGGCTTTATGAAGATGTTTACAATTTGTTCTTTTATACTGATGTATTCTAATTTTATTTCTTTCTCTACCACCTTGTCTCTCAAGAAGTGATACTTGATAGAAATGTGTCTAGTTTTAGAGTTCATCACCAGATTCTTTGACATATTCTTTGTACTAGTGTTATCACAATGGATAACCACTGGTTCATCAAAAGTTATTCCACTGTCTATCAACATTTGTTTCATCCAAACAATCTAAGTACAGTTTATAGCAGCAACAACATACTTTGATTCAATAGTAGATTGTGTTATACAATCTTGTTTCTTACTTAGCCAAGAAACCAACTTTTTCACAAAGAAAAATGCACCACCACTAGTACTTTTTATGTCATCAATATTTCCTTCCCAATCAACATCAATATAAACATGAAGTTCAAAGATATCATTTCTTTCATACCATAATCCATAGGCTATGGTTCCTCTTAGATACCTCAGTATCTATTCATAGTAGCTAGATGTGTTTCTTTGGGTTCTGCTTGATATCTAGCCACAATCCCAACAACATTAGCAATATCTAGTTTGGTGTGGGTCAGATATTGTAGTCCTCCAACCATTGATATATACAAAGTTTGAAAAACAAACTTTGATTGATCTTCAATTGTTATCTTTTTACCAGTCACCATAGGTGTTCCTACTGGTTTACAATCTTCCATTCCAAATTTCTTAATTAATTCTTTGAGATCCTTGGTCTGAGAAATGAAAATACAATTCTCATTCTGAGTTATTTGCAATCTAAGAAATAATTTCATTTCACCTATCATGGACATCTCAAATTCACTTTTCATTTCTTTAGCAAATTTCTTACATAGATCATCATTACCTCCAAAGATAATATCATCCACAAAGACTTCTATTATCAAGATTCCATCGTCACTAGATCTTAAATACAAATTGTTGTCTGCATTACCTTTTCTAAATCCAAGCCCAAGTAGATACTTGTCTAACATTGCATACCAAGCCCTAGGAGCTTGCTTGAGCTAATACAGAGCTTTCTTCAATTTGCACACTATGTCTTTATCTTTGCATAGATTAAATCCATCTAGTTGTTCTATATAGACTTCTTCTTCAAGATCTCCATTCATAAATGCAGATTTTACATCTAAATGATACACTTAGAAGTGTTAATTTGCATCATAACATAAGAGAAATCTTACTACCTCTATTACAGCAATAGGAGAAAATGTTTCTTCAAAGTCTATGCCTTCTTGTTGTGAGTATCCCTTATACACTAGTCTTTCTTTGTTCCTTACAATAGTTCCTTCTTCATCCATCTTGTTCCTAAAAACCCACTTTGTTCCTATTACATTTTTGTTTTTATGTCTAGGAACTAGTTCCCAAGTATTATTCACCTTTATCTAATCTAACTCTTCTTTCATAGCATTTATCCAAGATTCATCTTTAAATGCTTCATCTACAGTTTTAGATTCAACTTGAGAAATCAAATAAATTTCTTCTCTAACCTTCATCTAGTTAGCAATCCCTGACTAGTATTGCCAAGAATTTGATTTTCAGGATGGTTATTCTTTACATACCATGGTGTTTTAGGAGTCTTAGTAGTCTTACTTGTTCTGCCATCAGAAGCCTCTTTTTCATATTCTTCATCAACAAGTTCTTCTCCTTCTCCAACATTAGTTGTTTCGATTATCTCTTTCTTGTATCTGAAACTTCTCATCTATTCTTACATTGTTACTTTCAATCATCTTCCTTAATTTTTTATTTAAACATTTGTGAGCCTTTCTTTTGACAAAGTAACTAAGGAAGATTCCTTCATCACTTCTATCGTAAAACTTCCCTATCTCATCATCTCTCTTGATATAACACTTGCTACCAAATATTCTAAAATATTTAATAGTAGGAGTATGATCAAACCATAACTCATAGGGAGTCTTACTTGCGCCTTCTCTAGTTTGAATTATGTTTAATGTATTCAGTACTATTCCAACAACCTCTCTCCAATGTACATAGATACATTTCCTTGAATCAACATTGTCCTAGAAGCATCAAGTATAGTCCTATTTCTTCACTCTGCTATCCCATTCTGTTATGGAGTCCTAGGAGAAGATGTTTGTCTCTTTATCCCATGCTCTTCATAGTATGAATTGAATAAGTGTAAAGTAAATTCTCCACCTCTTTCTAACCTTAAGAACTTAATCTTTAAACCTAATTCATTCTCTACTTTTTCTTTGAACAATTTGAATTTATCAAATGCTTATGATTTCTCTCTTAAATAAGTAACCCACATCATTCTAGAAAAGTCATCAACAAAAAGTATAAAATACCTTTCACCATAGTATGAATTTGTTCTTGTGGGACCACACAGATCTGTATGTACCAGATCCAACATTCCATTTGATGTGTATGTTTTTCTTTTGTAACTACTTCTAGTCTGTTTTCCCATAACACATTCTCTACATATAGTGTTAGATGGTTTCATAATTTTTGGCAGATCTCTTACTACATTAGCCATACTTGCCTTTACAATGTTATCAAAATTAAGATGAAAAAATCTCTTATTCCATAACCAGATGTCATCTACCATCGCAACAAAACAAGAGGGTCCAGATGTGTTTAGTTCAAATACATTACCTCTAGATTTTGAACCAGTAGCAATCAGTTTTCCTTCCTTGCTTCTGATAAAACATTTAACATTAACAAAACTTAACTGAAAATATTTATCCATTAACTATCCAACACTCAATAGGTTATGTTTCAATCCTTCAACAAGAAATACATTAATTTTATTATTCTTTCCATCCAGAGTAATGGATCCTACTCCTATGATAGATTTAGGGAGATTGTCCCCAAACCTCACAACACCTCCATCATATTTTACTAATTTAACAAGTTTTTCCTTATCACCAGTCATATGATGAAAACAACCACTATCAATTATCCACTCAATTTTCTTGTTAACATGAGATACTAAAGATTTTTCTTCATGTACTAGTTCATCTCTAATAGCAACAAATCCAATCTCTTCACATTCTAAATCATCATCATTAGAGATTCCTTCACTAGAAAAATAACATTCTCTATCCCTTTTAATCTTTTCATAATTAGGTTTGTACTTAGAAACTCTTGTAGGACATCTAGATGAAAAATGATGTACCTTATTGCATGAAAAAAATTTCAAGGGTAACTTTCCTTCAAATTTACCCTTGCCTCTCTTTTCTCTTCTAGCAATTAGTGCAACAAATTCATGCATCTTTCTTTCTTCTGCCATTATCCATTCACATTCCTCAGCATACTCACCAAGATCTTCTTTTAGGTCTTCTTTGCTAGTGCTCGAAAGTGCAAAAAATTTCTTGTGTATCGATGCCTTAAATGCAGATTCAACTTTAGGTACAAATTCCCCTAATTCTACACCTTTAAAAATAGCTACCTTTGCAATCAACATCTCTCTACTAAAGTTTAGAGTCAAAGGTATAGTTTCTTGAATAGACATATCCTTTAACTTGTAAGCAGGTGTTAGTGATATGAGGATCTTTGCAATAACTTCTTCATCATAATTACCTACATAATTTTTGATTCCAACTACAGCTTCTATAACCCTTTGAACATAGGTCATGATGCTTTCATCCTCATTCATTTGTAGCTTTTCCATCTTTTTTTTCCAGTTTTGTAACTTCACTTTCTTGGTATATTTGTCTCCTTCATATAATTCTTCCAATATAATCCTGATTTCATGTACCAAATCTAAGTTTTTAACTTCAATGAACTCAACTTCAGTAGTGCATTGATCAGTGCTTCCCTTGTGACCATGTTATATGAAAATAACTTCCTCTCATCATCAGTAGAAGATGGAAAATCATTCTCAGTCTTTAGGGCTAGCTTCTTCTTTGTAATCATCTAGTAGTCTATGCCCAAACACAAGTGTATTCGCATCTTATTCTTCTAACCATCAAATTTCTCAGGATCAAATTTAGGACCATCCTTCCTATAGAGTGCCATCTCCAAGATCACCTCAAGCTATTAAGATTTCTCTCTGAGGACCACAAGATCTGATACCAATTGTTAGGAATAATAGTCCACAATACAACTGAGAGAGAGGGGGGGTGAATCAGTTGTATAACAGATTATTAAAATTTATTCTTTAATCACCACAATATAAGATCCAATGAACACAATGAATACCAACAAAATAACATAATATTTTGGTCTCAGGGAAACCGTGTTAAAGGTAAAAACCCCAGTGGGAATTAGCACCCACAAATGATGTATTGAGAGTATAGTTATCCTTGTTAGAAGATATAGCCTTGTTAGGAGATTATTGAAACATTACAACACATAGTCCTTGTTAGAGGACATACCCTATTAGGAGTCAAGAACAAAAGGGAGGGCTCACTACCGAAGGCTCACTGCCCAAAGAAGGTTAAGTCCACCTTCAAAACTCACTGTTCACAACACAAGTGTATATTAAGAAATACACAATCTTTTGAACTATTTGCCAGCAATTGTCTTTACTTGATTAGTTCCAATGAAGTCCACCAATAAACCTCTTGTCCACATACAATAGATAAAAGTTTGCAACTTTTACAACCTCTTTATAATACATACATTCCATCCATATGTTTTCCAAGGAAAAGACTCTACATATATACCTTATTACAATTTACCATGACTAGGTCATCCCATGAGGCTTTCCTAATTTACAAATGATTACATAGACCCTTGCTAAGATACACATGATATCTAGAACAAATATACAATTAATACAATACAATAATTAAGGACCATCATCCTTAATTTAGGCTCGCCAAACAAAACACACGCTTCATTTCCTGATTTGGCTTTAGAATAGACCATCTCCAAAACATATGCCATAGATGATGTCACCAATCATTATGTACCTTGCACTAACCAATTAACATCCTTTAGTACCCTATCTATAATCCTTCAAGGTCATATACCTTGAATCCAAATCCTCTATAAAATATACAAAAAATCCAGAGACTAACTCTATCAATTCTCACTATCATAGTCTAGTGACTAGTCTTCATTAAATCATATGTATCTACCTTAATATAAAACATCTAATGATGTGATCTCAGTTATAAGATCACAACATCCACTAGAACTCTTATCTAAGTTCACATCATTAGAAACATTTGTACAATGTCTGTATACTGTGATAACCAACCTTTCCTTCTCTCAGAAACATATGTTGACATCAGTGACAAAACACAAATGATAATAGTATGCGTACCCATTCAATAACATAGTGATTAAACATATTAAATGTCTTAATCACCTCCCTATGCATTAGCAATATCCAAGAAGAGAGAGAAAGAGAGAGAGAGTTATGAAGGGTGCTCCCCTCAATACCACAAACACATAAAAGAAACAGAGAAACAACAACAATATGCAAGAACAGAAAATTGACTTCTTATTATCTCCACAAATGTGGAATTACAAAATTTTAGAATTACAATATGAAAAGCCACTTAGGCATTCTCTTACAATATTCTATAGGACAAAGCTTGGAATCAATACCTAGACCTACGACCCAAAACTGCTCTAGACAACACAACGGGCCTTCTTTATATAGGCATTTTCCATCGCCCGAGAAGGTTCTAGAAATTTAGCCCTAAGGGCCGACCAAACTTAGAATTATTTTATTTTTCAATTTATTACATCAAAGTTAGCTCAAAGTAACTTTTGAAAATTGAACAAAAATTTTGAAGGAAAATTATTTTCCGCCATTTCAGGTGGCCTGACTTTCGGAAACCATAAGTCATCACCAATTCACACGATTGACTATTATAACCCCATTTCAAAAATGCCATGAAGCGCTCTAAAGGCTTGACCCATGCAAGCACTGGTCAACCAAATTTTTGACCTCATCTAGGGCCTCTAAAGCCTTTAAAACTAAGTTCAAAGTTTCTGTACCCTGCTGCCAATACCGAAAATCTTCAATATCCTCAAAACTAGACCTGATCTAGCCATGAAACTTTGCTGGCAGGCTGATATGACTGAGATGAACCTCCACATGTAAAATTAAAACATTCCAAGATCGTAAGGCCAACTTACTAAAAATAGCAAGTTTCCATAAATAGCAGCTCTACACAAGATAGCCCTTATTGAATAAAAAAATAGAAATATTTTTGGGTGATGCAAGATTGCTCTTACACCCAGGATGCTCCTGCACTAGACACCCACAGTAATTTGAGAAGTGAACCCATCACAACTCAAGTGTGTAGAGGAAAACCAAGATGGTTAACCTCCTCCTTTGTTAGCCATGATGAATCTTCAATAGGTCATCCTTTCCATTTGACCAAATACTCTTCATATATCTTGTTCCTTGTGCTTTTTCCAATATGACTATCCAGTATGTCTTTAATCTCCTTGATATCTGAACCGGTTGCTGAAATACTCCACTATGCTGCTATAACCTCATCTTCAACACCTCCTTCATGATACTCTGTCAAATCTGAAACATTCAATACTATTGAAATATTCAGCTCAGTAGGCAATTCTACCTCATATGCATTTCCTGAATCATGCTTCTTCAGTATCTTGCATGGCCCAAACTTCTTCATTTTCAACTTGTTATATGTACCAACCAGAAATTTCTCCTTCCGCAAATGAACCATGACTTCATCTAAAACCTTAAATTCCTTATGCCTCTTTTTCTCATTTCCCTTAGCCTTATACTCCGCATTCATCTTGGTAATGTGCTTCCACACCTCCTCATGGATGTTCTTCAAATGTTCTACAAAATCCTCAACTTCAGCACTACTTATTTATCCTTTATCTATGTTTCTCAACTCAGATACATTTATGGGACTACTCCCATATACAATCTGGAATGGTGATTTACCAATGCTCCTATTCACAAAATTATTCTATGCAAATTTTCCCTGTGGTAAAATCAAATCCCATCCTATTGGCTTATCTCCAACCAAACATCTAAGCAAATTTCCCAAACTCCTATTCACCACCTTTGTCTATCCATCAGTCTGTGGATGATGTGATGAACTGAACTTCACATCTGTCTTCAACTTCTTCCATAATGTACGCCAGAAATATCCAACGAACTTAGTGTCTCTATCTGAAATTATGGTCTTTGGCAAACCATGTAGTCTCACTACTTCTCTAAAAAATAACTCTGCTATATGAACAACATCATTAGTCTTCTTGCAGGAAATGAAATGTGTCATCTTCAAAAATCTATCAACTACTACAAAAATTGAATCATGTCCCCGTTGTATCCTCGGTAATCCAAGAAAAAATTTCATACTGATATCCTCCCAAGGCTTCTTTGGTACAGGTAATAGCTGATACAACCCTATATTCTGCTTCACTCCTTTCACCATCTGACATACTCTGCAACTCTGTACAAACTTCTTCACATCTTGCTGCAACTGTGGCCAATAATAATTTTCACTAACCAAAGTAAGGGTTTTATCTCAGCCAAAATATCCATCCAATCCTTTGCTATGCTTCTCCTTGATGATATTCTCCCTCATAGAACTTCTTGGAATGCACAACTGACTCCCTCTGAATAGCATATCATCCTGGATGATAAAATCCAGCCACTTCATTCTATCTAGAGTAATAGGTTCTTTACAAGCTTTCCAAGCTTCACCAAAATCAGGATCCTCTGGATACAAATTCTTGAGTTCCTTGAACCCAACCACCTCAATTTGCATCTCTATCAACAATAGTTACCTTCAGCTAAGCACATTTGCAATCCTATTAGACTTTCCACTTTTGTGTTTCAAAACAAATTTATAACTCTGCAAAAACTCAACCCATTTCAAATGCCTTTGATTCAACTTTCCTTGACTATTCAAATATTGCAAAGCTTGATGATCAGTATACAAAACAAACTCCTTAGGAAGCAGATAGTGTCTCCACTTCTTCAATGCCTGAACTATAGCATAAAATTCTTGATCATAAATAGAATATTTTCTCTTGGCATCATTTAATTTCTCACTAAAATAAGCAATAGGTTTACCTTCTTGGCTCATAACAGCTCCTATTGCAGTACCACTAGCATCATAATCTACTTGAAACACCTTATTAAAGTATAGAAGTACTAAAATAGGTTGTTCTGTAACTTTTTGTTTCAACAATTAAAAACTCTTTTCTACCCCATTAGTCCACTTAAACTCTTTTCTATCCCCTCTCATTGTTTCAGTCAAGCGTTCACAAATACTGCTAAAATTTTTTATAAACTTTCTATAACAACTAGCCAAACCATGAAAAGATCTTACCTCAGTAGCACTCCTTGGAGTAGGCCATTCAAGGATAGCATGTACCTTCTCTGGGACCATTTTTAGACTTTCTGTTGAAACTACAAATCTCAAATACACTAACTCCTTCACAAAACTGCACTTCTTCAAATTAATCAACAATTTCTCATCTCTCAGCTTCTCAAACACCATATGAATATGCATCATATGCTCTTCCAATGTCTTACTAAAGATAATGAAAAACTTATCCAAAAATTCTTTCAGAACCTCATTCATGAGCTGCATGAAAGTGCTCGGTGCATTGGTTAACCCAAAAGGCATGACTAACCACTCATACAATCCTTCCTTTATCCTGAAGGTAGTCTTGCATTCATCTCCTTCTCTGATCTGAATCTGGTGATATCCACTCTTCAGATCTATCTTTGAGAAATACACAACTCCACTCAAACAATCCATAATATCATCCATTCGTGGCAATGGAAATCTATACTTGATTGTGATCTTGTTTATTGCTCTATAATCTGTACACATCCTCCATTCTCCATTCTTCTTTGGTGCTAATACCACTAGTATGGCACAGGGACTCAAACTCTCTTGAATCAATCCCTTCTGTAATAGCTCATGTACTTGTCTGTTCAACTCTTCACTTTCTGCTGGTGTCATTCTGTGTGCTGCCTTGTTTGGCAAACTGGCTCCTAGAATCAAACCCATCTTATAACTGATCTTCCTTACCGGTGGTAATCCATCAAGTACATTATCAAATACAATATCATGAAACTCATTCAACAAATCTGCAATCTCTACAAGTACATCCTCTATTTCCTCTTTACCAGCTTTTAGAATTAAAGAAAAACACACATGCTCATGCCTCATACCATCTAAGAATTTTCTTCCATCAACAAATGTTATTCTTGCATTACCACATACCTTTTCTTTAGTCTCCTTCAATGGCTTTAGCTTATGTTGCACTCGATCCTTTGTTAGGGAATAGGTATTCAGACGAGCATCATGTACAACACATCTGTCAAACTACCACAGTCTACCCAACAACATATGACATGTATCCATAGATATGATATGACATAGTACCTCATCTTGGTACCCGCTAATCTTAAACTTTACTAGGCACTGTTCACTGACCATGACCTTGTGGTCATTCTTCACCTAGGCAATCTGATATGGATGTGGGTGTTTTTGTCTTTTGAGCTTCAACTTTATCACCATATCTTCTGACACCAAATTGTTAGTGCTTCCACTATCAATAATCACATCCCAGCATTTACCCTCACACTTGCATCAAGTGTGAAACAAGCTCCTCCTTTGTTCAAGTTCATTCTCACCACTCAGCAGGACTCTTCTATTGATCAACGTTTCTCCTCTTTCAGCATCTTAAGAA
Organism: Chamaecyparis obtusa; assembly: GCA_027943335.1. Lineage (NCBI taxonomy): Eukaryota > Viridiplantae > Streptophyta > Pinopsida > Cupressales > Cupressaceae > Chamaecyparis > Chamaecyparis obtusa. The sequence continues at coordinate 410,830 of BSBK01003034.1, forward strand.
TTTGAGGATCTGGCATCTTCATCTACATGTGCAACTCTGGCCTGGCCTTCATTCCTCCTATATATCCTTCCTTGGCATTGAGGACATTCAAATGCCCTATGACATTTCTCTCTATAGTGAAAACATGTTCCACGGAAGCCTCCTCTTCTTGAACCTTGTCCTCTTCCTCTTCCTCTCCGATCTCTATTATTCTGATCTTGGAAATGATTAGAATTGTTTCCTCTCTGATTTTGAATGCTACTGGCCTCATCCTTCTTTTTCAAATCTTCATTTCAGCCTCCATATGATCATCCACCAGATCATCCACCATGACCTCTTCCATTTTGTCTGCTCTCAAATTTATTTTTCATCTTTTCCTTCACTTTTAGGGCAAATTGGTATACCTCTTCAATACTATTCATTCAAATCAGATTTAGCTCCTCCTGAATGTTGGGCCTCAACCCATTAAGGTAATGAGCAACTTTCTCCTTATCAGCTTCTGCATGGCCTATTCTAATGAGGATTCAATAGAAATTCTCTATATACTCTTGAACAGATCATCTCACTTGCTTCAAACTTTTCATTTTCTTTAGTAGATCAAGCTCATAATCAATAGGGATAAACTGTCACTTCAATTTATCCACAATCTGATCCCATCTTGTGATTCTATCTTTCCCTCTTCTATTTCACTCCAATTGAATCTCTTTCCACTATATCTTAGCATGACCTTTCAGTCTGGCCTTCGTGAATTTGACCCTATCAGGATCCTCAATATCTTCATACTCAAAATATTCTTCACATTCATTGATCCAGTTGATCAATTCTTCTAGGTTAAGATTTTCTAAAAATGTAGGAACCTCAATCTTAGGTCTTTTTTCGATCTTGGAAATGGCTCAAAAAAGTCTTTTTTCCTCTTGGTTCACAACTTTGAATTCTCCTTCTTGATCTTCTTCTTCAGCTTCATCCTCACTTTCCTCTCTGACATTAAGATTCATTCCTCTGTGAATCTCATCTTGCAATGCTTGCACTTGTCTCTGGAGTGCTCTAACCTCAGGTGTTACAACACCAGCTCTTCCACCATGTTCACTTTATGGAGGCATTTTCATGATGTGCACTAAAACCCTAACCATGGTCCTAGTGCAAACTACCTCACAGTCGGCAATCTATTTACACAGAAATCCTAACCCATAGTCCTGGTGCAAACTACCTCATAGTCGATGATTTGTTTACATAGGAACCCTAACCCATGGTCCTCATGCAAAATTCCTCACAATCAATGATCTATTTACACACTTAGGAACTCCCGCTTTGATACCACTTGATGAAGGGTGCTCCCCTCAATACCAAAAACACATAACAAAAATAGAGAAACAACAACAACAATATGCAAGAATAGAAAATTGGCTTCTTATTATCTCCACAAATGCAAAATTACAAACTTTTAGAATTACAATATGCAAAGCCACTTGGGCATTCCCTTACAATATTATATAGGACAAAGCCTCGAATCAATACCCAGATCTACTACCCAGAATTTCTCTAGACAACACTACAGGCCTTCTTTATATAAGCATTTTCCACCGCCCGAGAAGATTCCAAAAATTTAGCCCTAAGGGCCGACCAAACCTAGAATTATTTAATTTTTCAATTTATTACATCAAAGTCAGCTCAAAATAACATTTGAAACCTAAATAGAAATTATGAAGGAAAATTATTTTTCATCATTTCAGGTGGCCCGAGTTCCAGAGACCATAAGTCATCACTAGTTGACCTGATTTACTATTATAACCCCATTTCAAAAATGTCACGAAGTGCTCTACAAGCTTGACCCACGCAAGCACCCGTCATCCAAATTTTTGACCTCATCTGAGGCCTCTAAAGCCTTCAAAACTGAGTTCAAAGTTTCTGTACCCTGCTACCAATACCAAAAATTTTCAATATCTTCAAAACTAGACCTGATCTACCCATGAAACTTTGTTCACAGGCTGATATGACTGAGATGAACCTCCACATGTAAAATCAAAACATTCCAAGATCATAAGGCCAACTTACTAAAAATAGCAAGTTTCCATAGATAGTATCTCTACACAAGATAACCCTTATTGAATACAAAAATAAAAATACTTTTGGGTGATGCAAGATTTCTCTTACACCCAGAATGCTCCTACATCAGACACCCAGGGTAATTTGAATAGTGACCTCGTTATGACTCAGGTGTGCAGAGGAAAACCAAGATGGTTAACCTCTTCCTTTGTTAGCCATGTTGAATCTTCAATAGGTCATCCTTTCCATTTGACCAAATACTCTTCGTATGTCCTGTTCCTTGTGCTTATGCCAACACGACTATCTAGTATGTCTACAATCTCCTTGATATTTGAACCGGTTGCTGGAATACTCCACTGTGCTATTATAACCTCATCTTCAACACCTCCTTCATGATACTCTCTCAAATCTAAAACATTAAATACTAGTGAAATATTCAGCTCAATAGGCATTTCTACCTCATATGCATTTCCCGAATCATGCTTCTTCAGTATCCTACATGGCCCAAACTTCTTCATTTTCAACTTGTTATATGTACCAACTAGAAATCACTCCTTCCACAAATGAACCATGACTTCACCTAAAACCTTAAATTCCTTATCCCTCCTTTTCTCATCTCCCTTAGCCTTATACTCTGCATTCATCTTGGTAATGTGCTTCCTCACCTCCTCATGGATGTTCTTCAAATGTTCTACAAAATCCTCAGCTTCAGCCCTACTTATTTCTCCTTTATCTATCTTTCTCAACTCAGATGCATTTCTGGGACTACTCCCATATACAATCTGGAATGGTGATTTACCAGTGATCCTATTGATAGAATTATTGTATGCAAATTCTGCATGTGGTAAAATTAAATCCCATTCTGTTGGCTTATCTCCAACCAAACATCTCAGCAAATTTCCCAAACTCCTATTCACCACCTCTGTCTATCCATCAGTCTGTGGATGATGTGATGAACTGAACTTTGAATCTATCTTCAACTTCTTCCACAATGTATGCCAGATATATCCAACAAACTTAGTGTCTCTATCTAAAACTATGGTCTTTGGCAAACCATGTAGTCTCACTACTTCTCTAAAAAATAACTCTGCTATATGAACAACATCATTAGTCTTCTTGCAGGGAATAAAATGTGTCATCTTCAAAAATCTATCAACTACTACAAAAATTGAATCATGTCCCCGCTGTGTCCTCGGTAATCCAAGAATAAAGTCCATACTGATATCCTCCCAAGGCTTCTCTGGTACAGGTAATGGCTGATACAACCTTGTATTTTTCTTCACTCCTTTTTCCATCTAACATACTCTTCAACTCTGTACAAACTTCTTCACATCTTGCTGCAACTGTGGCCAATAATAATTTTCACTAACCAAAGAAAGGGTTTTATCTCGACCAAAATATTCAGCCAATCCTCCGCTATACTTCACCTTGATGAGATTCTTCCTCATAGAACTTTGTGGAATGCACAAATGACTCCCTCTGAATAGCATATCATCCTAGATGAGAAAATCTAGCCACTTCATTCTGTCTAGAGTAACAAGTTCTTTACAAGCTTTCCAAGCTTCAACAAAATCAGGATCCTCTGGATACAAATTCTTGAGTTCCTTGAACCCAACCACCTCAATCTGCATCTCTGTCAGCAATAGTTTCCTTCTGCTAAGCGCATCTACAACCCTGCTAGAGTAAAATAATTGATCATAAATAAAATATTTTCTCTTGGCATCATTTAACTTCTCATTGAAATAAGCAACAAGTTTACCTTCTTGGCTCACAATAGCTCCTATTGCAGTACCACTAGCATCACAGTCTACTTGAAACACCTTATTAAAATCTAGAAGTGTTAAAATAGGTTGTTCTATAACTTTTTTTTCAACAATTGAAAACTCTTTTCTGCCCCATTAGTCTACTTAAACTCTTTTCTATCCCCTCTCATTGTTTTAGTCAAGGGTCCACAAATACTGCTAAAATTTTTGATAAAATTTTTATAAAAACTAGCCAAACCATTAAAAGATCTTATCTCAGTAGCACTCCTTGGAATAGGCCATTCAAGGATAGCCTGTACTTTCTTTGGGTCTATTTTTAGACCTTCTGTTGAAACTACAAATCCCAAATACACTAACTCTTTCACAAAACTGCACTTCTTCAAATTAATCCACAATTTCTCATCTCTCAACTTCTCAAACACCATACGAATATGCATCATATGCTCTTCCAATGTCTTACTAAAGATCAAAATATCATCTAGGTACACAATGACAAACTTACCCAAAAATTCTTTCAGAACCTCATTCATGAGCTGCATGAAAGTGCTCGGTGCATTGGTTAGCCCAAAAGGCATGACTAACCACTCATATAGTCCTTCCTTTATCTTGAAGGCAGTCTTCCATTCATCTCCTTCTCTAATCCAAATCTGGTGATATCCACTCTTTAGATCTATCTTTAAGAAATATACAGATCCACTCAAACAATCCATAATATCATCCATTCATGGCAATGGAAACCTATACTTGATTGTGATCTTGTTTAATTCTCTAGAATTTATACACATCCTCCATTCTTCATTCTTCTTTGGTGCTAATTGTGTTGGTATGGCACAGGGACTCAAACTCTCTAGAATCAATCCCTTCTGCAATAACTCGTGTACTTGTATGTTTAACTCTTCACTTTCTGCTAGTGTCATTCTATGTGCTACCTTGTTTAGAAAACTGGCTCCTAGAATCAAATCCATCTAATGACTAATCTTTCTTATCGGTGGTAATCCATCAGCTACATTATCAGATACATTATCCTGAAACTTATTCAACAAATCTGCAATCTCTATAGGTACATCTTCTATTTCCTCTTTACTAGCTTTTGGAATTAAAGAAAAACAAACATGCTCATGCATCATACCATCTAGGAATTTTTTTCCATCAACAAATATTATTCTTGCATTACCACATACCTTTTTTTCGATCTCCTTCAATGGCTTTAGCTTATGTTGCACTCCATCCTTTGTCAAGGAATAGGTATTTGTACGATCATCATGTACAACACATCTTTCAAACTACCACGGTCTACCCAACAACATATGACATGCATCCATAGATATGATATCACATAGTACCCACCAATCTTGAACTTTACCAAGCACTGTTCACTGACCATGACCTTGTAGTCATCCTGCACCCAGGCAATCCGATATGCATGTGGGTGTTTCTATCTTTTGAGCTTCAACTTTGTCACCATCACTTATGACACCAAATTGTCAGTGCTTCCACTATCAATAATCACATCACAACATTTACCCTCACACTTGCATCAAGTGCAAAATAGGCTCCTCCTTTGTTTAGGTTCATTCTCACCACTCAGCAAGACTCACAACAACTGCTACAGAATGACTGCCAAAATACTTTGCATTCATTCCTAACAATCTCCCCCATTGGCATTGATGGAAACATAGATGAAAAACATCCAATGTTCCAAAATCCCAATACTGCAACATCACTGCAAAATATCAAATTAAATCTTGCTTCATTTTTGTATTCAGCTCTCTCATACAATCCACAATGTTTTTCTTGTATATCTCTCCCCCATTGACATCAATGACAGAAATTCCATCACTAAGTCAACAACAACTTAATGTCAAAAGACACTTTTCAGAAAAATGCAATAACAAGAGTCCTCATGACTCAGCTCATAAACTTCCCCATAGAGCAAGTTCCAACATCCAATCGAGAAGAAAGATAGGGCTCATATACCACTGGACGGATGCAATCATCTGCATCAATTCTCAAAAATAGGTTGGGGCATAACCCCAAGCATACCTCTTAGATACACAAATGTATCCTTAGGTAAAGGCTTTGTAAATATATCTGCTATCTGTTCCTTTGTACTTATGTACTCCAATCTTACTTCTTTTTCTGCAACTTTCTCTCTTACAACATGATACTTGATCTGAATATGTTTAGTCTTAGAATGTAAAACAAGATTTTTTGACATACTCACTGTAATGGTGTTATCACAATGTATAACAATAGGCTCATCAAACTTTATTCCAATATCCTTCAACATCTGCTTCATCCAAATAATCTGATTACAATTATTTGTTGCTGCAACATATTCTGCTTCTACTGTGCTTTGTGAAGTACAATTTTACTTCTTACTTAGCCAAGAGACCAATTTACCTCCAAGAAAAAAGGCTCCACCACTGGTGCTTTTCTTTTCATCAACACTACTTCCCCAATCTGCATCAGTATAGGCACATAAAGTAAAGTCATCAGAATTCTCATACCATAATCCATAATCCATTGTTCCTTTCAGATATCTCAGTATCCTCTTTACTGCTTCATAATGTGATTCTCTAGGTTCTGCTTGAAATCTTGCTACAATCCCCATTGAATGTGCTATATCAGGTCTTGTATGTGTCAAGTACTGCAATCCTCCAATCATAGATCTATACTTTTTCTACTCAACTATTGGTGTCTCATCTTTGCTAGATAACTTATGTCTGGTTACCATAGGTGTTCCAACAGGTTTAGAATCTTCCATTCCAAATCTTTTCAATAATTCATTTAAATACTCAGTCTGACTTACAAATATACCTTCCTTGCTTTGTGTTATCTGTAATCCCAAAAAATATTTCATTTCTCCAATCATGCTCATCTCAAATTCAATCTTCATTTCATCTGCAAATTTGTCACTAGCTTCATCTTCTCCTCCAAAAATAATATCATCAACAAATATAACTATAACCAACAAACCATTCTCAATTTCTTTTGTGTATAAGTTACTATTTGTTGTTCCTTTTATAAATCCCAATTTCAATAAATACTTATCCAATCTTGCATACCAGGTTCTAGGTGCTTGTTTTAATCCATATAAAGCTTTCTTTAACTTACATACCATATCTCCTTCTTGTGTCAAAGGAAAACCTTCAGGCTGCTCAATGTAGACTTCTTCCAATTCATCATTCAAAAATGCTGACTTCACATCCATCTGATATACTCTAAATTTCTTTTTGGTTTCATATGCTAGAAACATTCTCACTGCTTCAAGTCTAGCCATAGGTGCAAAAGTTTCTTCATAGTCAATTCCTTCTTGTTGTGAATAACCTTTACATACCAATCTTTCTTTGTTTCTTATCACTTCTCCTTGTTCATTCATCTTGTTTCTGAATACCCACTTTGTTCCAATCACATTTTTGTCTTCAGGTCTAGGGACCAATTCCCATGTCTTGTTTTTTTCAATCTGCTCTAGTTCTTCTTTCATAGCATTATTCCAATGTTCATCTTCACAAGCTTCATTAGTAGTCTTAGGTTCAATTTGAGAAATCAAACATAAATGTACCTTATTTCGAGTCAAAACTCCTCTATCTAAACTTCCAATAACTTGCTCAACAGGGTGATGTTTTGAAGTATACTTGTTAGGTGTCATAGTTGCTGATCTTGTTCCAATTGTAGATTCTTCTCTGCTTTCTTCTCTATTTTCTTCTCTATTTTCTTCAGTATGACTTTCATTCAGCAATCACTATTAGTTTCAAAAAATAATTCTGCATTTTCAATGTTAGGTTGAGGTTGTGCTTCTCCATCAGATTCATAATCAAGCATTCTTTCCTAAATTTTAAACTTCTCATCAACTTTTACATTTGCACTTTCAACAATAGTCTTAGTTCTTTTGTTATAACATCTATATGCTTTTCTTTTTAAAGAATATCCAAGAAATATTCCTTCATCACTTCTAGGATCAAACTTTCTTATATCATCATCTCTCTTTATATAACATTTACTTCCAAAAATTCTAAAATACTTAACTGAGGGTGTATGACCAAACCATAATTCATAAGGTGTCTTGTTTGTATCTACTCTGATTTGTACTCTGTTCATAGTGTATACTGTTGTGTTCACTGCTTCTCTCCAAAAAGTCTTAGCCAAATCATTTTCAAACAACATAGCTCTTGCTGCTTCAGTTATTGACCTGTTCCTTCTTTCTGCAATACCATTTTGTTCTGGTGTTCTAGGGGCTGAAAGTTGTCTCTTAATACCATTCATTTTGCAAAAATAATTAAACTCTCTAGATGTAAATTCACCACCTCTATCAGATCTTAGACACTTAATCTTCATTCCAGATTCATTCTCAATTTTTCTTTTCATGATTTAAATTTATCAAATGCTTCATATTTTTCTTTCAAAAATGCAATCCACATCATTCTTGTAAAATCATCAACAAGAATCATAAAATACCTTTCTTCATAGAATCCTCTAGTCCTAGTAGGACCACTCAAGTCTATATGAACAATCTCCATCTTCTCTGTCGATGTGAACTTCTTGTTGGGAAATGAACTCCTTTTCTACTTTGCCATCATACATTCTTTGCAAATCATGTTAGTAGGTTTCATAATTCTAGGTAAATCTCTTACTGCAAGTGTAGTGCTCACCTTGACAATATTATCAAAGTTTATATGAAAAAACCTTTTATGCCATAACCAACTATCATCAATCCTAGTTATCAAACATGTCATCTTAGTAGGATTCAACTAAAATATATTACCTCTGGTTCTGGATCCTTTTCCAATCAGATTTCCATCTTTATCTTATATCACACAAGTTTTCTTAGAAAACCAAACTTGATAACCCTTATCAGCCAATTGTCCAACACTTAGTAGATTATGTCTCAGTCCATCAACAAAGTAAACATCATCAGTGTTAGTCTTTCCATCAAGAGTAATAGATCCTATACCCTTAATCAAACAAGGTGCATTGTTACCAACCCTAACAATTCCTCCATCATAATTATCTAACTTAACAAACTTTCTTTTATCTCCAGTCATATGATGCGAACAACCACTATCTATAATCCAATCAGATTTTTTTTTCAACTTGTGAAACTAATGCTTTTTCTTCCCTTTTATCAGATTCAAAACTTTCTTCTTTAATTGCTACAAATCCTATTTCCTCAAAGTTATCATTATCACTGTCACTTAAATGTTTTTCAATTCCTGCTTCAAGATCTTCATCATTTGCATAATTACATTCTTTAGATCTCCTAGGTTTAAAGTTACTTCTATACTTCTTAACTCTTTTAGGACATTTAGATGCAAAATGACCATATTCTTGACAAGTCCAACATTTAAAGATTTTCTTACCATCTGGTTCTCTTTTTACAAGTAATGCAATACCTTCTTCAATCTTCTTATCTTAGATCTGCTACTGCTAGCATAATCTCCATTCACACTAGTACTTCTTGTAGGTCTAATGCTAAGAGCACTGAATGTTGTTTCCATTCTAGGTAGCTCTTCTGATAATCTCAAGTTCATCTCTATTGTTTCCAATCTTCCAAGAAGAGTCTCTCTTGAAAATTTTGATGTACAAGGTATCACTTGTTCAATCATCTGCGTTGTCTGCTTGAATACTGGTGTCAAAGATCTCAGAATTTTCCATATCACTTCATTCTCTATTTTATCACCTCCACAAGACTTTATTCCTATTACAATCTCAGACATCCTACCAATATAACTTCTAATAGATTCATCTTCCATCATTGTGATATTTTCAAATGCACAAATCCAATTATGTAATCTAGCCTTCTTTGCATGTTCATCACCTTCAAAAGTAGAATGTAAAGCTTTCCAAATCACATTAGATGTTTTCAAACATCTTACCTAACTATATTCATTCTCCAGTAGTGCTGACAAATGTGCTTCTCTTGCAAGTATGTTACACATGAATAGATCTAGTTCATCTTTAGTTCCTACCTCTAGATTGTCTTCCTCAATGATAGTCTTCTCATTATTTGTAATCAACCAATAACTTGGTCCTAAACAAAATAGATGTGTCTTCATCTTTTCTTTCTAGCTATCAAAATTTACTCCATCAAACTTAGGGCTTTCTTTTTTTGAAATTTACCATGGATCTCCTTAAGTTGTTAAACTTTTCTTTCAAGGACTTGCTGCTCTGATACCAATTGTTAGAAAGTAAAGATCCCCAAGATAATTGAGAGGGGGGGGTGAATCATTTATCAGATAATTTATCCATTCAATAGCTTTAAACAATATAATCAATGTACTGATCAACCATAGAAAGATAATCATACACAATTGCACAATAACACAAGATATGTTGACTAGGGAACCTCTTGAAAAGAGTAAACCCCGGTGGGAATGATGCACTAATATGAAAGTTCCCTGTTAGAGGATGGACCCTGTTAGGAGTCTTATGGAATACATTCAGTACATATAAATCCCTGTTAGGAGATTTTGAATCCTTGTTAAAAGATTCTAACCCGGTTAAGAGTTTATGGAAGACAGAAGGACCCACTACCCAAATAGCTTCAAGATAAGATCTCTGAACCCACTGTCCAAATGATCTTAGAATTATTCAATAGAATAATATGAAATATATTACCTCCTTCCCACTATGCCAAAATTGCACTCTTTGCTACACAAGATCAAAATTTCAGATCTCTGTACTCACAAGTCTTCCTTCATCACTGAATTAGCTATTTTCTTCACTTCATGCATATATTCGCATCTCAATCTTCATAGTACACATTACAATAAAGAAAAAATTCCTTCTTATATACCAAACTCAAATAATTACAAATGATTCGGTCCTCAATTACAAAATAGTAAATTCTACACGCTACACACAGAATTCACATAAAACTATTAGCTTCTAGATACTATAACTTTCTCCAAACATATCCTCAAAGTTTGTGCTATGAACCATGTCATCATTAATGAGTCTCCAACATTTCTTTAACTGTGCAAAATTAGATTCCATCCTAGCTAAGAGATATCCTCTGATTTCCAAACATCGCTTCACAGAAACACTGTCTAAACACTGCTTTCACCAAAATGCTCATAACTCTCACAAATGAATGAATTTAATTTTGCATTGTTAACCATAGGTTAATAACACACAAAAGAACATACCATCAACTGCACAAAAGCCAATATACAATAGAACATGTGCGCAAAACAAAATTGTACCTTCTTTCCTGCTAATATCTAGAATATCACTGTGTTGACATTAATGACAATCCAAGTCATGAATGCAACAACAACTGCTACAGAATGACTACCAAAATACTTTGCATTCATTCCTAACATTCTGATCTTAGAAATGATTGGAATTATTTCCTCTTTGATTTTAACTGCTAATGGCCTCATCCTTCTTTTTCAGATCTTCATTTCGGCCTCCATATGACCATCCACCAGATCGTCCACCACGACCTCTTCCATTTTGTTTGCTCTCAAATTTCTTGTTCAACTTTTCCTCCAGTTTTAGGAAAAACTGGTATGTCTTTTCAATACTATTCATTCGAACCAGATTCAGCTCCTCCTGAATGCTGGGCATCAACCCATTAAGGTAACGAGCAACTTTCTCCTTATCGGCTTCCGTATGGCCTATTCTGATGAGGATTCAATAGAAATCCTCTGTATACTCCTGAACAGATCATCTCGCTTGCTTCAAACTTTACATTTTCTTTAGTAGATCAAGCTCATAATCAACAGGGATGAACTGTCACTTCAATTTATCCACCATCCGATCCCATCTTGTGATTTTATCTTTCCCTCTTCTATTTCACTCTAATTGAATCTCTTGCCACTAGATCTTCACATGACCTTTCAGTTTGGCCTTCACAAATTTTACCCTATCAGGATCCTCAATATCTTCATACTCAAAATATTCTTCACATTCATTGATCTAGTCTATCAATTCTTCTGGGTTAAGATTTCCTGAAAATGGAGGAACCTCACTCTTAGGTCTTTTTTCAATTTTAGAAATGGCTTGAAAAAGTCTTTCTTCCTCCTGGTTCACAACTTCAACTTCTCCTTCTTGATCTTATTCTTTAGCGTCATCCTCACTTTCGTCTCTAACATTAAGATTCATTCCTCTGTGAATCTCCTCTTGCAATGCTCGCACTTGTCTCTGGAGTGCTCTAACCTTAGGTGTTACAACACTAGCTCTTCCGCCATGTTGCCTTCATGGAGGCATTTTCATGATGCATGTTGAAACCCTAACCACAATCCTGGTGCAAACTACCTCACAGTCGGTGATCTGTTTACACAAAAACCCTAACCCACAATCTTGGTGCAAACTGCCTCATAGTCAGTGATTTGTTTACACAAAAACCCTAACCCATGGTCCTAGTGCAAATTGCCTCACAATTGGTGATCTGTTTACACATGCAAGAACTCCCACTCTGATACCACTTAATGAAGGGTGCTCCCCTCAATACCACAAACACATAACAGAAATAGAGAAACAACAACAACAATATGCAAGAACAAAAAATTGGCTTCTTATTATCTCCTCAAATGTGGAATTACAAACTTTTAGAATTACAATATTCAAAGCCACTTGGGCATTCCCTTACAATATTCTGTAGGACAAAGCCTCAAATCAATACCCACATCTACTACCCAAAACTACTCTAGACAACACTGCAGGCCTTCTTTATATAGGCATTTTCCACCGCCTGAGAAGGTTCTAGAAATTTAGCCCTAAGGGCCAACCAAACTTAGAATTATTTTATTTTTCAATTTATTACATCAAAGTTGGCTCAAAATAAAATTTTGAAACCCGAACAAAAAATTTGAAGAAAATGTATTTTCTACCATTTCAAGTGGCCCGACTTCCAGAGACCATAAGTCATCACCAGTTCACCCGATTGACTATTATAACCCCATTTTGGAAACACCATGAAGTGCTCTACAGTCTTGATCCATGCAAGTGCCTGTGACCCAAATTTTTTACCTCATTCAGGGCCTCTAAAGCCTTCAAAATTGAGTTCAAAGTTTTTGTACCCTGCTACCAATACTTAAAATCTTCAATATCTTCAAAACTAGACCTGATCTAGCCATGAAACTTTGCTAGGAGGTTGATATGACTGAGATGAACCTCCACATGTAAAATCAAAACATTCTAAGATCGTAAGGATAACTTACTAAAAATATCAAGTTTCCATAAATAGCAGCTCTACACAAGATAGCCCTTATTGAATACAAAAATAGAAATATTTTTGGGTGATGCAAGATTTCTCTTACACCCAGGATGCTCCTGCATCAGAGGGAGAGAGAGAGAGATTTTGAAAAAAATTTGGTGGGAAAGTTTGGATATCCTATATTTTTGGATATATGATTATTTTTACTATTGAAAAGTAAAAATAATATTGTCTGGGTCCCTATAGAGAGGCACATTTTTCTATAGAATCACAGGAGTCGATTTATTGCGAATCATGCTTTGTCTTTAGAGAAGACAAAAATCCACTTTTTTCACTTGTTGTTTGAATTTTCTCTATTACCAAAGGTTTTTGCATCACCTTTTTGGTCTAACTATGGGGATTAGGAGTCCTTGAAAGTATAAATGGAAGAGGAGACTCACAAATGAAGAGATTGAAGTGTATAGATAAATGCTTAGGGTTGCCCATCGGAACAAGAGACATGATATGTTAAATATTAATGAAGATGTCGGCATAGATGCACTTTTGAATGTGGTTTCAAGTGAAGAACATGAATTTAAAATGATTTATGACAATAATAATGAAAATGAGAATGTAGGGATTGAAGATGAAAATCTAGGTTTTGAAAATGAACATATAGATGTGGACAATGGAAGTGTGGACATTGTCAATGAAAATCCACTGACTGAATATGAAGGAATTGAAAATGATAATGGTAGACAAGAAGTAAATCAATGTAACACATATCTAAATTATATGAGAATTGAAGTCCCTTCGGAGGAAGAAAGACAAAATTCAAAATTGAGACCTTCAAGAACAACTCAATGGTTACTTGAAATTGATGAGAACATAATGAGCAATTTTGATGGTAAGAGATCATAAAGAACTGTTTAGTTGTGGGTTTCAAAAATTTTTGATCAATTTTTTAGCCACAAGATGTTGGTTGAGCAATGTAAAATGTTTGTGCAATTGTTAAAGATGCAGAAGATGAGACGTATATGAGTCAAATTGAAGATTAGTGTGAACAAGAAAAAGGAGAGGAATGCTATTATTTTGATAAATATTTTTAGTACTATCAATTTCATTGGGAAGACTACCAAGAAAAAAGGTAAGAGAGACACTAGGAGGGTTATTACAACCTCCTTAGTAAGTCATCATTTGAGAAAGGCTCATTTGATGAGACAAACTTGTGTTGACTTGAATCTAAATCATAAAACTTTGGATAGATCACATGCAAGAAGATAAATACTTGATGATCCTCTTCAAAATGATACATGGGCTTATGGTGGGAGACTTTCACATTGTGATAAGAAGATTACTAATGCTGTGAAGGATCAAATTCAACTATTTTGGCAATCTAACTCAAGAGTGTCACCAAATGTGAAGGATGTCTTGAAGTTGATAATTGGCATTCAAGACCACACCCTACATCCCAAACATTATTTGGAGGTGAGTCAAACAATGTTGTTCAAAAAAATTTGTGAGACACATCCAACATTGCAAATATCACAAAGATCTTTTGAAGCACTGAAGCCTTTTCTTGTGTGCCTCTTAAGATTTGAAATACTTGTTGCTACAAATATCATGTGGAGTTTTCAATGCACCACGAATTTTTACGATCCATTCATTCTACTTTGCATACTAGTGAAATGTTGGAGGAGTGTGGTGCAAGTGCTCTTCCAAAATCATTAAGAGACTTCCTAGATCCTTTTTTATGTCTTAGAGATGATGGATGTTTCTTTTATAGAAAAGATTGCTTAAATGACAAGTGCTCAGAGTGTGGTGGGCTAGTGAAGTTTTTTGAATGTTTTCATGATGGCTGCAAACATGATTTTGGAAAGACAATTGTCCATAAAAATATATATGAAACCATTAAATATACATTAAAAAGTGGAGGTGAAGGCTCTATATGTGAGTTGGTTACAAAAGAATGTAATGTAGCTGATTTTATTTCAGATTTCAGGAAGAATCATTTTTACAAGTATGCAAGGCATAGTCACAGGTCTCAGTGGTTGGATCAATAATTCAAGGTGTGCAAGGACACTTTCCTAAGTGGCACTATTATATCAGTTGTTGACTTTGTAGAGAACTATACATTGCAACCCCAAAATGACTTGCAAGCTCAATATTACAATTCTATTCAGGTTGTTGTTTTTGTGCACATAACATATAGACATTCCCCTAATAGTAGAGAAGATGACTGGAAGATAATCAAAGAGTACCATTTTTATATGAGCAATGATAGATCACACTCATTCGAGTTTGTCCAACATTGCTTTGAGAATTATTTTGAGTGGGAGTGGGATAATAATATTTCTATGGATAGACATCTCATTTGGTCAGATAACTACACAGGTCAATTAAGAAATGCTCATATGTTTTATTGGTTATGTAGAATGCATGTAGAGAGAGGTGCACCTCATATTTGGAGTTTTTTTTAGGCTAGTCATGGAAAAGGGGAGCATGATGGAACAAGTGCATGCATAAAGAGAGCTCTAGTTAAGGAGAAACTAAGGATTTCAAGTGCAAAAATCATTGATTCGTGTTCTATTATGGATTGGTGTACTTCAACATTGTCACAAGGGGGAACTCTAGATTCAGCGATGCATAGATTCTTTTGGTTTGTTGAGTTGGGCACAATAGGAGATAGGTTGGATTGTCAAACTATGAAAGATTCTTCAAAATTGCATTCATTTTGAAGCTCAAATGCTAGTACATGGACCCTTTGGACATGAGATTTGGCTTGTTATTTTATGAGTTGTCTTCAGTGTGATTGGGATCAGTGTGCATCAAGTGAGTGGGTTGATACATGGGTTCCACATTATCTTACTCCTTTATCTCTGATAGTCTCTATAATAAATGATGACATGGATTGTTCACTTGACTATGACCATATTTCAGATCTTCTATAGCTAGGACATGTTTTTGCATTGGTTGCACCACAAGGGAATGATGAGAGATCGAATTACTGGTTAGCATGTTGTGTACAAGGAAAGCAGAAACTTAAACAACCGATAGTAGATGATGATATGTTCACATATCCAATAAGAGCATGTGTTGTTGCAGTAAGATGGCTACACACATATGTGATTATAAATAATGACATTCTTGCATTTGAAGACTATGAGAAGCACAAAACCATTCTCATGTATTCAAACCTTGTTATAGAAGCCAATGCTAAGTTGTTGAAACATCAAGGAAAACCAAATACAAAGGAACTTTGGACTATTAGTACTATTGATCATGAAGCAATATTGAATACCCTCAAGAAGAGAGATGACCCTTCAGGCACACTTCATTAGGTAAGTTCATCTCAAGTTGCAAGGTTTTCCATGTTTATTACAATTATGTTAAATAAATTAATTGTAATTTTTTTCTTTATTTGTTTGAGCCAATAAACTTGGTTTTGTATGTGGATTGTAAATGCAATTGGATACATATATGATATATATAGAGCATCAAGGTGTGCATTTGATTAGCCCATCTTTTATGACAGTAAACTTCACTATGCATTGTCTAGTCATGTTCTTTTGTTCATTTAGTTACTTATACATGTTCATAATCTTTTTCTCAACCTATATAAACTTCTTATATTCTCTATTAACTTTTCTTCTTCCTTTCGAATGTAGGGATTGGAATATAGATGTCATCGAGTACCATGTGTTAAACTTATACACTTTAGGAGTGAAAAGGACACTTTTTTTATATATATAGTTGTCCAATTTGCATATTTAGATGCCAAATTTTGTATATAAAAATAACAATTGACTGTAATGTGCATAGTTAGATGCCAAATTTTGTATATAAAAATAACAATCGAATGTAATGTGCATAGTTAGATGCCAAATTTTGTATATAAAACCAACAATAGAATATAATGTGCATATTTAGATACCAAATTTTGTATATAAAAAATTTGATGCAAAATTAGATTCAAAATTTAAAATATAAAAGAGCCCATAGGGTTGATTTGCAAATATTAAGAGCCCACATTTGTATCGTCTTAATGGCATGTCAAGTGAAAAAAATGTGTTTCATTACTATGAATGTTGTATCCTTATATAATTTATATCATCTTAATTTTGTATCCTTAAATTTTCATTTTCTTAATTCCATGTACATTTGTATCGTCAAATGATGTAATTGTTGGAGTCATTGAGTCAAAATTGGTCAAATGTGTCTAAAGTAAAATGATGATTCCCTGGGGTAAAGGGATAGTGTTCAAGGATTGCATCCTTACACTAAATGGAATATGACATTAACTCTGGTTGGGTGGGTAAATGCTAGGGACAACCCCATTTTGACCATTGAGTCACTAGAACATTTTGGACCATGCCGGACCAAAGTGTTCCCAAGGTGCACTAAGCATGATTGGGTAGAAAACTTTCAAGGCTCATATCTTGGACCCTGTGAGAGGTATTAGTGATCTGTGAGATGCTACAAGACTATGTTTCTAAGGCCTATAGTAACCTCTCTCCATTCTGGAAGATTCAAATTTATTTGAATTTGGCACGCTAGTCTCACTTGATACCAAAACTTGTTGTAAGGGTCACTTGAAAGTTGTACCACTAGGTTTCTTCCAAACCGTTCATCCTGGCACCAAATGGACTATTCCATTAGCTCTGATTGGGTGAGTAAACATTATAGACAACCCCATTTTGACCATTGAGTCACTAGAACATTCTAGACCATGCTGGACCAAAGTGTCCCCAAGGTGCACTAAGTACGATTGGGCAGCGAACTTTAGAGGCTTATATCTCAGACCCCATGAGAAGTATCGACGATCCATGAGATGTCACAAGACCATGTTTCTAATGCCTACAATAAAATCTCTCCATTCTAGGAGATTCCAATTTGTTTGAATTTGGCACACCAGTCTTGCTTGATGCCAAATTTTTTTGTAAGGTTCAATTGAAAGTTGCACCACTGGGTTTCTTCAAAATTGTTCATCACGACACTAAATGGACTATGCCATTAGCTCTATTTGGGTGGTTAAACACTAGCAACAACCTCATTTCAATCACTAAGTGACTAGAATGCTCTAGACCATGCCGAACCAAAGTATCCCCAAGGTGCACTAAGCACGATTGGGCAGTGAACTTTCAAGGCTCATATCTCAAACCCCATGAGAGGTATCATCGATTTGTGAGATACTACATGAAAAAAAAATTTAGGCCTACAATAACCCCTCTCCATTCTGGGAGATTCAAATTTGTTTGAATTTGGCACGCCAGTCTCACTTGATGCCAAAACTTATTGTGATGGTTAGTTGAAAGTTGCACCATTGGGTTTCTTCCAAACTATTTGTCCTGGCACCAAATGGACTATGCCATTAGCTCCAGTTGGGAAGGTCAACGCTAGTGACAACCCCATTTGAACCATTGAGTCACTAGAACATTCTAGACCACATCGAACCAAAGTGTCCCCAAGGTGCACTAAGTATGATTGGGTAGAGAACTTTTGAGGCTCGTATCTCAGACCCCGTGAGAGGTATCAATGATCCATGAGATGCTATAGGACCAAATTTATGAGGCATACAATAAGCTCTCTCCATTCTAGGAGACTCAATTTTTTTTTAATTTGGCACGCCAGTCTCGCTTGATGCCAAAACTTGAAGTTAGGGTTAGTTGAAAGTTGCATCAATGGGTTTCTTCCAAAATGTTCATCCTGGCACTAAATGGACTAGGCCATTAGCTTTGGTTGGGTAGGTAAATGCTAGTGACAACCCTATTTTGACCACCGAGTGACTAGAACATTCTAGACCATGCTGAACCAAAGTGTCCCCAAGGTGCACTAAGCACAATTTGGTAGTGAAATTTCAAGGCTCATAGCATGGACCCCATGAGAGGTATCAGTAGTCTCGCTTGATGTCAAAACTTGTAGTGAGGGTCAGTTGAAAGTTTCACTACTAGGTTTCTTCCAAATTGTTCATCCTAACACTAAATGGAATGCTCCATTAGCTTTGGTTGGGTAGGTAAATGCTAGCAACAACCCCATTTTGACAACTGAGTCACTAGAACTTTCTATACCATGCTAGACCAAAGTGTCCCCAAGGTGCACTAAGAATGATTGGGCAGAAAACTTTTGAGGTTCATTTCTCAGACCCCATGAGAGGTATTAGCGATATGTGAGATGCTACAAGACCTTGTTTTTGAGGCCTACAATAAGCTCTCTCCATTATGGGAGATTTAAATTTCTTTGAATTTGGAATGCCAGTCTCACTTGATGCCAAAATTTCCTGTGAGGGTCAATAGAAAGTTGCACCACTGGATTTCTTCCAAACCATTCATCCCAGCACCAAATGGACTATGCTATTAGCTTGGGTTGGGCGGGTAAATGCTAGTGACAACCCCTTTTCAACCACTGACTCACTAGAATGTTCTAGACTGTTAGTAAATAGATTTGTCCTTTTTACCAATGCTTACAAAATAAATTGTAGATTCCCAAATCAAAGAACAAAACCTGGAACTAATAGTTGAGTCACTTGAAATGAGATGTGCAAGTTCTTTGTGAATTATGATGTGAAGGTACAAATCCCTTCTTTACAACAAATAAAATGAATGAAAATGTCTTTAACCAGAAGACATGAAGGGTATTAACATTCATTCATCACTATAAAATGAATGTGATAATAACTTGAAAGATTCAAAGAAAAATAGATAAATGACCAACTGATCATTTGTACAATCTTTCTCAATTATAGAGAAATCAAAGGAAGATTAAATACCCATTTTGCACATGTAGATGCATGAAACCAACTAATTTTAGAACCAACAAAACATGATGCATGGAACTAGAAAATATAATAAATATGACTATAATAACCAATAGATCATTTAAAATTAGAGAAATGTGAATTCAAACCAATAGATTTAAATTGGATTTCTCCTTATTTAGAATAAAATTGTAGTAAGATAACCAACTGATTACTTTTCCCTTGACCCATAAATAAGTCTACAAAATTAAAAAAATACACATTCCTCTTCTTTCTTTGTTACACTCAGAACTTAGAAAATATGTCCTCCTCCTATAGCAAACTCACTTGCTGGAAAGAAGAAAATGAATCCCTGATATCTCTAAAATTTTACAATAAATAATACTCCTCCATTTCCTTTTCATTTTGTAACCATTTCTTGAAGACTATTAATTTCCTTTCACCTTCCTATTCCCAATGATTTTCTCCTTTTGAATTTGATACCTTTATAAACTTTTGATTTAAAAGTTTATAATAATATATCTTAATATATTTTTAATGATATATGTAGTTGGATTTTGGACATGTGACACTTTTTGAAGACAGTCAAAATCACAAAATGTGACTTTCATTTTTATAATAGTTTTACATACCCGTAGTCTATAGAAGATAAGTTTCATTGTAGGAATAATTTTGGAAATCTCTCCAGTAGAAGTCTGCACAACTAGCCTTTTAAAAACATATCTTAAATTTTGAAAAATCCAACAGTTAAATAGAAAGATATGACTCTTTCACTGAGACTGATTTTTTGGCATAAAAAAATCTAGTTACAATTTGTTGAAGAAACCATTTGAAAATATTAATATCTGTTATCCTTTAGTAGTGCTTTGTAATGTATGATGGGAATCTAGATGTTTGTTTCAAAAGAAGATTCAATCTATCTATTTCTAAAATAGAATAATCCCCTTTGAGTTTCTAATGCAAATCATCATGCACATGGATGAATATCCATTTCTAACATGCATTACTTTTTGACTAGTTAATTATGGAGCTTTCCTCTTCTTTTGTAAGCCTTCCATTTTTTCTAGACAATGAGGGTTCACACCATCAATATGATTATCAACTTCCATTAATTATAGATGAATTTCAATAATGATGGGACCCCCTTTGAAACTACATTTTAGATTTATGGACTGATCCTCTGGAATGTACCTTTGAATTTGGATCCTCATTTTGAATTAGTGAATTGTACTTGGAAATTCGAACTATGAACATTGAACTTGGCACTTGAACCCAAGGAAGATGGAAAATTGAATTTTTAACCTTGAACTTGGAACTTCTTGGTTCGAGGTTCGAGTTCAATAACTCCTCTTGCAATGTTGTCCACTTATAAAGTATAACTTCACAAAAGCATCATGAACAAAAACCAGCATAAAGCGTGAGAAAATTGAGGGACATTCTTCATGTGACTTGATTTTAAAAGTTGTGAAGTTGGGTGCCAGAGGAAAGCCAAGAACTGGCTTTGATTGGCATTATGGACTGTGAGGGACATGAAGAATCCAACAATCTCTAGTAAAAGACCAATGCCTATCCATTGGGTGAATAGAGTCACTAAGAAAAGGAAAATTGGGAGTTTCTTGCATAAGGGTGGAGGGGAGTAGGGCAAAGACAACCAGCCTAAACACCTAAACTACCAACAAGCTCAAATCTTGTACATTATTCAAACTAACATTACGCACACCAAAAGAATATTTACAACATATAAAAAGGTAGGAAGAGAGCCTACCATAGGAACTAGAAGAAAGAAAAGGTCATGTGAATCCATTTATTGACTGGGAGAAATAGGAGCCTTTCCGAAAAAGAAAATTGTGCTTTAACTAGCTGCACTAAAACCAACCTCATCATAACTGAAAATGAATCTGAAAGCATGCTGAAAATATGTGACCCAAAAACCTTTTCCAAATAACCATGCTTCATCATAAATTTCAAATTCTTTTATACCCTCTCGCACATTACTTTTCACACATTTGATCACCTTTTGTGAGGAAGAAAAATACAAGGATTCTAAATATGATATTGGAATATACTCACATTCAAATCCTTCTACAACATCACTTTTAATAGAGATTTCAACATCCAAAACAAGATTGGCAAAATTAGAATACTCAAATGATCCTGAAAATGATATTCCATCATACACACATTTATCACTGTCATCTTTAATAGCACTTTTAGATTTCAAATCAGGACTAAAATAGAATGATTCTTCATCGCACAAAGGGTCAATCTAGACTAAAGTAACTTCATCATTTTTAATGGCTATCAAATTTGAAAACTCTCTATCCAAACTCAAAACTCCAATACATGATTAGCCATAGAAGGGGGCTCACATTGGGTAGGCACCAAGACTTGAGAAACTTCCATTTCGGGGAAAAGAAAAATATGATCAAGCTCTGTATCCTCTTCATGATGATGTAACACTTCACTAGTCGTCAAAAATCCTAGTTCAAAATTTGTTCTTGCACCCATTTCTTTAACAACATTTTCAGACTTAATATGGTATTCACCAAAGCATGATTTAGGCTTTCCATCAACACACAGTTCGTCAAGAACACTCAACTTAGCATTCTCATCAAAAGAAAATGATTATAATACAAGATTGTCATAAACTTGTGCAGATTGAAAATCATCTTTATTATCATCTTCTTCAAACTTATAAGTTTCATATTCCACTTGTGCATAAATTAAAGGATGATTTTCATAAGAAACTTTATAAATTAAAGGATGATTTTCATAAGAAACTTTATAAATTTGTTTGAATTTGGCACACTAGACTCGCTTGATGTCAAAACTTCTTGTAAGGGTTAGTTGAAAGTTCCAAACCATTCATCCTAGGACCACATGGACTATACCATTAGCTTCGTTTGGGTGGGTAAACACTAGTGACAACCCCTTTTTGACCACTGACTCACTAGAACATTTCAGACCGTGCCAGACCAAAGTGTCCCCAAGGTGCACTAAGCATGATTAGACAATGAAATTTCAAGGCTCATATCTTAGACCCCATAAGAGGTATTGGTGATGCATGAGATGCTACAAGACCATATTTAGAGGCCTACAATAACCTCTCTCCATTCTAGGAGATTCAAATTTGTTTGAATTTGGTACGCCAGTCTTGCTTGATGCCAAAACTTGTTGTGGGAGTCATTTGAAAGTTGCACCACTGGGTTTCTTATTCCAAAACATTCATCCTAGCACTAAATAGACTACACCATTAGCTTCAATTAGGTAGGTAAATGCTATCAACAACCCTATTTTAACCATTGAGTTACTATAAAATTCTAGACCATGTCAGACCAAAGTGTCCCCACAGTGAACTAAGCACGATTGGGCAGTGAACTTTTGAGGCTCGTATCTTGGACCCCGTAAGAGGTATAAAAAATTTGTGAGATGCTAAATGACCATGTTTCTGATGCCTACAATAAACTATCTCCATTCTAGGAAATTCAAATTTTTTTGAATTTGGCACGGTAGTCTCACTTGATGCCAAAACTTGATGTGAGGTTTAGTTGAAAGTTGAACCATTGGGTTTCTTCCAAATGATTCATCCTAACACTGAATGGACTATGCCATTAGCTTTGGTTGGGTGGGTAAATGGTAGCGACAACCCTATTTTGACCACTAAGTCATTAGAATGTTTTGGACCATGCCAGACCAAAGTGTCCCCAAGGTGCACTAAGCACGATTGGGCCATGAACTTTCGAGGCTCGTATCATGGACCTTGTGAGAGGTATCAATGATTTGTGAGATTCTATAGGACTATGTTTCTAAGGCCTATAATAATCTCTCTCTATTCTAGGAGATTCAAATTTGTTTTAATTTGACACTCTAGTCTCGCTTGATGCCAAAACTTGTTGTGAGGATCACATGAAAGTTACACCACTGGGTTTCTTCCAAACTGCTCGTCTTGACACCGAATGGAGTGCGCCATTACCTTTAGTTGGACAACCTCTTTTGGAACATGAATTCAGTAGAAAATTTGTGAACATGTCAGACCCAATTGTTCCAAAGGTCCACTAAGCACTATTGCATATGTTGGCGAGTGTTTTGGTGTGTCAAGAGGCAAAGTGGTGCAGGAGCACCAAGGTCAAAGGTAGGATCCATGGAGTGCCCTAGGTCACTGATGGATCCTTGGGAGGAGTGGAAGAAAAATGGGCTTCAAAGGTCATTGAATCATGTAATAAGAATATTCATGGTCATGTAATATTGTTTTGATCATATATTAATCTCATTGTAATCACATATTGAATGTAAACCTTAATAGCAATAATAAGCCTAAAAGGTACCTAGGGGTCGCTAGGAATGGATTATGGATTGGTCCTAAGTTAGGGATTGATGGAAATGACATATAAGGGTCTAAAAAGATGTAGTATGGCAATAAAAGCCTCTAAATGGTGTTGAGAGCACTAAGAGTGTAATAATTTGTAAACTACCTATATTGGCAATATAAGCCAAATAGGGCTTCATTGGAGTTAGTTAGGGTTAGTATGGGTAATAGTTTTCTAAAGGTTGATATTAAACCTTTTAGATGTCTTTAGATGGGATTTGGATGATGTGTTTTTGAGTTGATAACTTTTTTTGTCAACATGACAACAAATTTCTCATTTATGTTAGTGACAGTCAGTTAGGATACAACTAGAAAGTTAGCAGGTTCTAGTCAATCTTTTGAGGATTAGAATCTATATTTGAAGAGATATATAGGGGTAGATAGGAGAGATAAGTATTGATGTGTAATGGTTAAATTTTTTAATTGAATCAATCAATGAAAATAAAGTTCTATGCATTTCTATAGTTCTTTGTCCCGTGGAACAGTCCAAGCAACAGTGAATTGATTAGAATAAATCTAATGTGATCTTGACTTAGTTGTGATATAGGAATAGTGTCTTGTGTTTGTTTACAAGTTTATGTAACTTTTTCATTATTTGGAATATCAATAAGATATTGGAATTGACTGATATCGAGGACAGGACTAGCATTGTAGGCATAGTCAGCATCTACATTTGTAGCCAGCCTTATGTAGTGACCCTCCCACCCCTGTGGTGATTGTAGCTTGGTGGGAGAGGTATAAAAATGTATAATTCCTTGTATATTAGTTTTTGAATGCAAGGAAAGTGGAACAAGGGGAGAAGAGGCAGAGACAGGCCTGGTAAACATACAACAAAAGGGTGCATTTGAAAACACTAGTATTGGTTGTGGAATACCCGATGAAGGGAGAGGGCATATGATGATTGAAGATGTCTATAGGGATGTATTGGAAGGGTTTAGTACCTTTATAGGGATTGAGAGTTGTAGGTAAGGGTAGTTTCCCTAAAACCCTAGGCTATTGACCCTAGAAATAATGGTTTATTGATTTTAAATCTTGATGAATGATGGTAATTTAAAAGTGTGAAAATCTTGTGTTTTGGAAGGTCTAGGAAGACTGTTTCAAGTCTTTGAGTCCCAGAGATAAGTGGGGATAGGATTTACTTCTTTGAGCAAGGGCTAATTAGGTCTAGATTGAGAGCTAGAGGGTGGAGAAAGTCTTCACCAGTCAAATGATGAAGGACTGAGATTGAGATGAATTTAGTAACTCTGAAAAGGGTATTAGAAAATGTAAATACCTTGTTAGGTTTTTGGAGAGTTCGAGAGTAATTTCCTAATTTTAGTGTTTGTAGGGCTATTAGATAGGCCTAGAAAGGCTATATAAGATAAATGGTTTACGTTGAGGTGATTGGAGTGAATGGGAAGTTGGAACATGGTAAATAGACCATGATAAGATGATCTATGGTGTTGGGATCAATGTGAGAGGTCTAGTTGGATTTTTGGTATGGTGAAGGCACTAGGTAGCCTTGTATGGTGTTGGTACTTGGAGAGATTGGTGTAAGGAAATGAGATAGTGAAATCATGAGCATATTTGTGTGACTTATCAATAAGTCAGAGAACTCTACTAGATCCTCAAGTTGATTTGAGTTCCATGAGGGTATAGTAGAGGCCTCTACATCAGATTTTCTTGGTTGAGAGCATCAGATACACATGATTACAATGTAGCACATAAATTTTGAATTCACTTAAATGATGAATTACATGGGTGAACACATGTAGCACAAAAATCCTACACATAGATTTTCTTAATTCATGAAGCATACATGTAGCACATAGATTATACAACACACCACATGAATTCACTTAAGTCATGCACCTAGCCCATACACATGAATTTAGGTTATGAAGCTTATAATTGAATATACATTCATATACTTAAGGCATAAATTATACACATGAGTACATACACACAAGCATATTTACATACTAACAATGAATAAAAGAACACACAATTAACAAATTGGATCGAATATCAAGTTTCTTATATATCAAAATGAACAATAATTCTGTATATATTTACATGTGAACATATCAAGATACAATGTGGCATACACCATCTCAAAATATGTCATATGACATCTCAAAATAAGAAGTTCAACTACAAATATTTTTAGGACATCCTATTCTATTGGTGGATCATCAAAATACAACCTCTTTGAAGTACTCTTGGGCTCTGATGGATCCTGTGTTCAAACACAAAAGTGAAACCCCAAGTTAGATTAAAATTTAGAATCATAGTCAGAAATAATAAATAAAATTTAAACTAAAATTGAACTCTCATATACCTCACCTCTCTATCTCTTCCTATGGATAGGAGACCTAATATATGTCCTTGGTAGTGTAGGAGTAGTGCCACCAATGTCAAATCTGACCTATATATGTTTGGGAACATTAGATTGATCTATGAGTTATACTATTTAATGTTAAACACTTTGTAGAAAATATATGTTTACAAAATAACTAAATTAACATTAAAACTTACCTATGCCGAACTTTCTTCAGGAAATGTTGGCTTAATCATGAGTGATACAAACCCTGGGCATTCTACCTCCCTCAAA
This sequence comes from Chamaecyparis obtusa, assembly GCA_027943335.1. Classification (NCBI taxonomy): domain Eukaryota; kingdom Viridiplantae; phylum Streptophyta; class Pinopsida; order Cupressales; family Cupressaceae; genus Chamaecyparis; species Chamaecyparis obtusa. The sequence continues at coordinate 437,470 of BSBK01003034.1, forward strand.
CTAGGAGTGACCTAAAAAAGTCAAATAGATACTTCATAATACAATAAATTGATCATATTATATATACTTGATAGTAAAATAAACACAAATAACTTTAGAAATATACATAGCATGGGGCTATCACTACGAATGGATATGCCTATGACTCTATCATGATGATGGGGTCTCACGACATCATCATATGCCACTCTCTATCAAATAAACCATGTAAAATAAAAATGAGTACGTACAACTGACAAGTATACATGTATGCATAAATAAACTAAATTACTTAATTACCTTTCCATTGTCAACGCCTAACACCTACACAGCCTTACATTTCCCCCGATGACAACTGGTGACACTTGCATTAGTATGTAATAAGATGATCATAAAAATTAGAAAATAATGTACATATACTATTATAATAATTTAAAAGGAAACTAATGATTACATTAAAACATATGTACCATGGAAGTGTCAAGACCAAATGATATGGCTAGAAGTGTGGACCCTTCCACCTGTTCCATCTCCTCCTCTGTCATCAATTGAACATAAATGTAACACATAAAAAAATATAAGTGGGAAATTATTATAAGAAAATTCTATTAAAAATATGAAAAATAAAATTTAAATACAATGTAAAAAGTAAACTGCTTACCCTTACCATAAAAGTAGGAGTCCATGGATCTTTATGCCCCTGATGTACATCTTCATGAGGTGCTTCAGTGCCTGTAGTGTGTTGTGTAGAATCATCCACCTCGAAGACATAATTATATGCATCACTATCATTCAGGGGACCTAAGCACATATTCTAGCATATATTGCAAGTGTGGGGCACACAAACATGTGAGCTCATGGAGGATGTGGATGGGCCAAAAGCATCAAGACAAGGAGGCAATAATATCATACTCTTCATAACCAATAGATCACTCAAGGTGTGAATGGCTCGAATAGTTTGTGAGCCAGCCTTGGCAATAATGTCAGGATGTTACATTGTGGGAGTTGGTGAGATCTCGGGAGGGGGACATATGTGCGGGATTTCACCCCTTGTGCCCATGGTCTATCCTCATGAGTGCCTAAACCTACACCCTAGTTCAGTCTCATTCTCTAATAATTGACCTTGTGACTAATCACAAATTTAGCATACAATTTTTTAATAAAAAAAAATTGGACATCCAAATTGCTGTGAGGTGGTCTATCAAAAACCAACCACCAGCGGTCTAAAAAGTTGTCATGTATTGCACTATTTGTGCACCATTTAACTGAAAACTTTCTTTTTTTAGGGTCCAGTTTTAGACTGGTTTTAGGATCTACAAAAGATTACATATATCATGTTTTGTTATTTTTAAGTTCATGACTTGATCATAGTCAAGCACATCATCAAATTGGGCATGAATGGAATCATGCCAAAGAAGTGTAGCACTATGTTTCTCTTTAAATTTCTCCATGTTTTCAATAATTGAGTTCAATATCGTAAACATGGGGTGCAATGTGGCGATATTGGCTTAGGTGGTTTGAAATCCTCTAAGTTCATTTATTGTAGTGCCTCCCTCGTTTACCCCTTTGCGTGAATATCCTTATGGTGTGGTTTTCATTGTCATTCTTGAAGGGTAACATCATGTTGGTCCCATGTGAGGGAGAATCCACCAGGAGGATTATTTTGCAGCATGTATCGATGTTCTGCATGAACTAGGAGACATAGGATATGGTCTTTAATCACATTCTGGAGACCCTTAACATAGGGATGAGTCATTCATGTGGTAGTTTAAATAGTAAAAGGGTGAAATATGTACATATTCTTATGTAGTTAAATATTGTTTCCTATGTATATGTAATCTCTAGAAGAAATGCAGTAGGGAAGGTGTGAGTGTACCACTATTGAATGTTGAAATGTTTCTATTTGGATATGAATGCTTACATAAAGGACTATTTGAATTTATTTTATGTTGAGACATGTACTAATAGAAAAGTGATTATTAGATCCTGATGTTGAATAGGAGATTTCATATAGAATGCTTTGATGTTATAACAATGCAAGAAAAGAAAAAAAAAGAAAAAGTGAATCATTTTAAATGTATCTTGTAAATAATTTAGGACTAATTCTCACGCTGTATTATTGATCTTGACTTATCATATTGATGGAGTATCCAAGTTAGAATATTATGCCATAATTTCATGTTTGTAGAGGAAGAGTTTGTGTGAGATAATTGAGGTTAATAAATTAGGTTAATTGATATATTTATGTTCTTGAAATAGCTTGATTTGAAATTTGGAAATGTAATATTGAAAGTAGGTGATTTTCTTTTGGTAAAGTGTGGATGCAGTTGAAATATATGATGTACTAGAGTTTGATTATGTGATGATGTTATAGGACTTTTACTTTCATGCTATTAATTAGGTCAGGAGCATAGTAATTGTTAAATCTTTGGTTTATGTATGGTACTTTGATGTTACATTCATGTTAGGAAAATTTGTGAGAAATGATCATGATTATTATGTTAGGTAAATTAACATGTATCATTTTATTCTTGATTTTATATGCTTTAGAAATGCTATGTTGAAAATATGAGTATTATTATCAAATGCAGTCAGAAATTTATGATGTTAAGAATTTGATTTTTAGATGTAATATATTTACACACACACAAACACATAGACACACACACACACACACACACACATATATATATATATATATATGATATTTGATATTTCATGAGCTAATGATACTTTGTCAAGTGTCCAGGTAAGACCTTGGATATATCAGGGAAAATTAAAGATGGATATTTGTAAAATCATGTTAAGCCAAGGTTATCTCCAAGGGGAGAAATTAACCTTGTTGTAAACTGTAAATTTTGTAAAGTGATGCATGAATGTATCTCAACCCTCTTGTCATTAGCTTGGATCAAGGTTGGATTCTTGAAATCTCTTGTTTCTATAGCTATGTACATTTTTACTTCTTTTCCTATGATGTGTGAATGATAGTTATTCATGTAAAAGTTCATGGCTTCTTGTCTTTACTTGTATGTGTATTTTCTTTTGTGCATTGTTTGTTTGGGGTTGTGCAAGGCCAAGCTCACTCTTGGGAGGGAAGAGAGCCTTGATGGGTGAAGGACATAAGTTGGGACTACTTTTCTAGTGTAGAGTCCTTCATCTAGGAGGAAGGGGATAAAGCATGGATGTATGGGCATCCATGTGCCATCTTGTGTACACTTTTGGGGGTCAGAAGGGTGTTGTTATGGTGAAGGGTATGAGAAGGGTGGATGGTTTTTCTATGGCCTTGTGAAGGCATATTGTGCAGAATTTGGAGCCTTGTTGAAGGCTGGTTTTCTATTGTACTTTGGCATGGTCCTAGTTGAGTAGCTTCAACCTTCACCCCTACCATGGGTCCAAAGTGACTTAGGTTGTGCTAAGCCTTGGAAAAGGGAATTTTATGTTTATGCAATGTTTTCTGGTTTCTATTGTGTGTGCTTGATGCATGCATGTTGTTACCCTACCAATATTTGTTTTCCCCTAGCTGAAGGGTGGCCATGAAATGGCCTAGGTTGGGAGGTGAGCCTCCATGGTCTTTTCCCTTATTTGTGCAGATTTCTAAGGACACGACTTGCTGGTTTTCTTGGAGCCAAATGAGAATTTTGGATACATATCTCCTATGTGTTAATTAGTTGATTGGCTTGGAACCCTTTGTGGAAATTTGTTATAAACAAGGCTATGTTGAAAAGCCTAGCATTTGAAATTCTTGTAAAATGTAGTAGGTTAATTTATTTTCCTTCCATCTATTAAACTATGATGTTTTATGGGAAAGAATCTTGATCTTTCCTTGTATTGATAAGACATGATAGTATTGATGTTTAGAGATTGATGAAATAAATGTTATGCTACATTGTGGTTAGTTATTAGTGAAGAAATAAAAGATGTCTCTAATTCTATGAAGATGTTTTAAAAGTTTATATACCTATTGGTTTAAGTATGTTAGAAAAAAAGAAATCTATTTTCATTTTATGGAAAGTTCCAACCAAATAAAAGTCCTTAAATATTGTAGCATTTACTGGAAAGGGATAGATCTATTTCTTTTTAAATGATAGCATTAAATTATACCTAGAATAAATCTTAGATATGTTTCATATTTGAAAGAAAAGAAAAGCAGTTAAATCAATATAGTTTAAGTATGTAGGTAGCTTCATTTATAAATTATGAGTTATAGTTATTTTTATTAATTGTATTCTTCTTTATATACAGATGAAATGGATATAAATATAAATTTTGTTCATATCTTTCCTTGTCCTTATTTTGTGAATATTTGTAATCTCACTAATGCATATATATATGTTTTACTATATACATATGCATTAATACTTTTTGCATTAATTAATTTTTTTTGGGGGGATTTATATTAATACATACATATATATGTATTAACACATTGCCTCTTATTAAACTTTAGTACTTGTATTAATATATATACATATAATACTATATATATATATATATATATATATATATATATATATATATATATATATATATATATATATATATATATATATATATATATATATATATATATATTAATACCCTTCATACATATTCTTTTTAATTGAACCGAACCATATCATATTATAAAGTTAATGCAGTAAGAAAATTTCTCAAAAAAAAAAATTTCTATTATCAGATGAAACCGAGATCAATTAAGTCGAAAGCTCTGCAAAGTTTCGTATGAAACTAAATCATAAAAAATATTTTTTTTAAGAAAATTGTTTGTCTTCTTGCTAACCCTAGCGGCTGGCGCTGACTCAGTGGGTGCACCATTGGTAGCCACGGTTGAAGCTGTGACGCCCAGCGGAGGTGCCACTACCACCACGACAGCAGTCGTGATGGACAGTGGCCTAGCCACTATCACCAGCAGTTGTGCCATGATGGTTAGTGGCTAGCCACTTTTGTCAATGGCTTGGAGGAGGTTAGGGATGAGTGCTGGCCTTCCGTATCAATGCCCTATTTTTATTTTTTTTTGTGTATTTTGAACATTGCATTAAAGTTTTGTGTTGTTCGAGTTGCGAAACCCTTCACAAAATGTGATATCATTTCGATGCATAAATAAATGCATTTTCTTTTACATTCTCATTTATGTATTAATTCATTTGTATTATAGTTTTAAAATGTGAATGCATTTTCGTTTGCATTAGAATGGTTAGTTAATGATTAGATTTACACTATAGTCTGATACTAAAGGTTTTCAAAATTTTCTTCTTATTACATAATATCAGATTTTAAAGTATTTCTTCTTTGTTGGAAATATAGATGGAGTAATTGAGAGGGGGGTGGGGGGGTGAATCATTTAACCAAAAAAATATTACCACAGATCCTTTAGATGTCTTATTAAATCCTTTACTGTTGTTACTCGGTAAATACTCAGAGAAATGTTGTAACTCAGTTATTGTAGTGAGTGTCAATTATAACTGATCTTAAGCATTCATTAGTGATTACCATGGATGCATAAAGAAAATAACATGAACACATGAGACACTAGATTTAACATGGAAACCCAATATGGGAAAAACCACCAATGTAACTAGTTACTATTTTTCTCTCTTCTAAAGTGAGCCCTGTTAGGAGCCAACCTAGTTAAAGGTTACAAAACACACTGATAGGTGTGACCTTGTTAGAGGATTTAATCACCCTGTTAGGAGTGGCCTTGTAAGAGGTCTTTGAAACAATTCAATAGAACTGTCACCTTGTTAGAGGATTTACAAAAGGGCTATTAAACCAACTCTGTTAAGAGATTTTGAAATCACTATTACAATGGTAAGAAAGTAACAATGAAATGACTTGAATAATGATGCAACTGAATTTCTGATTACAGATCTCTATTCTGCTTCACTAGATCCTTCCTAATCAAATATATCTTTGCTGCTCCTCAAGGATATCTAACCATCCTTCAAAATTCGCACACACCTTCCTTCAAAATGATTTGCATGTTTGCTCATCCACACACACTCACAACTTGACCTTTTACATATACCATTCAGATTTTTAAGTTGGCACTAATAATCATTACAATCATTAATAATCATTACCACAGTCGGTTGGAAAAAACAAACTTTATTCCTCAAATTAACAAAATTCTTTATCAGGCTGACCTTGCTCGGTAAACACTGATCTTGAAAAATATTTCCTTTGATGACCGAATGAACTCGGTAAACACTGTGAATTATGCAACATCCTTTGGCACTCGAGTGAAACTCAGTAAACACTAACTTTTCTTCGTTAACCAAGGAAGCTCGGTTAACACTATTTTCTGCCATATTTTCCTTTGATGCCCGAGTGATCTTGGGAGACACTGAAAATTGCTTTGCTGACCGACTAAGTTCAGTATACACTGAGAATGATAATTGATATGACATTTTTGTGACATCAAAGACAACACACAATTAGACAATTGTATCCAACAATCTCCCTCTTTGGCATTGATGGCAACACAACATGTCATAGCACAATGAAATTACAAAGAAAAAATAGAGTAAGGAACATATCCTTAGCTTCACTTTGATTCTCATCCATGAGAACTGCCTTTGTCAATGTAAGCTCTTCCTATCTGCAAACGTCTCTCTCTGACGCTAAACTCTCCCTCTTAACTTCTCAAATTCTTAAAGAAATTTCTTGATATATGATAGTAAACTCTCCCTCTTTGACAACACATGCCAAAGACAACACATACCAGGTGAATATCAATGTACCTTGAGTACTGATTCATATGCAATGATTCCTTGACTATGTTGCATCAATTGACTGATCTTCAACATGCTTTGGTTGATGCATCACTAAAACTTTATTTAGTGAACTTCGGATAGGGGAATGACCCCTAACTTACCTCTTACATACAAGAATGCATCCTTAGGTAGTGGCTTGGTGAATATATCTGCAATCTATTCTTTTGTATGAACATATTCCGGTTCGATTTCGTTGTTTTGCACCAATTCTTTGACAAAGTGATATTTTATAGCAATGTGCTTGGTTTTGGAATGCATTACTAGATTCTTTGAAATATTTATTGTACTTGTATTATCACAAAACATAACAACTGGTTCTTTGATCTCAACCTTCATGCCTTCCAATAACTGTTTAAACCAAACAGTATTAGAGCAGTTTACTACTGCAGCAACATATTTTGCTTCTGTTATGGATTGGGATGTGCAATTTTGCTTTTTATTGGTCCAAGATACCAACCTCTTGCCAAGAAAGAATGCTCCACCACTTGTACTCTTTCTATCATCAATGTTTCCTTCCCAATCAGCATCAATAAACACTTTTAAGTTCAGATTGCCTCCAAATTGATACCACAAGCCATAATCTTCAGTTCCTTTTAAGTGTCTCAAGATTCTTTTGATTGCCATCATAATGATTTTCTCTGGGTTTTTCTGAGAATCTTGCTACTATACCAACTGCTAAGGCAATATCAGGCCTTGTATGAACTACATACTATAATTTTCCAATCATTGATCTGTATAAGGTTTGATCTACTTCTTTTGAATCATCATCTTTGGTAAGCTTCAGTCTAGTACACATGGGGGTGCCAACTAGTTTTGAATCTTCCATACCAAACTTCTATAGTATTTCCTTGATGTATTTAGACTAAGTAATGTAGATACCATTCTTGCTCTATTGAATCTGAAGACCAACAAAGAACTTTATCTGACCAAACATAGACATTTCAAATTCTTTGTTCATTTGCTCTGAAAATTCTTTGCACTGATCATCATTCCCTATAAATACAGTATCATCCACAAATATTTCTGCCAAAACAATTTTGTTATTTGGTCCTTCCTTGATGTACAAACTACTATTATCATTAGCTCTTATGAAACCAATCTGAATAAGATAGTTATGTAATCTTTCATACAATGCTCTAGGGGCTTGTTTTAGACCATACAATGCTTTGTGTAACTTGCAGACCATATTCCTTTTGTTTGGATCAATAAAACCTTCAGGTTGCTCAATGCAGACTTCTTCATCAAGAATACCATTGAGAAATGCAGATTTTACATCCATCTGATATACCTTAAATCCTTTATGTGCTGCATATGCAAGTAGAGTCCTTACACCTTCTAATCTTGCAACAGGAGAAAAAGTCTCACCATAATCTATGCCTTCTTCTTGAGAATATCCTTTACACACCAATCTAGCTTTGTTTCTTGATACTTGACCATCTTCCTTCAACTTATTCCTGAATACCCATTTTGTTCCAATTACATTTTTATCTTTAGGTCTAGGTACAAGAGTCCATGTTTTTTTCTTCTCTATTTATTCTATTTCTTCATTCATAGCCTCAATCCAAATTTCATTTTCCAATGCATCTTTGACATTTCTAGGTTTAAAATCAGCAAGTAAACATGTACCTTTTAGTTTACGTATTGTCATAGTACCTTATGATTTATTTCCAATAATCTGATCTGGTGTATGATGCTTCTTGACATACTTGGCCAATATAGGTTCCTTGCCTCTTGAATGAGTTACATTGTCATCTTCTTTAATTTCATCTTCAGCATCTGGTTGCTCAGGCTCGGTAGATATTGGTTTGGTAGCTTCAGACTGAGACTTGGGTCCTTGTGACTCAGTTTGAACTTCTTCTTGTGACTCAGTTATTGTACTGGGCTCAGTAGATGCAATCTCCTTGTTGAAAAATGTGTCTGGTAATGTATCAACTTCAATGTAAACAAATCTCTTGTAATCCTTTGGTTCCTTTTTGCTTTCTTCTTCAGTCTTTTCTAAAAACTCATCAACTTTCACATGTGCACTTCCTATGATTTTGTGAGTAGACAAATTCAAACATTTATATGCCTTACTCTTGCAAGAATATCCCAAAAATATTCCTTCATCACTTTTCACATCAAATTTGCCTGTTCTAGATTCTTTTAAGATGTAACATTTACTACCAAATACTTTCAGGTAATTTACATTGGGTTTATAGCCATACCATAACTCATAAGGAGTTTTGAATGTGTCTTTCTTCAACTGTACTCGGTTTAAGGTATGAACTGCAGTGCTGATAGCTTCCTTCCAGTATTTCATAGCAATGTTCTTTTCAATCATTAGAGTCCTTGCACAATCCATGATAGATCTATTCCTTCTTTCAGCTATTCCATTCTGCTCAGGAGTTCTTGGGGCTGATACCTGTCTTTTGATTCCTCTTTCAATGCAAAAATTATTGAATTCATGGGAGATGAATTCACCAACTCTGTTTGATCTCAAGCACTTCATTCTTTTCCCTGTTTCCTTTTCTACTCTTGCCAAATAACATTTGAATTTCTCAAATGCTTTTGACTTTTCCCTTAGATACATAACAGTCATCATTCTAGAGTAGTCATCAACAAAGAGAATAAATAATTTTTCTCTAGTATAGCTCTCAATTCCAATAGGTCCACACAAATCAGTATGCACAATTTTCAAAATATCTTCAGACTGATAGTTTTTACTTTTAAAGCTAGTCTTTCTGATTTTACCAATCTGACAATTCTTGCATAGACCAACATCAGGTTTCTTCAAAGTAGGAATGCCTCTTACTTTCTTGAATTTTCTTATTTTCACCATGTTATCAAAATTTACATGACATAACCTTTTGTGCCATAACCAACTTTCTTCAATTTGAGCAATAAAACATGAGCATTCACCAAGATCAAGATAAAACAAGTTACCTTTGGTTTGTTTTCCTGATCCAATCAATTTTCCTTTTTCATCCAATAGTCTTGCTTTGCCATGCATGAATTCAACCTTGAATCCAATATACATTATCACATATAACTTCTTTGGTTAATGAGATTTGTCCTCTTCCTTTTATGCAACAAGGTTCATTGTTTCCAAACCTTACACTACCACCATCATAGTCTTCAAAGTATTCAAACTTTGTTTTGTCACTAGTTATATGATGTGAACATCCACTGTCTATGATCCATGTATCATTTTTTCTTACATGAGAGATAAGTGCCATCTTATCTTCATCATCATCAGATTCATCTTTTACAACAATGTAGACAATTTCTTCTTCACTATCATCAGAATCCTTAGCCATAAAACATGTTTTCTTACCTTTATCCTTGAATGATTTGAAATTCTTCTTGCCATTGTACTTGTGACCTTTCTTCTCATCCTTTCTTTGCTCGTTTGGGCACCTAGCTACAATATGACCAATTTCTTTAAATGAAAAATAGATTAAGGGAGCTTTACTTTTGTATTTACCTCTGCCTCTAGAATATTTCTTTGCAAGTAATGCTTCAATATCTTCAAGATCACTATCAGAACTTTCCTCTTATTCTTCTTCACTCTCTGACTAAATGTCCTTTATTTTCTTTCCCTTCTTAAGTGAAAGTTTGGCCTCAAATGCTGGTTCAATATTTTTGGAAGTTGGAACATAGTTGTCATAGTTATCCAACTCAAAAGCTGTCAATCTTCCCAGTAAGGCATCCAAAGTTATATTGTGATTTTCTTCACATCTTCTTTCTTGAATAGCAGATACTCTTATTGCATAGATAGGGAGTAATGTTCTAAGAACATTACTTATAATAGTTTCATCCTCAATTGTTCCTCCAGAAGCTCTGATTGTACTAACACTTGCCTTGATTCTTTCAACATATTTTGCAATGTTTTCATCTTCTTTCATTTTCATCTGATCAAAATCTCCTCTTAGGCTTTCTGCTTTGGCTCTTTTCACATTGTCATCACCACCATAAATTTTCTTCAGCTTGTTCCACATTGCATAAGCAGTTGTGCAGTCTTTGATCTCATCAAATTCTTCATAGCTAAGAGCTGATGCAATGTCTATCATCATGGTGTTATGGTTCTTTTTCTCTGCAATGTCTTCAATAGTTAATGTGCCAGTAGGAGTTGTATATTCTGCATCAAGATATTTGCATCCTAAATCACCAATGGAAGCCAGATGAAGTCTCATGAGATCTTGCCATGTTGAAAAGTTATCTTTGTTAAGCCTTGGAATTTCTCTCTTGTAAGACATCCCAATCTTTAGCTTAGGTACTTGAAACCCTTCTTGCAATCACCAAAAGCTCTGATACCAATTGTTGGAAATATAGATGGAGTAACTGAGAGGGGGGGGGGGGGGGTGAATCAGTTAGCCAAAAAAATATTACCACAGATCCTTTAGATGTCTTATTAAATCATTTATTGCTGTTACTCGGTAAATACTCAGAGAAATGTTGTAACTCAGTTATTGCAGTGAGTGTCAATTATAACTGATCTTAAGCATTCATTAGTGATTATCATGCATGCACAAAGAAAATAACATGAACACATGAGACACCAGATTTAACGTGGAAACCCAAAATGGGAAAAACCACCAATGTAACTAGTTACTATTTTTCACTCTTCTAAAGTGAGCCCTGTTAGGAGCCAACCTGGTTAAAGGTTACAAAACACACTGATAGGTGTGACCTTGTTAGAGGACTTAATCACCCTGTTAGGAGTGGTCTTGTAAGAGGTCTTTGAAACAATTCAATAGAACTGTCACCTTGTTAGAGGATTTACAAAATGGCTATTAAACCAACTTTGTTAAGAGATTTTGAAATCACTGTTACAATGGTAAGAAAGTAACAATGAAATGACCTGAATAATGATGCAATTGAATTGTTGATTACAAATCTTTGTTCTCCTTCACTAGATCCTTCCTGATCAAATATATCTTTGTTTCTCCTCAAGGATATCTAACCATCCTTCAAAATTTGTACACACCTTCCTTCAAAATGATTTGCATGTTCGCTCATCCACACACACTCAAAAATTGACCTTTTATATATACCATTCAGATTTTCAAGTTGGCACTAATATTCATTACAATCATTAATAATCATTACCACAGTCGGCTAGAAAAAAAAAACTTTATTCCTCAAATTAACAAAATTCTTTATCAAGCCAACCTTGCTCGGTAAACACTAATCCTGAAAAAGATTTCCTTTGATGATCAAATGAACTCGGTAAACACTGTGAATTCTACAACATCCTTTGGCACTCGAGTGAAACTCGATAAACACAAACTTTTCTTCATTAACCAAGGAAGCTCAGTTAACACTATTTTCTGCCATATTTTCCTTTGATACCCGAGTGATCTCGGTAGACACTGAAAACTATTTTGCTGACCGACTGAGCTTGGTAGACATAGAGAATGATAATTGATATGACATTTATGTGACATCAAAGACAACACACAATTAGACAATTGTATCCAACACTTCTTATGCATGTTAATCTATTATTTAATTAGAACTTATTGGTACTTAAAAAATAAAAAATAAAAAAATAAAAATTTAAGCATAAACATTTAGATCCAGTAAAACCTGAAAAGGGATAAAAGTATTTGAAGCTATAAACTTCTACCAGGCATTTATCAATCCTCTGGTAAACTTATACTTATGTATCTGTGACACAATGATTTTTTCCCTATCAAACTTTGGAAAATCTTGTCCTAATGTAACCAGTGATGCATGCAATTAAATCCCTAAGATATTACCTTCTATCTGTGTCATGTGGTTTTTGAAGATCTGGATCCAGCAATTGTAGAGCCTAAACACCTTTGTTTATATATGCACAAGTACATAAGGAGGTATACATACACTAAGAGTGTGTATATATCCATGTGTACTTGGGAGTATACTATGTTCCTTCTCCTAACTCTCAACCTTTGGCCAACCTGCAAATCCTAGAATGCACAAAAGAAAGATGAGAAAAGTTTGAGATTAGGATTCTGGGGCAAGTTTTTTTTGGCCCAAACCCTAGTTTGTGTTAGGGTTTGGTTGACCCTTTTTGAGCATGACTTTTGTTTTGTTATACTTAAATCATTAAAGTATAATCTGCTTGGACTTTGTTCTTATCTTTAATTTCTTTAATTAGATAATTCTATTTATTATTTAAATGCTTTTGATTTTTAAAGTTCCCTATTATTCCAGGATTTGAATTGATTTTTGGTTAAGAGGATATTTGATATTTTTATTTCCAGTTTATCATTCTAGTGTGTAGATTTTAGATCCTTTTAGTTATTTACTTATAATTTTAATTTAGCTTGTGCTAATGAACTTTTTTTTTTGTAACGTCATTTTAATTAATTTAACTATTATATTAATGGACCCTAATTAATTTATCATATGTATATTTTCTTGAGGGCATTAATTCTTTAGAGAGTTAATTAATCTATAATTCCTAGGTGGAATTAGGTAAGATGAAAACCCCTAACAATTATTATTAATTAATAATTATGATTTTAATGTAGTGTTTTAAATAACCATGTGATCTATTTAATTCTTTTAAAATGAACTAGGAAGGTTTACTATTATTTAATTAATTCTTTAATCATGTGTTATTGTCTTTAACTCTTGGAGTGATCAATTTTAGGGATTTCTCCCTCATAGTCCATTAATGACTAATCCTAGTCAGTGTTTCCTTCCACCTAGAGCACATGACATGTAAGAGATGTCGGCAAGCCATCACTTGCATCAAGTTCCCTTATGAGCTGTTTGCGCTGGTTGATACCTTAACCTTGTGTTTTAGTATTCAACCTTGTTGTGAGTGACTTATAAAAAAAAATTGTTGTGTGTGTTTTTCCCTAATTTTGGGCATCACATTTTGGTATCAGAGCATAGTTTCAATGCTTGGAACCTTAAGCCATTGCATTTCCTTGTTGTATTCAAATTTTAAGGTTGTCTTTGAGCACGACAGGTGCATAGGCATGGAAGAGTCTTTGGTTATGCTCCTCGACACATGTGGAGGTGGATTAGGGAACTTGAGGATACTAGAAGTAAATTGATTTTTTCCCCCTTCTGTATGGCTCCCAAACCAAAAAAGTAATATCTTAACTGCCTCTGAGATAGGCACTTGACTAAGGTCATGCATTTCCACTACAATCTCTTTGGTGTGAACTCTGATGTTTTAAATGTTGTGAGCCTGTAGTTGACCTATAGCTTGGGTGCCCTTGTGATGCAACTTGGGCTTTCGATAAAACTAACCTAAGTACCTTGTGGTTTAGGAAGGAGTGCTTCCTATGATGTTTGGAACTATGTATAGTCGAGTTTCTTGCAACTCTTTTTGTTTGGTACTATGGTGGGCTTAGCGACAGCGGTAGTGATGCCACTAGGCATAGCATGGTGGTTGATATATGATGATAGAATTCTTTGATGCTCTTGGTAGCCTTTAGTGGTTCTCTTTTAGCCTGACCACGTGTGGTCAGAATAAGAGCAGTGTCCATGCTTGGTATATGAGCCTGTTAGCTTTCTCCTTGTAGCATGAAGTGTATTGTTAGTTTATATCTTTATGAATCCATGAATTTTTATTGAGAATGTTGTGGTTAGGACCTTAGTACCATGACTCGTGAGAGAGTTAGGATGGTTTTTGGCATTGGCCCTTTTCATTGATGTCTTGTTCTTTCAAAGAAGGGTGTATTGTTGTTATTAAGGTGCAAAACCTCATTGAGTTTATCCCTTTTATGGAACAAATTATGAATCAGATCAGCAATGCTACCCCTCCACTCATTCTACAATGTCATTTTTGTAGACAAATTTTTCCTACCATTGTATTGTGTGGAAATTTTGACCACACCCTTGAATGCTGCTCTATTGTAGAAACCTATTTTAGTGTGGTGATGTAAGTTGTTCATACCCTAGCTTTAGGAAGAACCTCATGGGAGTTCTAACTTTTTCCTAGAACACTTAGAGAACCCACTCCTAGAGTCTAAGGTTCATGTTTTATTTTTGAGTATTTCTCTCTACTTTGGTGGGGTGGATGAAAGCAATTGTCTAACTCATATTACTTCGATATAGAGGTTGCAGAAACAGGGTGAGAGATAAGTTTGATAGGATTAGGATATTGTTTCAGCTATCAGTATTGTTGTGATGCTCCTATTATAGACCGTATGTGGTGGTTTCGATCTCAAAGGTTTTCTTTGGAAGCGGTGTCCTCAATGTCATGTGGTGACTCCTCCCTCTTACATGGCTGAATTTTGTAGTAATGTTTTGTAGATGGCTCCTTGGTTTATTTATATACCTTTCATTTTGCCTATCTTTTGCTGAGGAATTTTCCTCATGTTGTGTGGGCTGGCATATTTTTGGTATTTCTTATATCTAGAAATAGTCACCAAACTATCTTTCTTGATTTATGAAACACTTCCTTTATTGTTTTAATGAGCTCATGTTTTTCTTGAATTTATTGTTGAAATAAATAGACATCTTATTAGGATTTAATTTTCTCTTGATTCTTGGTGACTATTCCAAATATTTTTAACTTGTTGGCTAGTCTTATGTTTGTGACTCTACCAAGTTTATTGAGGATCCTTGGTAGTATGTATAGAGGAGGGGGAAATACTAGGAAGGAAATACTGAGATGTTCCCTTGTATTTAGTATAGTGGCGATGTAGGTCCGTAGCCTAGAAGGAGCATGTTGGGATTTGATGATGTCTAGAGTTTAGATCGAAAGTTATCCATGCACAAGAGCCACTTCTTGTTTGGAAACACATATTGATAAGGCCATGCCAAGGGAGGCTATTTGGGGATGGTGACTCTAGCCAATTGTTGGAGGTTGAGAAGACCTCATTTGGTAATGATACAATTAGTAAGGTAATGCCACTTGATTTTAATTTCTTATATGGCTATCGTAAGGACATACAAAATTTTCTTTCTACGATGGATTTAGCATGTAAACTCAAGGACCTTCCTAGACCCCTTGAATGTGTTTTGGAAGCTTGGGAAGTTCCTCTTCTTAGCGTGGTTTGATGGATTGTTAGGTGTGACTTAGTCCACTTTGGAGATCTGATCCATGTGGTGGGCCTTCATGGCCCTAGATTTGGTGAGGTAACACTCTTTGGGTTATGAGTTTATCTTGCTATTCTATCAATAAATTATTTCCCTTGTGTGGGCTCTATGCTATTGATTAAGGAACATCTAGAGGGTGACTTGTTTTGAGGTATTCCTAGGACTGCTGGTCTGTGCTCATCTAGCATCCTCTTCAGTTGTCTTGTCAGCTTCCAGGAGTAAGCCTAGTCCTTGGGGGGGGAAATGTAGTGCCTCCCTCATTTACCCCTTTGCGTGAATATCCTTATGGTGTGGTTTTGATTGTCATTCTTGAAGGGTAAGATCATGTTGGTCCCATGTGAGGGAGAATCTGCCAAGAGGATTATTTTGGAGTGTGTATCGATGTTCTGCATGAACTAGGAGACATAGGATATGGTCTTTAATCGCATTCTAGAGACCCCTAGAGTAGGAATCAGTCATTCATGTGGATGCAGTGATTGTTACCACATTATGGTTGATGGCATCATGAGATGCTCTTTGCTAGATTTTCCTTATGTTTATCTAGAGTTTATCTCTCGAAGTCATGTCAGGTGTTTTAAGAGATCCTATCTTGGTACTATCTTTCTGCATAATAGAATTAGTAATTAGAAATTTATGTTGTTGCATTATGATTTGTGTCTTGGTGGATAGAGATTTGATTACAATTATGATGTACTCTTTTCATGTTACTTATACACTCAAAATCCTAGGATGCTCTGTGTCTAAAATAAGATTAATTGAATTCAACTGATCTTTGTGATAATACTTTCAAGTGCGTGTTTTATAGAAATTTTATTGGAATAAGGTAGTTTAAACAGTAAAAGGGTGAAATATGTACATATTCTAATGTAGTTAAATATTGTTTCTTGTGTATATGTAATCTCTAGAAGAAATGTAGTAGGGAAGGTGTGAGTGTACCACTACTGAATGTTGAAATGTTTCTATTTGGATATGAATGCTTATTTAAAGGACTATTTGAATTTATTTTATGTTGAGATATGTATTAATAGAAAAGTGATTATTAGATCCTAATGTTGAATGGGAGATTTCACATAGAACGCTTTGATATTATAACAATGCCAAAAAAAAAAAGTGAATCATTTGAAATGTAGCTTGTAAATAATTTAGGACTAATTCTCACGCTAGATTATTGATCTTGACTTATGATATTGATGGAGTATCCAAGTTAGAATATTATGCCATAATTTCATGTTTGTAGAAGAAGAGTTTATGTGAGATATTCAAGGCTAATAAATTATGTTAATTGATATATTTATGTTCTTGAAATAGCTTGATTTGAAATTTGGAAATGTAATATTGAAAGTAGGTGATTTTCTTGTGGTAAAGTGTGGATACAGTTGGACTATATGATGTACTAGAGTTTGATTATGTGATGATGTTATAGGACTTTTACTTTCATGCTATTTATTAGGTCAGGAGCATAGTAATTGTTAAATCTTTGGTTTATGTATGGTACTTTGATGTTACATTCATGTTAGGGAAAGTTGTGAGAAATGATCATGATTATTATGTTAGGTAAATTAACATGTATCATTTTATTCTTGATTTTATATGCTTTAGAAATGCTATGTTGAAAGTGATGAGTATTATTATAAAATGCAGTTAGAAATTTATGATGTTAAGAATGTGATTTTTAGATGTAATCTATTTACACACACACACACACAGAGACATATGATATTTGATATTTCATGAGCTACTAATACTTTGTCAAGTGTGCAGGTAAGACCATGGATATATCAGGGAAAATTAGAGATGGATATTTGTAAAATCATGATAAGCCAAGGTTATCTCCAAGGGGAGAAATTAACCTCGTTGTAAAGTGTAAATTTTGTAAAGTGATGCATGAATGTAATTGTAGTATTATGTTTATTTTACTTTATTATTTGGTCTACTTGGCATGATGATGAAGGGTGCTCCCCTTAATGCCACAAACACATAACAGAAATAGAGAAACAACAACAACAATATGCAAGAAAAGAAAATTGGCTTCTTATTATCTCCACAAATGTGGAATTACAAACTTTCAGAATTACAATATGCAAAGCCACATGGGCATTCCCTTACAATATTCTTTAGGACAAAGCCTCGAATCAATACCCAGATCTACTACCCAGAACTATTCTGAACTGCCTAAGACAATAATACAGCCTTCCTTATATAGGCAATTTCCACCGCCTGGGAAGGTTCCAGAATTTTAGCCAATAAGGCCGACCAACTTAGAATTATTTTATTTTATATTTTATTACATCATAGTCGGCTCAAGATAACCTTTGAAACCCGAACAGAAATTTTGAAGAAAATTATTTTCCGCCATTTCAGGTGGCCTAACTTCCGAAGACCATAAGTCATCACCAGTTGACTCGCTCGGCTATTATAACCCCATTTCAGAAATGCCACGAAGCGCTCTACAGGCTTGACCTGTGCAAGCGCCCGTCACCCAAATTTTTGACCTCATCCGGGGCCTCTAAAGCCTTCAAAACTGAGTTCAAAGTTTATGTACCCTGCTGCCAATACTGAAAATCTTCAATATCTTCCAATATACACTTGATCTGGCAATGAAACTTTACTGGCAGACTTATATGACCAAAATGAACGTCCAAGAAAGAAATCAGATCATTCTAAGCATATACAAAAATTACCAAAAATAGTAACTTTCCATAAATAGCAGCTCTGCACAAAATAGCCCTTATTGAATACAAAAAAATAGAAATATTTTTGGGTGATGCAAGATTTCTCTTACACCCAGGATGCTCCTGCATCACATGACATGTGTATTGTGTGTAATGTGATTTAGTTGTGGTGTCTATTGACACGTGTCTTGTGAGTTTGCATGCCCAAGTGTTTAATGTGTGTAAGTGGTCTCTATTTTTAGGGCCCATGAGTGGGATTCTCTTTCATTTTCCGATTGATTCTTTGAGAGGTTTTTTGGGTGGCTTTTAATGACCATTTATGTTAGTGGAGGTTAAAAATAGGCTACCCCATAGTGGTGGCATATGTTGGGGATAAAATTTTGACTATTGTGATGGTTTTTGACTATTTTTTCCCTTCCAAAAGATGCTCTTTTGAAAAGTGATGAAATTGGAAGAGCCACGCTTCATTTGAATTTTGAATTTGAATTTTCCCTCTTTTGTTTTGAAAGGTTGAGGGTTTTTCTTCTTAAGGAGATGGAGGGAAAATTGTTGGCTAATTGCCCACTCCAATTTTTGGAGACTAGAGAGTTTGTGAAAAATTTTGGGTCTTGTTTTACTTGGAGGATTTTGGTGTTGCATAGAAAAGGAGGAGACTAGTTGGAAAGCTCATCTCAACCCTCTTGCCAATAGCTTGGATCAAGGTTGGATTCTTGAAATCTCTTGTTTCTATTTCTATGTACATTTTTACTTCTTTTCCTATGATGTGTGAATGATAGCTATTCATGTAAAAGTTCATGGCTTCTTGTCTTTTCTTGTATGTGTATTTTCTTTTGTGCCTTGTTTCTTTTGGGTTGTGCAAGGCAAGGCTCACCCTTGGAAGGAAAGAGAGCCTTGATGGGTGAAGGGCATAAGCTGGGACTAATTTTCTAGTGTAGAGTCCTTCCTCTGGGAGGAAGGGGATAAAGCATGGATGTATGGGCATCCATGTGCCATCTTGTGTAAACTTTTGGGGGTCATAAGGGTGTTGTTATGGTGAAGGGTATGAGAAGGGTGTATGGTTGTTATATGGCCTTGTGAAGGCATATTGTGTAGATTTTGGAGCCTTGTTGAAGGCTGATTTTCTAATGTACTTTGGCATTCTCCTAGTTGAGAAGCTTCCACCTTGACCCCTACCATGGGTCCAAAGCTAGTCAGGTTGTGCTAGGCCTTGGAAAAGGGAATTTTATGTTTATGCAATGTTTGCTGGTTTCTGTTATGTGTGCTTCATGCATGCATGTTGTTACCCTATCCATCTTTGTTTTCTCGTAGCTTGGGGGTGGCCATGAAATGGCCTAGGTTGGGAGGTGAGCCTCCATGGTCTTTTGCCTTATTTGTGTAGATTTCTAAGGACATGACTTGCTGGTTTTCTTGGAGCCAAATGAGAATTTTGGATACATATCTCCTATGTGTTAATTAGTTGATTGGCTTCGAGCCCTTTGTCAAAATTTGTTATAAACAAGGCTATGTTGAAAAGCCTAGCATATGAAATGCTTGTAAAATGTAGTAGGTTAATAAATTTTCCTTCCATCTATTGAACTAAGATGTTTTATGAGAAAGAATCTTGATCTTTCCTTGTATTGACAAGACATGATAGTATTGATGTTTAAAGATTGATGAAATAAACGTTATGCTACATTGTGGTTAGTTATTAGTGAAGAAATAAAAGATGTCTCTAATTCTATGAAGATGTTTTAAAAGTTTATATACCTTTTATTTTAAGCATGTTAAAAAAACAAGAAATCCATTTTCATTTTATGGAAAGTTCCAACCAAATAAAGGTCCTTAAATATTGTAGCGTTTACTGGAAAAGGATAGATATGTTGTATATTTGAAAGAAAAGAAAAGTGATTAAATCAATATAGTTTAAGTATGTAGGTAGCTTCATTTATAAATTATGAGTTATAGTTCTTTTTATTAATTTTGTTCTTCCTTACATACAGATGAAATGGATATAAATATAAATGTTTACGATAGACACTTTTTATATGTTAAAAGCTCTAGATTTTGTATATATCTTTCCTTGTCCTTATTTTACGAATATTTGTAATCTTACTAATGCACACACACACACACACACACACACACATATGTGTGTGTGTGTCTGTGTGTGTGTGTTTTACTATATACATATGCATTAATACTTTTTGCATTAATTAATTTTTGGGGGGGATTTATATTAATACATACATATGTATATATGTGTGTGTGTGTGTGTGTGTGTGTGTGTGTGTTTGTGTATTAACACATTGCCTCTTATTAAACTTTGGTACTTGTATTAATATATATACATATAATACTATATATATATATATATATATATATATATATATATATATATATATATATATATATATATATATATATATATATATATATATATATATATATATATATATATATATATATATATATATATATATATATATATATATTAATACCCTTCATACATATTATTTTTAATTGAACTAAACTATATCATATAATAAAGTTAATGAAATAAGAAACTTTCTCAAAAAAAATGTTTGTATTATCAAATGAAACCAAGATCAATTAAGTCGAAAGCTCTGCAGAGTTTCGTATGAAACTAAATCATAAAAAATATATTTTTTAAGAAAATTGTTTGTCTTCCTACAAACCCTAGTGGCTGGCACTGACTCAGTGGGTGCACCATTCATAGCCACGACTGAAGCTGTGATGCCCAATGGAGGTGCCACTGCTACCATGACAGCAGTCGTGATGGATAGTGGCCTAGCCACTGCCGCCAGTGGCTGTGTCATGACGGTCAGTGGCTAGCCACTATCGTCAGTGGCTTGGAGGAGGTTAGGTTCAAGCAGTGGCCTTCCGTATCAATGCCCTATTTTTTTTATTTTGTGTATTTTGAACATTGCATTAAAGTTTGGTGTTGTTCGGGTTGTGAAACCCTTCCCAAAATGTGATAGTATTCCAATGCATAAATAAATGCATTTGCTTTTACATTCTCATTTATGTATTAATTTTTTTGTACTATAGTTTTAAAATGTGAATGTATTTTGGTTTGCATTAGAATGGTTAGTTAATGATTAGATTTACACTATAGTCTGATAATAAAGGTTTTCAATATTTTCTTCTTCTTACTTAATATCAGAGTTTAAAGTATTTCTTCTTATGCATGTTAATCTATTATTTAATTAGAACTTATTGGTACAAAAAAAATATATTAAAATAAAAATAAATTTAAGCATAAACATTTAGATCCAGTAAAACCTGAAAAGAGATAAAAGGATTTGAAGCTGTAAACTTCTACAAGGCATTTATCAATCCTCTACTAAACTTATACTTATGTATCTATGACACAACCCATTTTTCCCTATCAAAATTTAGAAAATATTGTCCTAATGTAACCAGTGATACATGCAATTAAATCCCTAAGATATTACCTTCTATCTGTGTCATGTGGTTTTTAAAGATCTGGATCTAGCAATTGCAGATCCTGAACACCTTTGTCTATATATGCACAAGTACATAGGGAGGTATACATACACTGAGAGTGTGTATACATCCATGTGTACTTGGGAGTATACTATGTTCCTTCTCCTAACCCTCAACCTTTGGCCAACTTGCAAATCCTAGACTACACAGAAGAAAGATGAGAAAAGTTTGAGATTAGGATTCTGGGGCAAGTTTTTTTTGGCCCAAACCCTAGTTCGTGTTAGGGTTTGGTTGACCCTTTTTGAGCATGATTTTTAAAGTTCCATATTATTCCGGGATTTGAATTGATTTTTGGTTAAGAGGATATTTGATATTTTTATTTCCAATTTATCATTCTAGTGTGTAGATTTTAGATCCTTTTAGTTATTTACTTATAATTTTAATTTAGCTTGTGCTAATGAACTTTTTTTTTTGTAACGTCATTTTAATTAATTTAACTATTATATTAATGGACCCTAATTAATTTATCATATGTATATTTTCTTGAGGTCATTAATTCTTTAGAGAGTTAATTAATCTATAATTCCTAGGCGAACCTAGGTAAGATGAAAACCCCTAACAATTATTATTAATTAATAATTATGATTTTAATGTAGTGTTTTAAATAACCACATGATCTATTTAATTCTTTTAAAATGAACTAGGAAGGTTTACTATTATTTAATTAATTCTTTAATCATGTGTTATTGTCTTTAACTCTTGGAGTGATCTATTTTAGGGATTTCTCCCTCGTAGTCCCTTAATGACCAATCCTAGTTAATGTTTCCTTCCGCCTAGAGCACCTGACATGTAGGGGATGTCAACAAGCCAACACTTGGATCAAGTTCCCTTATGAGTTGTGTGTGCTGGTTGATGCCTTGACCTTGTGTTTTAGTATTCAACCTTGTTGTGAGTGACTTATGAAAAAAAAAATTGTTGTGTGTGTTTTGCCCTAATTTTGGGCATGACATTTAGATTGTCTCCTATTAGATCCTCTAAATGATGAGGGTTTGAGACTGGTACATCTTCTAAAAGTGGTGGATTATTGCGAGGTGGTTCTGGATTGTTTATGGGATCATTAGGAGGCTTTTCTAATTCCATGTCGGATTACAATTAGAAAACAAATAGATAATTACAATGAATTTAAAAAATAATTCAAAAAATCATTTAAATGGGCTAATTTTTTATATAAAAAATTATAAATTTCTTTTAAAAAATAATAAAAATTTGAAGATTGAACTTACCTTAGATTGAAGCAAAATCGGATAGGGGATTTAAAATTGGATATCTGAAAGCCCTAGCTGCGTTCAACATTTTCAAAATGAAAATGTTGAATGCAGTCAGGGTATCAAATATATAATTACTAGAAAATATCAGATATCTGATATTATCATATATTTGATAATATCAGATATCTGATAATATGGGATATTTGATAATATCAGATATCTAATAATATCAGATATCTGATAATATTGAATATCCAATTAGACCTTTGGTTTGGCTTTTGGCTTCATCAGGTGTACTGAAACCCAGGCCTACTAAAAAGTCAACAAATCCATTTGTGCGCTTTTGGACAAGTGAAAATAGGTTTTTTTTACATCACCACTTTTTGGCATATCATGATGCTACACATACTTGGTGTTAAGAATAATAGTCCATAATGCAACTGAGAGGGGGGGGGTAAATCAGTTGTATCATAAATTATTAAACTTTAAACTTTAAGGAGCAACAATATCAAATCCAATCACCATAATGAATGCTAACACAATAACACAATATTTTGGTCTCAATGAAACCCTATTAAACGTAAAACCCCAGTAGGAATTAGCTCCCACAAATGATGTACTAAGAGTATAGTTATCCTTGTTAGAAGATATAGCCCTATTAGGAGCATATTGAAACATTACAGTACATAGTCCTTGTTAGAGGACATACCCTATTAGGATTCAAGAACAAAAGGGAGGTCTCACTACCCAAGGTTCACTGCCCAAAGAAGGTTAATTACACCTTTAGAATTCATTGTTCGCAACACAAGTGTATATGAAGAAATACACAATATTTTAACAGTTTGGCAGATACTGTCTTTTCTTGATCAATTCCAATGAATTTCACCAACAAACCTCTTCTCTACATACAATAGACACAAGCTCGCATCTTTTACAACCTTTGTATAACCTCTTCTTCTCATCAATATCTTTTCCAAAGAAAAGACCTTTCATATATACCTTATTACATTTTACCATGATCAGGGCAGCCCATGAGGCTTTGCTAATTAAAAACACTTACATAAACCATTGCTAAGATACACATAGTGCCTAAAAAAAGTATATAATGATTATATTACATCATTTAAGGACCGACATCCTTAATTTATGTTTTCCAAACAAAACACATGCTTCATCTCCTGAGTCGGCTTCTAAATAAGCCATCACCAAAATATATGCCACACTTGACATCACTAGTGATTATGTACCTTATGCTGACCATTGAACATCCTTTAGTACCTTTTCTATCATCTCTTAGGCTCCCATAATTTTAATCCAAGTCATCTGAAAGATATACCAGAAACATGGAGACTATCTCTGTTGATTCTCACTGTCACAGTCCAGTGACCAACCTTCACTAAATAATTTGTAACTTATCCAATATGAAACATCTAATAATTTGATCTTGGATATAAGATCACAATATCCACCAGAACTCTTATCTGACTTCATAGCATCTAAAACATCTGTACAGTGTATGTACACTGTGATAACCAACATGTTCTTCTCATAGAGACATATGTTGAGATCAGTGACAAAACACAAATGACAACAATATGAGTACACATTTAGTAATGTAGTGATTAAACATATAAAATGTCTCAATCACCTCCCCATGCATTAGCAATATCTAATAATCTCCCCCTTTGGCATTGATGTCAACATATGAGAAAATCCAACATCCCAAAGTCATATCAATCCAAAGTTCTATAACATACAATCTCCCAAATAGTATGGATTTTCTCATACCAACACTCCCCCTTTGATAGTAATGGAAAAGGGTGTCATGATTTAGCAACTAATTTCCAGAAACTTCCTTCCTCATCTACTCCTCCTGAGGAGTAGATCCTTGCATCTAGTCCAAAGTATGCTAAGGCTATGAGAGACCTTTGGACTGATGCATCCCTACATCATTTAATTCTAACTAGGAGGGGTCTAAACTCCCACCATACCTCTAAGGTATTCAAAGGTATCTTTTGGAAGCGGCTTTTTGAAGATGTCAACAATCTGTTCCTTAGTGCTAACATATTCCAACTTTATCTCTTTTCCTACCACCTTGTCTCTTAAGAAGTGATACTTGATAGAAATATGTTTAGTTTTAGAGTGCATCACCGAATTCTTTGACATATTCATTGTACTAGTATTATCACAATGGATAACTATAGGCTCATCAAAAGTGATTCCAATGTCTGTCACCATTTGTTTCATTCAAACAATTTGAGTGTGGTTTATGGCAGTAGCAACATACTCTGATTTAGCAGTAGATTGTGCTATACAATCTTATTTCTTACTTAGCCAAGAAACCAACTTTTTCCCAAGGAAAAATACACCACCACTAGTAATTTTTATGTTATCAATATTTCCTTCCCAATGAACATCAGTATAAGCATGAAGTTCAAATCTATCATTTCTATCATACCATAAGCCATAGTCTATGGTACCTTTTAGATACATTAGTATCTTTTTTATGATAACTATATGTGTTTCTTTAGGTTCTGCCTGATATCTAGCCACAATTCCAATAGCATTAGCAATATCTAGTATGGTGTGAGTTTGATATTTAAGTCATCCAACCATTGATCTATACAAGGTCTAAAAAACACACTTTGATTCATCATCAATTGTTAGCTTGTTACCAGTCACCATATGTGTTCCTACTAGTTTACAATCTTCCATTCCAAAATTCTTAAGAAATTCTTTGAGATACTTGGTCTGAGAAATAAAAATACAATTCTCATTCTAAGTTATTTTCAATCCAAGAAAGAATTTCATTTCACCTATCATGGACATCTCAAATTCACTTTCCATTTCTTTAGCAAATTTCATACATAGATCATCATTTCCTCCAAAGATAGTATCATCCACAAAGACTTCTATTATTAGGATTCCATCTTCATTAGTTCTTAAATATAATTTACTATCTATATTACCTTTTCTAAAGCCAAGATGAAGTAGGTACTTATCTAACCTTGCATACCAAGCCCTAGGAGCTTGCTTTAGCCCATACATAGCTTTCTTCAACTTACACACTGTGTCTCTATCTTTGCCAGGGGAAACCCATCAGGTTGTTCTATATACACTTCTTCTTTAAGATCTCCAATCAGAAATGTAGATTTCACATCCATTTGATACACTTTGAAGTTCTTATGTGTAGCACAAGCCAAGAACAATCTTATTGCCTCTATTCTAGCAACAAGAGATAATGTTTCTTCAAAGTCTATACCTTCTTGTTGTGAATATCCTTTGCACACTAGTCTTGCTTTGTTTCTTACAATAGTTCCTTCTTCATTCGTTTTGTTTCTAAAAACCCATTTTGTTCCTATTACATTTTTGTTTTTAGGCCTAGCAACCAATTCCCAAGTGTCATTCTTCTTTATCTAATTTAACTTTTCCTTCATAACATTTAACCAAGATTCATCTTTTCATGCTTCATCTTTAGTTTTTGGTTCAACTTGAGAAATCAAACAAATTTATTCTCTAACCTTTGATCTAGTTAGTACTCCCTAACTGGCATTGCCAATAATTTGATATTTAGGATGGTTATTCTTTACATACCATGGTGTTTTAGGAGTCTCAGTAGCCTTACTTGTGCTAGCATCACAAGCCTCTTTTTCATTTTCTACCTCAACAAGTTCTTCTCTTTCTGCAGTAGTAGTAGTTTCTTTTATCTCTAAAATCTGATTACTATCATACATTATTTCTTGTATCTGAAACTTCTCATCTATTCTTACATTATTACTTACAATCATTTTCCTCAATCTCATATTGAAACATTTGTAAGTCTTGATCTTAATAGAATAATCGAGGAAGATTCCTTCATCTCTTCTAACATCAAACTTCCCAATCTCACCATCTCTCTTGACATAACTCTTACTACCAAATATTTTGAAATATTTTACAGTAGGAGTATGATCAAACCATAATTCATAGGGAGTCTTATTTGTACCTTCTCTGATTTGAATTTTGTTCAATGTATACACTACTATTCCAACAGCCTCTCTCTAATGTACATGAGATACATTTCCTTCAATCAACATTGTCCTAGCAGCATCAAGTATAGTCATGCTCCTTCTCTCTGCTATCCCATTTTTTTGTAGAGTCCTAGGAGCAGATGTCTATCTCTTTATCCCATGTTCTTCATAGTATGAATTGAATAAGTCTAAAGTAAACTCTCCACCTTTGTCTGACCTTAAACACTTAATCTTTAAACTTGATTTGTTCTCTACTTTTTCTTTGAACAACTTTAATTTATCAAATGCTTCTAATTTCTCTCTTAAATAAGTAACCCACATCATTCTAGAAAAATCATCAACAAAGAGTCTAAAATACCTTTCACCATAGTATGATTTTGTTCTTGTAGGTCCACATAGATCTGTATGTACTAGATCCAACTTTCCTTTTCATGTGTATGCTTTTCTTTTGTGACTACTTGTAGTATGTTTTACCATAAAAAATTCTCTATATACAGTGTTAGATGGTTTCACAATCTTCAGTAGATCTCTTACTGCATCAGCCTTACTTGCCTTCACAATGTTATCAAAATTAACATGAAAAAATCTTCTATCCCATAACCAACTGTCATCTATTTTTGCAACAAAATAAGAGGCTCTAGATGTGTTTAATTAAAATACATTACCTCTCTATTTTGTACCAGTTGTAATCAACTTTCCTTCCTTACTTCTAATAAAACATTTGTCATTAACAAAGCTTAACTAAAAATCTTTATCCATTAATTGTCCAACACTCAACAAATTATTTTTCATTCCTTCAACAAGCAGTACATTGTCTTTATTAGTCTTTCCATCTAGAGTAATGGATACTACTCCTACGATAGATTTAGGGAGATTGTCCCCAAACCTCACAACACCTCCATCATAATTTACTAATTTAACAAACTTGTTTTTATCACTGGTCATATGATGAGAACAACCAGTGTTAGTTATCCATTTAGTTTTCTTGTCAACGTGAGATACTAAATTTTTTTCTTCATGTATTGGTTCATCTCTAATAGAAATAAATCCTATATCTTCACATTCTAAATCATCATCATCAGAGATTCCTTCACTCGAATAATAACATTCTCTATCCCTTTTAATCTTTTCATAATTATGTTTGTACTTAGAAACTCTTGTAGGACATCTAGATGAAAAATGACCTACCTTATTGCATGAAAAACATTTCAAGGGTAACTTGCCCTTACCTCTTTTTTCTCTTCTAGCAATCAGTGCAAAAATTTCATCCATCTTTCTTTCTTCTATCATTATTTGTTCCCATTCCTTAGCATACTCACCAAGCTCTTGTTTTAGATATTCTTCGTTGGTGCTTGGAAGTGTAGACAATTTCTTGTGTGTGAATGCCTTAAATGTAGATTCAACTTTAGGTACATATTCTCCTAATTTCATAGCTTCAAAAGTGGTTAGCTTTGCAATCAACATCTCTCTACTAAAGTTCAGAGTTAGAGGTATAGTTTCTTGAATAGATATAGCCATAAGCTTGTAAGTAGGTGTTAATGATCTGAGGATCTTCACAATAACTTCTTCTTCATCATCAGTGCCTCCACAATTTTTGATTCTAACTATAGCTTCTATAACCCTTTGAACATAAGCCCTAATGCTTTCATCCTCATTCATTTTTAGCTTCTCCATCTTTGTTTTCCAATTTTGTAACTTCTCTTTTTTGAAATACTTGTCTCCTTCATATAGTGCTTCTAATCTTTCCCAAATTAGATATGACAAATCCAGGTCTTTAACATTAGTAAGCTTTCCTTCAGAGAGTGCACTGATCAATGCTTCTGTTGTAATCATGCTAAGTGAAAATATCTTCTTTTCATCCTCAGTAGTAGTTGTCAACTCATATTTGGTCTTTATAGCTACCTTGTTTCTTTTAATCAACAAATAGTTAATACCCAAACAAAATAGGTGAGTTTGCATCTTATTTTTCCAACTTTAAAGTTTTCAGGATCAAATTTTGGACTATACTTCCTATATTACGCCATCTCCAAAATCACCTCAAGCTGTTAAGATTTCTCTCTGAGGACCACAATCTCTGATACCAATTGTTTGGAATAACAATCCAAAATACAACTAAAGGGGGGGGGTAAATCAGTTGTACAACAGATTATTAAAATTTAAACTTTAAGCAACAACAATATCAGACCTAATGAACATAATGAATGCTAACACAATAACATAATATTTTGGTCTTGGGGAACCCCTATTAAAGGTAAAAAGCTTGGTGAGAATTAGCACCCACAAATGATGTACTCAGAGTATAGTTATCCTTGTTAGAAGATATAGCCCTATTAGGAGCTTATTGAAACATTACAGTACACAGTCCTTGTTAGAGGACAGACCCTGTTAGGAGTCAAGAACAAAAGAGAGGGCTCAGTGCCCAAGGCTCATTTTCTAAAGAAGGTTAAGTCCACCTTCAGAACTCAATGTTCACAACACAAGTGTATATGAAGAAATACATAATCTTTGAATTGTTTGGCAGCAACTGTGTTTGCTTGATCAGTTCCAATGAAGTCCACCAATAAACCTCCACTCTACATATAGCAGAAACAAGCTCGCAACTTTTAAAACCTCTATAGTATAATGTCTTCTTCTCATCAATATCTTTTCCAAAGAAATGGCCTTTCATATATACCTTATTACATTTTACCATGATCAGATCGGCCCATGAGGCTTTCCTAATTACAAACAATTACATAAAACCTTGCTAAGATAAACATGGTATCTAAAGCAAGTATATAATGATTACATTAAATCATTTAAGGACTGGCATCCTTAATTTATGTTTGCCAACCAAAAAAAATGCTTCATATCCTGAGTCAGCTTCTAAATAAGTCATCACCAAAACATACACCATAGCAAACATTGCCATTCATTCCATACCTTGTGCTAACCATCGAACATCCTTCAATACCTTTTCTATCATCTCTTAGGCTCACATACTTTTAATCTAAGTTATTTGAAAGATATACCAGAAACACGGAGACTATCTCTGTCAATTCTCATTGTCATAGTCCAGTGACCAACCTTCACTAAATAATCTATAACTTATCCAATATGAAACATCTAATGATGTGATCTTGGATATAAGATCACAATATGCACCTAAAATCTCATGTGACTTCATAGCATCTGAAACATCCGTATAGTGCTCATACACTGTGATAGCCAACATGTTCTTCTCACAAAAACATATGTTGACATCAATGACAAAACATAAATGACAACAGTATGAGTGCCCATTCAATAACGTAGTCATTAAAAATATAAAATGTTTCAATCACCTCCCCATGCATTAGCAATATCCAACACCCGAAACCCAAACCTCTTTATCAAACTTACATTCATGGAAGCTAACTCACTGAAAACTATATTAAATTTATTTATTTTTAAAAGTTGTTTTTACATCATATCAAATGTTGAAGGAAAAAAGTAACTTTAAAAAGGTTGTTTCTCTAAAACGCCATAGATGTTTTAAAAGTATACCTTCGATAACTAATTCTTTCACCTCTAAGAAGTTGGAAGCTAGTTTCCTAAGATTATCTATTCTTGGTTCCATCATCTACCATTGTTTTCTTTTTTGATAGCATGGGGGTATCCCCGCGACCTAGCCCAGTGCCCAGTAGCCCATATCTTGGGTACCTGTGCGAGCTAGGGAAAGATTAGTCCCACAAGGAGTGGGATCAATCGCCCGCAAGTCGTCCCACCCTTTTAAAATCTGGGAGGGAGTCGAACCCGAGACCATGAGTCATCCACCCACAGCCTCAAACCAACTCACCTACACGTGCGGGCTATCATCTACTATTGTTACATCCTAAGAGTCATCTCAAGTATTTAAGACATGTTACTCAAAGGACTCTAGTGTGAAAGGGCGAAGTCTTGCAAAAAATTTAGGCTCCTTCCAATTAAAAAATTTTAATCATTTTTTTTCTTTTCTTTAAAAGTATGTTTCATTTGTACTCATTTTTCTTACTAATGCCAAATCAAATATTATAATTAATAAGCTATAGATGTCCATAATTTTATAATTATTCTTCAACTTTAGATAATATAAATTTATAAGTATAATTTTTTTTTATATAGTTATCTCTGACACCAATCAAGAAATATAGTGACACTTAACAAGATTCATGCGAACATGTTTTTATGTTGTAGCATTTGATAATAGCCTAATTTCAACTTATTTTTGCATTTGAATAGTTGATAACATATCATTCAATAATAAATATGCACTCAATAACTTCTTAGAGGTAACTCGTATATATACATAATACCCCTCTACAATAGTCTTAACTGATTCAAAATAAAAAAAATAACATGATGTTGATCTTCTATAGAATTAAGTGTTTTAAAAACTAACTCCTCATCAAACTCAAAAAAGACAAAAGGAAATATGCTTCTCCAACAACGTTCTATTTTTCATCAAGAACAAGTTACATTTATCTTGTACAAGTCTATTTTAAAAAAAATTCAGAAACATTTCCATTATATGGCATACAAAACAAGAAAAGTGTGGGTCATAAGCAAATCAGTGAGTTGGATAAGATAAAATATTGTAGTTAAAAACTCTCTTCAATTTGTTTCTAGGTTATTACATAATTTTTAATCAATGAAAGTTTTTCTTAATCCAAATAGAAAGTAGAATTTAACTATGAGCATTCTTGGAGATAAATGAAATTTGAATGTTGGTTTGAAAATAGATGTGTTTTCAAAATACAATATAAATATAAGGTGTACATTCATTCTAATATCTTTCATCTTTCCTTTCTCAAGCAAAAACCTTCCAAATGTACTAAATAGCATAAAATAAATTCAAAGTATTCAAGGATGAAATATAAACACCTTGTTCAAGTTAGGCATATGTTGATTTCTACCCCCATAGTTGACATCATCTCCCTCAAATAAACATGGGCTCCTAAGATGATATCACAAACATTTAATGGAAGGATATACACCCACATTGTGTAAATGTAAAAGATAATTTGCATTTCTCTTCTTTGTCAATGTCATTTTAACTTTTTGTAGCCACACTAAAACATATCAACATTGATGGTTTACCATCTTAGAGCCAATTTTGGAAAATAAGGTTTATTAGTGAACATGTATCAAATGTGACATCAATGTATCCTATCTCTTACTTGAGTTTTGATTTATAAAAGTTGAATAAGCTCCTTCTCATAATTTGATCTTAACATCAACCAAGGAACGAGTCCTAAAGTTATTAACATAAAAGAAACTATTAATGACTAAAAACCTATACTCAATATTTTTAGTTTCTTCTCCATGCATAGCACACCTTTTTTTCCCTCTTATCCTGAGATAGGATTGAAAGACGGAATCATTTTCTATATACTACCAAGCTACCCTCTTACTTACTTGGAAAAATGATCTCCAATTACAAGGGAGTCAATAGGCACATATGGATGAGACAATATGAAGCTAATATGTAAGATGAATCCAAAAAGAAGAAAGGAAAACAAGTTTATCTTAGAGCTTAGAATGAAGAGGAATCTATTGTAAGAGCATACAAGTTGGTAGATCTCAAGTACTAGGTAGAAGGAATTGTCTTGAACTTTCCTATATTATAAAATGTGAATGACCTTGAAGGAATGGAAAACATTACAAGAGAGGAATGCATTCTAGATCTTCAAAGGAAAATTAGTGGTTTCTCTTGAGGGATATCAAAATACTATGAGGTCACAAGGAACCACCAAAAAGGTAGTTGTTAGGCTAAAATTAGTAAGGTATTTTTAAATAGGTAGCAAAATATCATAACATACAACACACAAGAAGAGGTAGATACAACATATGACAATGTTGCAATCATAGAGTATATAGGACTCAATGTTGTGACCAATAATATTTTTGAGTTATTATCTAAGATGGTTGAGGCCATCACTAGACATGGACACAACTCAAAAAATATACTATCTAATCATAAATAAGAATCCATATAATAAAACTCATGTACAAGGCCTTAGCACTACACTTTCCTACTTAATTCTACTATACAATGAACAAAACCACCCAAATAATCAACACACCAGCCTCTTCCACAACTACTTTGAATCTCCTCCTATAGTCCTCTATACTAAAAAATATACTAGAAGGTGGTTTGAATTTTTGTATGTACTCCTAGATCATCCAATTGTGATCAACTTTTTTCTAAATTACGAACTTATCCTCTAGTTTTATTGCTAAGTTGTGTAGAAGTTCTTTCTTTTATAGAAACATATAGAGTTAGGACCTAATGAGGGTATAGGTAGAGGCTTGTATTCCTCTAACACATAGACTAGTCCTGTCAATCTAAGTTAATCACTAAAGGGTAAATCTTATGACCCAATTATGATAAGCTTATCTGCTTGAGATTGGCAGTAGTTTAAGACTTTTTCCATACTATGATGGTAGACTATTATACATACCACCAAGATAGTAGATAGATATATTTATTGCATCCATCATGTGAGGGAATCACACATTAATCTAGTGAATTATACTAGTTCATGTGGACCTAGGGGCCAACTACATGTTGATGATGGATGTCCTCATTGCTTGGTTTTTTTATGGAATGGATGGAGGATAATTTCTAATGAATAATAGTTAGCTAATAATTGGACCTAATGCATAGCATGTTTTTGGGAAATTCTTGATGTAGAAATGGTATACATCACCTTGTTAAGATTAATATAAATACTATTTGTAGTATGGGATGCATAAAATCTTATTCCTTATTTTTTGATAGTAGACTTAACCCTACTGGGTGTAGGATAGACCCTTGGTGTAGTATGGGATGCACCTAATCCTCTTCCCAAGTATCTTCTAGTGAAAAGCACTAGCTAAAGGAACTTGACCCATTATGTAACTGTGTGTAATGCACCAATATTCCCTCTCTCTTGAATGCACTATGGACAAGAGATAGTTAGCCACTATGTATGAGCCAATAACTGATGTCTCACAATGCATATATGAGGTACTCATTGTTCTATTGGCAATTCATTAATGAGATAGTAAAAATTGCATTTGTGAAGCATGTTGTGCTACTCACTATGTATGTGATGTATGGTAAAGTTATGCATCTTTTGTACTTATTATGTATCTGAGCTAGTCTTTTGTTCATATGTGATGTACATTCAAGATAATTATATGTGAGATAATCATTTGTGTATGAATCATTGGATACTAAAATAAGGCCTAACTAAGGACCAAAATTGTAATTCCTCATAATTTAGGATGCTACACCTATAATAGTTAAAAATTGGAAGTTAGAAAATAAATGGTGTATACATTTGCTCAAATAGAAATTGCCATGAATTATTAATAAATAAATAAAATAATAATGGTCAATCAACCTACTCCATTCTCAAATATGATCTTGTATTTACATGTTGATGAATATACTCAAAATAAAATCTGCATCAAAGGTTTCTAATCAGACTTTAAATTAGAATATTAAAATAACATTTTATATTTATCGCCTTCATATTTGTGGGCATTTATAGACATAAAAAATAGAACATAGAACCATAGTGAAAATGTCTAAGTGAAAATAAAAATAAAAGAAAAATAAAATAAAAATAAATCTTTGATTCAAATTCATTCCCTCGATGACTTTGATACCTACACGACAAGTTAATAACAAATAGGAGCAAAAGCATCCTTACACAAGGAAGAAAAGATGTGAGATGAGAACAAATGCGGATTAGAGCTAATGATTTTAGCATTTCTAAAAACAAAACTGATGAGGATTTGATAAAAGAGTACAACATATTAGCAATCACATTTTGGTGTGCGATGGTTCCCCCCAAAAAATGTAGAAGGTGATATTAGGAAAAAAAAATGTCGATTCGGATGCCCAAAATAAGACTATTGATAGTCAGGTCAATATTATAACTTTATTCTCTTGTTCTAAATGAATTAGTAACATACAAGTAGATAGAGAGATATAGATAAAAATATTAAGATTAAAATACAATAGATGTGTCTAATATGTCGTAAATGTGAATCGTGAATTCCTTAAGCAAATGATACATTTATTTTAGAATATCTCCCCTTAAAAAATTGATTAATTGAAAATTTGCTTCTCTTTTCTCTATTTTCATCTCTATATCTATCATCTCTATTTATGTCTCTCATCTTTATCTTTCTTTATCTATTTATCCATCTTTCTCTACGTGTCTTTACCTCTCATTCTCTCACTATCTATATACCACTCTCATTTATATATCTTTGTCTATTTAAATGTTTACAAAACTATAATTATCTATACCAACCATACAACTTCTTAATGAATTTAAAATTTTATTCCATCTTCACATCTTCTCTAATATTGCAATAGCCTATATAATTTGTAACCTTGATTCTAACCACCTCCGAAAATCTCATTCTTCACTTACAAATTCTAACAAAGACCATACACATTCCCCAACGCTTATTTCCTTAATGTCAAAACATCATAGAGACATACAAACATTACATTAGATGCTACTTTTGAGTCAAAACAAAACATACGAGTACTTACATTCTTGCTTTCAGGAACACCGTATTCCGTTTAGAAAAGTTGACCTTCTAAATTATGGGAATGGTGAGCATTATTGTGATAACTTAACATATTCTAAGTTGAATTTTAATAAAGTTAACATTATTCTTTATTATAGAATTTTAAATTATAAAGAGATTTTGAGGGTACGGAATCAAACGAACACTATTCTGCCTGTAATTTAAGTTGGGATGACTTCAATGTTGAAATCAAATCTGCCATTTTCAGTACAACAATCTGCCATAAGGCAACGTTTTCTTCAACTGCTATCCACCGTATCCGTAAGTTTTTCTAAAAACAATGAGAAAATAACATAAAGTATAAATATAAAAATGATGTAATGTGGTGACGCCGAGGAAGTCCTGAAGAAAAAACAAGTATCAAAATGGAAAGATGGTTGTTTATTGTTTGGTGGTATGCAATGGAAACAAAAGATCCAGGCACCAAACCAAGACTTGTTTCACACTTCGTAACAAAAACAAAACGCCAACTCTTGTACAAAACATCGATTTATGGACCTCTTATCATCTGTGATACCAACAAAACTTTCGAGAGTGGCCATGCGTTTTCCTTTGTTGTTCCCTGCATCTGCATGTCCTCTCTGCGAATATGCCTCGGCCTCGTTTTTTGTGTGGCGATCAGTACATTGCACTAGTTTGGTGGTTTGGTTAAATCTAAATCTAGGTTGGGGAGTTATAAGATCATCACTCTGTTCTTCAATCTTCATTGTGCAGAAGAGATCATCAGAGATCCTTAATCAGCCAATAATGGGTTTTTATTCAGGTGCTGCAGAGGTCCTTGATCAAAACATGGTTTTAAAAATTTTCAAAATAAAAATATATTTTATCGTTGTTCTTCAAAAATAGAAACAAGAAAAATGTAAAGGGCAAGAGGAGAAAAATCTGCAGAGTAGCGAAGTAAATCGGTATTTGATAACCATGGTTTTAAGAATAGTTGTAGTGTGCACTACATACTTCAGCAGGGTAATCAGATTAGCCTTCAAATGGTGTAGCAAACAAAACAAGAACTGAATTAGTTTTCATGATTTAATAACTAGAAATCAATGTGTATACTCTATAAGATATAATCTATCTAACTATTAAATGAGAAGAGTTGCAGCATACAGCTACTACAGTGGTAAAGAAATACTGATACAACATAGAGTATACAGCAGACATAATCTACGGTAGTTGAAGAGTTCTCTGTGATTAAATCATGACACTGACATAGGTAGGTAAGAAATAAACCAGAGAGACATGAACGAAGGGAAAAATTTGAAAGGCAATGGTAGAAATAACGTGTATACCCAAGATTGGAGAGAAAAAAATATGGGGAGCAGAGAAATAACGTACAGAAGTGTTAGTTGGGGTAGATTGGACAACTGTTCATCCATACCTAAGCTTTGTGCAGGAAGTGTTAGTTGGGTAGATTGGACAACTGTTCATCTATACCTAAGAATTAGATAATAATTGTGTTTTGTTATTGGGAATGGGGATAATTATTATTTAATTATTTGATTCTTTTAGGGACACCTTGTAATCGATTTGTTATTGGTTGTTAAGTTGTTATTTATCTCAACCATTGATTGAGAATAAATCTCGGTTGTTGGTTTTCAAAAGAGGGTAGTATAAAAGGGGGTCATTGGGCATTTGGAGAACACAAGTTTCAAAAGCATTTGCAATTTGCAGCAAATGAATTTGCAGTGTTAGCAAATAGTCTTGTAGTGATAGCAAGGGCGCAGTGATAGCATTGGGGATAGAAGTTGTGGGATCTCAATAGGATAAATTAGGAGATTGTCAAAGCTCTGTCAGAAAGAGGCAAGCAATTTTTGTATCTCTTAATTTGTTGAAGTTTAATATAAGTTTCTCATCTGCAATACTGGTTTTCCCTTCAGGATTTTTCTATAGACAATTTGTCCAAAAATATCATGTTCATTGTGTTGCATATTTTGCATCTCTATTTTTTTTTGTGAACTTGCAATTGTGTTATTATTCAATATTTGTTGTGAATTAAGTTTCGACAATTAAATAATATTTATAAGATAGGAGATTAATAATCAGTAACTGCAATAGAATTTTCATATGGTATCAAAGCTAAGTTGAGGGTAGAAAAGGTTTACCCTCTAGCAAAGGAAAATTGAGTGTTTATAAAATCTAGTGTAACCTCTTTCGAATTATTATTTATTTTATCTTTTGAGATGGTATCAAGGAATATGTGACCAGTGTTGTAGTGGTACCTACAGACCCAACAAAATTCTTAGCATATAAAAAGGATGATGCCAAGACAAGGAGGCTAATCCTTGATGGTGTGAAGGGCCATATAGTTCTACATATCGTTGAGTTAGATACAATAAAAAAGATATGGGATGCCAATCTGAATCTGTACCAAAATGCTACCACTAATTGGAAGATGATTCTCAAGGAAAAGTTGAGGAACACTTGGATGATCAAGGGAGAAGACATTACAAGTTATCTCATGAGGCTTAGATTTGTCAAGGATGAGTTAGCAACTATTGGAGATAAGCCAAATGTGATGAGCTAGTTAGGACAACCCTAAATGGGTTTACTAAGTAGTGGGATGTCTTTGTTCAAGTCATTAATCGATGAGACACCTTACTGAGTTGGGATCAACTATGGAGTGATTTCACTCACAAGGAGCTTAGACCAAGTCTTGTTAATGGAAACAACAATAAGAGTCAGAAAAGTGAGGTAGAACTAGAGAATGTTTCCCTAGCCAAAAAAGAAAAGCCGAAGAAGGGGTCTAGTAAAAGATCAAATTTGCAAAGTGAGAAGAAGAAGAAGAAAGATTTATCTAAGATCAAGTTCTTTGGTTGTCACGAGTGTGGCCGCTATGTTAGTAATTTCCCACAAAGGAAGAACAACAAGAAAGGAAAGAAGCTGGTAGCAGCTTCAACAAGTGCAGATGAGTTGTCTAGTAAAATGGAGGATGAGTTTGCACGCATAGCTTGTATGGTTAGCTCAACCTCATAGAGTGTCTAGTAGATAGATAGTGGGATGACATTTCATATGATAGGAGTTAGAAAGTACTTCTCCAATTATAAGGAGGACACTAGAATCCAAATTTCTATGGGGAACTTATCGAAACTCAACTCAGTTGGGAAAGAGACTGTTAAGTTTTAGAAGGTGAATGGAAAGATGGTTCCTCTTCATGATGTGTTGTATGTACCAGATTAAGGTATAAATATGATTTCCATATCTATCCTTCAGGATAAAGGTTACAATGCACTTTTTAGAGGGGCTCATGTATTGATTAAGAATAAGGATTGGAAATCACCCATAGTTATTGGAGTTAGGAGTGGTCAACTTTATAGGCTATAATTTGATACTCCTAAGGTTCTCATGAGAAGCAGTAATTGTAGAGATTGAGGAGAGCTATGGCATAGGAGGATGGGCCATATACATCATGGGACACTTAAATTTCTTCGTAAAATAGTGACAAGTGTTCTAGAGGTGAGCACAAAACATGATGATATATGTAAGGGATGTGTGTTGGGAAAGTTTGTGAAAGAAAAATTTTCAAGGAGTGACACTAAATTTGAGGGTTCTCTTGATATAGTACATTCAGATATATGTGGACCAATGTCAACAAAGTCTCTCAGAGGATATGAGTGCTTTGTTAATTTTATTAATGATTTCTCTATGAAGACCTGGATATACTTCTTGAAGACCAAGGATGAGATTTTCAGTCACTTCCAAGAGTTCAAGGCTCTTGTGGAGAACATGACAGGAAGGAAGATAAAGGTTCTTTGGTCAAACAATGGAGGTGGATACAAAGGGAAAGGGTTCCTATTATTATGTACCAGAGAAGGAATCAAAAGAGAATGGATTGTTTCTTACAACCGTAACAAAATTGGGTTGCTGAGAGGAAGAATCATTCCATATCGAAGGCAATAAGGGCTCTGCTACAAGACTAGGAAATGTTATGTTAGTATTGTCACTAAGAAATACACCCAATTTGCTAAGTGTAAAACCCATCAATCTTGTGAAACATGGGACTACTCTCAGACTGTGGGTAACCTATCTGAGAATAGACTTCCGGATTAGGGGTCAGCTTCCCCTTGGATCACTTGCAAACTAACTAATTCTCTAAGGAAAGGGAGAGAGTAGATAAAAAAAATTACTGAAACTGACTAAATCTAGGTAATCCACCAAATTAATAAAAGATCCACAATTGAAATAAGCTTACTGCAATAGTTGAAACAAAACTACGATTCACAACTTGATCCTACTACCTTAAACTCCTTAGAAAAATAAGGTACTTGAAATACAGAAAGGAAAGATGGTTTCACGGTTCTGATTTCAGTTTGTACACAACTTAATATTTCATAGCCAAGACAAATCCCTGAGCATTCAATTGAATCGACATGTAGATTGAGGATGAGTTAATATCACAATAATCTTTGCATGAAATTCAATAAGAACTTAGAAACGGAATGAAACAAGAAGGATCAATTTTGTATTACTGAAAAGAAGTTAAGTACAAAATGTGTCTCTTAGAGCTACAACACTCATATCAAAGAGAAAGAATGAAGAGCTAACCTCAATCACGTAAGTGAGAGATATATAAAATGAGGTGAAAATAATTAGCATTGAAGCCACCTCAACCTCCTAAAAATGAAAAATCCCTCAAAATAGGCCCATGAGGATGCCTCATAAACTTAGATGCCAGATTCTTGAGTTTATAGGGGTGGTGGAAAAAATAGACTCCTAGAATAGGTGGTCAAAATGAGACCATTCTGACCCCTCCAAGTCATGCACTAATAGTATTCTGATGAATGGTTTATAAAATTCCATTGTCAGAATTTATAACAAGAATCTGCAATGACTTTTACATTTGAATATTTACCCCTCCTATGATAAAAAAAAATGTGGGTTTAATTATATTTCAAAATAGTTTTCAACCCAAAATGGGGAAAACATATCTTAAAATATTTACATCTTTAAAAAAAATGAAACCCACCCAATGCAAAAAGCACCAAAAATAAACAAGACAATAAAACTTTACCCTAAAAGGGGAGAAACAAGATTAATTAATCATTTATGTGAAAACCCCTTTGAAGATGAGGAAGCGGTTGGCATTCTGGACTTCCCATTTTGGCACTTGGAAAGTTTCTATTCTCAGTGGCACTCCTCCACATGGTTTTAGAAACATATGATCCTTTGCTTCTTTCAATGTGTTGATCAAGGTAGGCACTTGGCTTTCTTTCTTTCATCTCTCTGCATTTTGGTTTTACAATGATGGCATCTCTATGTATTTGCATTCAAAAGCGCTATGTGATATCATATTATTATGTGGACCATTGGTTTCAATTTTTTCTACATATTTGATTTACTGGTTCAAGATGTCGGTTGAGCGCTCCTCTGAATTTCAAGGGCATGGTGTTTTGATAGCATATATATGTTCAATCCCTCCAAATTTAGAGGGCATTGTCTTCATGTATTTACTTCCGTAAACTAGGGAACCATTTCTTTTACATTTCCTTGTTGCTTGTGTTTAGAGAATGTGGGAAATCCAGGGCATCACATTTAATTATTTCTTTGTCTAAATTTTGTTTTGAGGTTGAGGGCTGCTATGTTAATGCCTCCCCTTTTAGTGCCTTTCTAGGGTACAGGCTACACATGGCCCGTGAGCTAGGGAATTGTTGTTGGCAAGTTGGCTGTACTAATGTATATGATTTAGTATAGTGTTGTCATTATGGCAACAAAGTCATATAATAGTTTGGAGTCAGTGCACTGTATGAAGAGATCATAAATCGGCTAAGTGTTGAAAACTGGACAGTGTACAGAGTACCTGAAGCTCAGAGCATCAACACATGTGTGTAAGACCGAGTTATGGTATGTGCCCTAGAAGATAAGTTGGTTAGACTATATTCATGCTTAGTCTATGAGTGCATGATTAGATATGAAAGTATGAAAAAGTTATAGACAGTTGAAGTTACATAGCCAGTGTGTGCTAGAGAAGAATAGAGTAAGCAGCCGACTATTAGCATTTTGATTTAAGGTTATATTCTAATGTTGTAGGCTATGCGCCTATTGTAATTAGGTTGCCAACATGAAAATATGTTTGGTTGTAAACATGCTTGAGCCAATTCACTTGGAAGCATTGTATG
The DNA here is from genome assembly GCA_027943335.1 of Chamaecyparis obtusa. NCBI lineage: Eukaryota > Viridiplantae > Streptophyta > Pinopsida > Cupressales > Cupressaceae > Chamaecyparis > Chamaecyparis obtusa. Next base: position 479,348 of record BSBK01003034.1, read on the forward strand.
TAATTGGTTAAAGGGCCGACCTAGTTATTTGTTTTATATGTGCATATAAGTATGAGATGTGCCCATTTTAATTAGCATGAAAGTTGTAATAGAGTGAAGAGAAGTAGAGTAGAAGTGTGTGAAGAATCTATAAGATGTATTAGAGCTTTGTAAGAAGTCAAAGCATTAGCACATTAAAGGAATTGATTAGACAAGTAGTGTCACCGTGATAGTTCATCCAGCAAATATAGTGTGTATCTGAGATTTGAAGGTTGTAGCCTTCACCACTTGAGCAGTGAGCTCTAGGACAGTGCGTCCACACCCCTAATAGGGTTTATTGTAAAAGACTCCTAACAGGGTCCGACCCTTGACAGGGTCTACTGTACTTAATACATTGTAAAGCAACTCCTAACAGGGTTAAGGATCTTCTAACAAGGATCATAAAACACTAGTACAAAATATTAGTGGGTGTCAATTCCCACCGAGGTTTTTACCTATTTGGGTTTCCCTGTAACCATATTGGTGTTATGTGTTGATTTCATGTTTCATGTTTATGTGGATGTTCATTTCAGTACTTAATTATTTAAGTTCAGTTTATGATTAAGTAAAAAGATAAAATACAGTGAACATTGATTCATCCCCCCCTCTCAGTGTTCCCATTCCTAACAATTGGTATCAGAGCTCTAGTCCTTAGCAAAGAAGTTTAACCACTTGAGGAGATCATGGACAAAGCATAAATGAAACATCTGAAAAGAAATCTTGAAGTTGCTCTTGAAGACCTGGACAGATCTAAAAAAGAAATTGAAGAACTAAAAGAAAAAATCAATGATGCTCAAAGAGTCATCAAAAGGCTAAGAAAGGATTTGAAAGAATGCTCTACCAATGATTTAGGGATAATGATCAAGAAGTTGAATGAAGAAAATTCATCCCTAAAAGAATAGCTTGAAGAATTTGATGATAAGCTAACTAACAATCAAGATGTCTATAATGAATAGGTTAAAGAGAACCTTCAACTGAATAAAGAATTGAGGCAAGAAAACATGGAAATTTTGGAGCTAAGAAACAACAAAGAAAGCTTGGAATTTGAATTGAAAGAGGAAAATAATTATATTGATAAATTTCACACTAGTTCTAATTTGATAGAATCTCAGTTATATGCAAGAAGACTTAAGGGAGATAAGAGCTGCATTGGATACAATGAAGCACAAAATCAGATTGACAACATGTGAGCAAAAATGCAAGCTCCAGAAGACACCTCATATGATAAGGTGACTAGAAGTTAGACTAAAGATCATATTGAGCCACCTAAGAATGAGTGCAAGCAAGTAGACCGCACTTGTTATGCATGTAACAAGCATGGACATATAGCAAGGAATTGTACATAGGTAAGACCTTTCAATTGTCATTGTTATTCATGCAATAAATAAATTTGGTCAATAGAGCTAAGAATTGTAAAACAAGTTAGAAGAACAAGACTCAACATAATCAAAGAAATCAGAATTAGTCAAATATAAGAAGTTCTCAGGATGTTACATGTCAGATATGAACTATAATGGTCACTCAGCTAGACAATGTAAAATGGTGACCCATGTCAATGCGCTGAGGAATATAAGGCCTCCAATCATTTTTCACTCTTGTAACAAGGCTAGACACATCTCAAAGTTTTGTAGATCAAGGATGCAAGGTCAGGAAATCCCTAAAAAGCTCGAAGAACTAGTAGTGGACCCTGAAGGAGAAGTCAAGTTTTTTAAAGCTTTAGAGGATGCAAGCTTGATTTGGTTAGAATCAAAGAAGGATAAGGTTGATGAGTATGTATTGGATGCATCCACAATGGACGCACCCTCTACATCTGGATGAATGGCCCTCGGGGTCATAGGGGGAGCTAATTTATCTCTAGACCCCTGTGCAACTGGTATACTCACCTTCAGAGTATGCACCTTTGGACTTAAGCTTTTGGAGACTAGCAGAACCTATGTGCAAGACCGCACTAGTTGATTGTTTGAAGAATGAAAGTTTGAAATTTTCAAGTGACAACCTGGTTTACGTGAAAAGCATTAATGGTAGATTTCCTACTTTTAAGTACATAGAAGTTTGTAAATCTCTCATTGCATTTGAATTCAAAGCGACTAGAGAGTAGAAGAGCCCTAGCATTTGATTGATAAGGATTGTAGTTTGATTCATCAAGTGATTTTTTGTGCATTTGATTGGTTGCAGAAACCCTAGTTCATCGCACCGATTCAAGAAGTCTTCAAGATCATTTGGAAAGTGATATCCAAGTAAGTGATGGCTACTCCTATAGTATTTGATGTTGCAGAGAAGAAAAGATATGTATTCAAGAGGCACCCATTTAAATCCACCTTGGATGACCTAGAAGGGGCATTCTCCCACATTCCTATGGGTGTTATGCATGTCGAGGACATTAGGGCATACATATACTATAAGAAAGAGCCAGTAGGATTGGACAGATTAAGGGCGCACATGGAAACAATGATGAAACTAGACAAAACCTTCATGGATGAGTATGCACGGTGGGATAATCACCCTATAGTGGAGTATGCTATGACATCTGAGTTCTATGAATCAAAATGGATCAAGATTCTACTGAGCAGAATTCATGATGACCTATTTTGGATAGGTGAAGTGCCATTCATAATTACTAGTGACCTAATTCATGAGATGACAGGCCTCTCTAAAATAGGCAAGTCAAGAAGTGAGAAAACTTGTTGAGAAAACCTGCAAGTCAAGAAGTGATAGGCACAGAATGACCATAGAGCCTATTGAGCATGAAGATGACATCAAAATGATGTCCATGATACTAAGTTACAGGTTCCAACACACCAGCAAGGTAAATAGTGTGTCTTTGGCCACAATTCTTGTAGCCATAAGACTTGTGAAAGATAATGGAGAGTTCAATTTGTACGAGATCCTGCACACACAACTGATAGATACAATTAAGGCCATCAAGCATGATAAGACCAAGATATTCAAATTTGGGTCTTTGATCATATATATGTACTTCCATATTGTTGGAAAGGTGTCAGATTTATACCTTGACAAGACTATTCCCACTATGCCACAAATACCCTTCAAGGCATCTACTGAGAGTACTCTAAGAGATTACATGACACTAGAGTTGAAGACATTCAGGGCTAAGATGTAGATGAGATTCAAAATTCCAGAGAAAATAGTTGATAAGTATAAGGATACTATTTGTTTTATGGTTGAGACTGAGACAACATGCATGGAGGCAATTGAACCAAGGACAAAGTGGATCCATCCACTTGGGTATGAAATTGATGAACAACTCCTAGAAGAATATGCACAAGTATTGCTTACAGCCCCTAAAGACCCTAATGAGTCAAGATGGGGAACCTATGAAGATAAAACAAGAGAAGTTGATGCTATTCTAAACAGTGCAACAACAAAGAGGAAGGTTGCCAAGGTTACCTTAGAGATCTTGAGAATTCATGGAGTGTCTCAAGAAGAAATAGACAAAGCAAGGGAAGAGAAGATTGCTTTGGAAATTGAGAGCACAACAAAAACAAAGTCAAAATCAGAAGATCCAAAGCTAAAGAAAGTAAAAAATGAGAAATCTGATGTTCAGAAGGGTAAAGCTGATGTTACTCCTTCTGCACCCAAGGAAACCATTGACCTTACTGCTCCTCTTGAGTATAAGGCAATGCCTAAGAGGAAGAAAGAAAGAAGCATTGGTCATCCATCCTTGCGAGTAACAAGGAATAGAAAGAACACTCAAGCTCCTCTCAAAGTAAGTTTCAAACCTAGTCTTAGTGTGCTAAGTACAAGAATTGTTGATGAAAGCAGAATTGATCAAGTAGGAAAGTTCTATGAGAAATACAGTATGATTGACAAATTAGAGATACATGTAATGATTGTCAAACATATGTTGAATTTTAAGAAGATAGTCTTAGAACTAAAGACTATGATCCCTGATAATGTGTGGAACATCTTAGAATTCCAAAAGAGACAGGCCATTGAAGAGGATTTAAGGATAAGAGAAAAGATTCTAGATGAAACCCTTCTAGTATGTTCTCTAGGGGATAAATCTTTGTTGCTAGATCTAGTGAAACCACATCTTAGAACCAAGTCAAGGACTCTACATATAATGGACAAGAACTATGAATTGGTTTCTAAAGAAACAGAGAAGGCATTTGAGAAGGTCTTCATAAACAGGCACATGTATCCAGCTACTACGCCCAAAGCTCAAGTACCCACTATGGTTACAAAATAATCAAAGACTACTAATGTACCTATGACAGGTCCCTAGGACTCAGCACCTATAGTTGAAACAACATTAGAGGAAGATAAGTCTGGGCCCATATCAGAGACATTCAAGGATGACTCAATTTTCATTAATAATGTAAAAGTCACTTTGGTAGCCACAGAAATGGATTTGGATAAGTTTGAAGAGGCATTTGCAAGCACACAAGAGATTGAAACTCTTTGTAGTAACACTCCTCCCATTCATCAAGAAGAAGTATTGATTGAGGATATATCAGATAAGAAAGAAGAAGAAAATAAAAATGAAGCAGAAAAATAGAAAGAAGAAGAAGAAATAAAATAAAGTAAGCAAACAAATGAGCCATCTGTTGAAATTCTAAGCAATGTAAAACTATAAGTGATGGATAGCACTCCTATTATTCCATCACCCTCAGCAGCATTATTATCAAGTTTGACACTTGACACAACCAGTTTGGACTCATGAGGAGAAGAAGACCTGATCAAGATCAGTGTCTTAGCTATGGAGAAGGCCAAAGAAAAGTAGGTAATGAGGAACCCACTATTTTTTGAACCAGTCAACATATTGAATAGATTATTACCTTCAAACAAACAAGTGTCTAAGGTACATTTAGTTGATGATGTTAGCAACATCCTCGTGGCCTTTAAGACCACTTTTGCTAGCTTGGAAGAATCTGCATCTCAAGTTGCAGAAGAGAAGTACATGAAGAAAAGGCTAAGTGAATTGATCAGAAACTTCTCACTTGACCTCAGTTCACTCAAAGTTGGACAAGCAACTTTGAAAGAGTTTGCAAAAAAGGGAAGAAAAATCATTGCTAACTGCATGGATAAGGACAAGTTAACTGATGCCCATTTCAAGATGGTTCAAGAGGCAAAAGCTATGTTAGAACAAGTAAAGAAATCAGTGAAAGACCCATCTATTGATGTAAATATGTGCAATAATGTGTATCAAGGTCAAATTGACAAGATTGAGAAGGCAGAAAAGGAGATGTCCAAGATAAGGGCTAGGCAGACTCAACTAAGGAATTCTCTTGTGCCCTCCCCAGATATACTCGATCAGAATATCAAGGAAATAGATGCCACCATGATAACCTATGATCAAGGCCCCAGTATAGATTTGGAGAAGATGGAAAAGCTACAGTATGCACTATGTGCCCATCTCCAGATTGTAAATTCACTGATCATATTTTAGAAGGAGATCCAAAACCTGCAGATAGCATATCTGGATGTTCCATCATAGTAAGTAGTTGTATATATAGTTTTGAAGCACCTTTGTCATTAATGTCAAAGGGGTATTATATGTATATAATATGGTTATAGACATATATAAGGAGATATAAGATAGAAAGATATGTATAGGGAGATATAAGACAAAAGTTTTTTGTATTAAGGAACAGTTAGCAACTTGGCCATATTCCTTTGTTGCCATCAATGACAATGGGGGAGATTTTTGGAAAGTTGGCTATACTAATGTATATGACTTATTATAGTTTTGTCATTATGGAAATAAATTCATATAATAGTTTGGAGTCAGTGCACTTTATGAAGAGATCAAAAATCGACTAAGTGTTGAAGACTAGACAGTGTACAGAGTACTTGAAGCTCAGAGCATCAGCGCACATGCATAAGACCAAGTTATGGTATGCACCCTAGAAGATAAGTTGGTTAGACTATATTCATGCTTAGTTTATGATCGCATGATTAGATATGCAAGTATGACAAAGTTACAAACAGTTGAAGTTACACAACCAGTGTGTGCCAAAGAAGAACAGAGTAAGTAGCCGACTGTTAGCATTTTGATTTGCAGTTATATTATAATTTTGTAAAGGCTATGCACCTATTGTAATTAGGTTTTTGACATGAAAATATGTTTTTTGTAAACATGCTTGAGCCAATTCACTTGGATGCGTTGTATGTAATCGGTTAAAGGGCCGACCTAGTTATTTGTTTTGTATGCGCATATAAATATGAGATGTGCCCACTGTAATTAGCATGGAAGTTGTAATAGAGTGAAGAGAAGCAAAGAAAAAGTGTGTGAAGAATTTATAAGATGTATTAGAGCTATGTAAGAGGTCAAAGCATCAGCACATCAAAGGAACTGATCAAACAAGCAGTGTCACTGTGACAATTCATCCAGCAAATATAGTGTGTATCTAAGATCTGAAGGTTGTAACCTTCACCACTTGAGCAATGAGCTCTAGGAAAGTGTGTCCACACCCCTAATAGGGTTTATTTTAAAATACTCCTAATAGGGTCTGACCCTTGATAAGGTCTACTATACTTAATACATTGTAAAGAAACTCCTAACAGGGTTAAGAATCTTCTAACAAGGATCATAAAACGCTAGTACAAAATATTAGTGGGTGTCAATTCCCACTAAGGTTTTTACCTATTTGGGTTTCCCCGTAACCATATTGGTGTTATGTGTTGATTTCATGTTTCATGTTTATGTGGATGTTCATTTTAGTACTTAAGTATTTAAGTTCAGTTTGTGATTAAGTAAAAAGATAAAATACAATGAACACTGATTCACCCCCCCTCTCAGTGTTCCCATTCCTAACAACTCTATCTTAATGGAATGTCGGTCATGCTTGATTGATGGTTCTATTTCACGTTGTATACTTCTTTCTCCTCTTTTCGTTATACATCCACTGGCACACATGTTCATTGTCTTATCTTACTAGGTCGAGCTTGGTGTTTGTGGATGAGCTATGACCTCGGTCCCCCTTATGACCCATGAGCTTTCCTTAACTTTGGACTATGATTTTAGTGCCTTGGCATCATGGGATCATGGCCTATGTGTGCTTGGCTACATTCCCATACATCTCCCACCATGATTTTTTATTTGTTGATTGGAATGCCCCGCTTCTATATGAGTTTTACTTGTTATTGATGCTTGTTGAATTGATGGCATCATGCATGTGCATTTATCATTTGATCAGTACTGTTCCTTCAATGTTTTAATATTTTTGATATAGCCCAAGGCACTATGGTTGTAGCACGATTGAAGCATTGCACTAATGCATGGTGTTTCCTCATAAGATGTCCATGTGCCCTGAATTCTTAAAGCCTAGGAGCTTGGTCTCTTTCCATTATTTGACTAATTTTTAATACTGTATGCTATCCTAGCCCGTGAACTTATGTTTTTATTAATGTTGTTGATTCTCTCAGTTACCCACTGGTTGTGGAAGCTCATCTCTGACATAGCCTATGGATCTCAAGCATTGTGTAACACTATTGAATAACTTGATGACCCATGGCTAGGGTATCAACATCTCTTTGTTCTCTATTTTTATTATTGATTCTTGTATGGGGTCGTGACCGAACATCATTCATTGCTAACACTTAATCATTGATGGAGCCCGTGCACTTAACCTCACTACTCATTGTAGTGTTTTGTTGCTTAATTGATACTGTTACCTCATTTCTTGTATATGTTGGCACCATCATTTATATATCATCTATTGTTGGTGAAGCATCCCGGTGTTCAGTGTTTTCATTTTTATGTCATATAGCATTGCCTGTAAAGTTCATTCTATGTGCATTGCATCTCCTTCATGTTGTTTCATATGGTGTGCTCAATGCTTGGATGCATACATATAATCCTATTGTAGCTTGTACTTCATATAGCCTATGGGTTTGATTGATCTCTCTAACCAAAGGGCCCGTGAGCTTTCCATGTTACATTTGTTGGTTGATCATTGCTTGACTATGATGCTAGCTAGATTTGGTTTGATCCCTGTTGTTCATTGTTTACCTTTTTATAACAATCAAAATTCATTGGCATCATACATTATGGCCCGTCGTACTCAGAATATTGGTGTCCATTGTCATGCCCATTTGACCCACTGCCTATTATGAACATTTTCCACTTTGATTGGCACTAGTTTCTTAAGGTTGATATCACTTCTTTATGCATTGATCCATGTGCCTTGTTTTGGAAGTATATCTCATTATGTACCTTATGGTGGTTCCACCTCCATGCCCATTTATTGACTGCATGGTGTCTACTGGTGAAGGCCCATGATTTTATGAATTTCATATATTGTTCTCAATTTTGTACCATTTACCCTCAAAAGAATGAGGTCAAAAGCTATAACATTCTCATTTTTAAATGTTTATTTGGTGCCCTTTGGAGGTCACTATTACTACAATGCATTAATGATTCATATTTTCTTCTTTCAATGGCACCATCCTAGGCTTGATATGATTATTTTATTACATTATTCACCTGGTTCTTAATTTAGTTTCAATGTAGCCTTAAGTTCTTCTCATGTCATAATGATGTTGTATGGATGATGTAGAAACTACACCTCTTTCTCTGACCCGATGACTTGCACCATGATTTCTCCATTGAATTGTTTCGAGCACCAATATATGTATTTGTTTCATTATTTAATGCTTGAGATTCACTTGATGACACATTGTTCGGTGCTTATTCTTGACACATGCACTATCCATTCACTATTCCATAAGATGATGTGCCAACTTGAATTTTCTAGTGCCTTTGACCATGCCTCATTTGATTTGTCTTTATGATCCTTGAGTGTCCCACTGATACTGCTCATTCAATTGTTGCATTGGTGATCATGGGTGTTCTTGGCCTATGATGCAGTCACTACCAAGGAAATTTGAGGTTTTCCTGGTGTGGCCTACATCACAGGTCAAGTTCATTTATCTAGATCTGAGTGTCTTGCTATTGTTGTTATTCAAACAATCACAGAGCTTTGAGGATGGTCTTTATTAGGAATACCATCCTCTTAGCCCCTTTATTATCTGAATGAGGTAAACAATAGTGACTCAGCTTCTTTTGTATCTGCACATGGAATAAACAAGTCAGTGAAAACATGGTATCTCTTTATTTTTGTAGCCTCTTTAGTGCGCATGCCCTGAGCACAACCCCTTTTAGAGGTGTTTGACTGAGTGCATATATGCATGCCTATAAATATTATGGTACCATACATTTTTTAGATCCATTGGATCTAACCCCATCCCCTCTCTCTCCTCTTTAGGTTTTGCAAATTGGGAGCAGACTGGGGATACCATGGATTAAGACTCATAACTAGGAAATGTTTAGTGCCCTTGTATTTATGTTCATTATTTCATGTACATACCTGTACTCATTCATGCAATTCTGAAAATGGCTATGCTCACGACCTATGTGAGCTCAGATAAATGGTCTTCTCAGTTCTTTCCTTTTGTACAACATATTTAAAACATTGGTACATATACATATAATGCTTAGATGTGGATCTTTTCTTTTCTTTTCATGTACCTTACAATGAAATGAACACAAATTTAAGAAAGATCACTAATAATCCAAATTAGGGTACAGTAGTCTCACTTAGTAATTAGGCCTCCAAAGATGAGTGAAAATAATGATAACATTCTGGTGACCTCAACTAAGTGCTTGCCTGCTAAGCACCCTGACCAGTTGCCTTCAAACCAAACTAAAAATTGAACCTAAAACAAATTGAAAGAAAACTTTTGTTGGGGCACTTAGGAAACACGAAAAGCTAGAACTGAAACTAACACTACTAAGATACAGTACATAACCTGACATCAAAAACAAGCCTTGAGGTGAATCCCATTCACTGGAATAGGAAAATCCTCTCCATCCATATTAGCTAGCTAGAAAGCATTATGGGCCTTGCATTTAACAACCATGAAGGATCCACTCCATATGGCATCAAATTTAGTATGCCTTCCTAGTTTGTGTTTTGATTCATCCCACTTAAGGACAAGATCTCCTTCCTTAAAAACCCTAGGTATGGCCCTTTTATCCAAGGTCCCTTTCATCTAAGAATGATGAGATTCCAAGTTTTCCAGTGCTAATCTCCTTTTTTCTTCAAGTTCAATCAACTCAACAAGCCTAACTTGCGTAGTATCTTCTTCCATCAGTTTAATTTCCTTAATTAAGCTCAAAGCAGGAAACTTAGTAGAAATAGGAATCCTAGCTTATTTCCCATAAATAAGTATATAAGGACATTTACCTATAGATCTCTTAGGTGTTATTATGTCTTCCCATAATGCCAGCTTCAACTTATTGTGCCAGTCCCTCTGGTTTCCTTCTATAGTCCTTTTGATGATCCTCAACAAGTTTTTGTTTGTTGATTCCGCCTGGCCATTACCTTGAGGGTAATAGTTAGATGAGGTGCTTAGGAATATATTGTGCCTAAATGCCCATTATGAGATTCTTATTCCAAGAAATGCCATGGCATTGTCTGAAATGATGGATTTTGGAGTACCAAACCTTGACACAATATCTTGATAAAAGTTTAGGACAGAGGTTTCATTTGCTTCTTTCAATGCTACAACCTTTTCCCATTTGGTAAAATAGTCTATAGCAGTAAGTATCCATTTGTGGCCATCACTGGATGGAGAATTAATAGGTCCAATGAAGTCCAACCCCCATTTGGAGAAGGGTTGCTCCACTTTTATGGGATGCAGCGCGAGGGCTGCCAACTTTTTTTTTCCAGCAAACAAGGCATAGTTCTTGCACTTCCTTACCTAATCAAATGCATCCCTATATAGGCTAGGCCAATAGTACCCTGATCTCATCACTTTTAGAGTAGTGGTTCTGGCTGCAAAGTTTCCTCCAAAACCTCCATCATGAAACTCTTCTAATATTCTTCTCACTTGGATGGGTTCAACACATCTTAGCAGGACACCATTGTAATCTCTTCTATATAGAATATTATCCAAAATGATGAAGGGAATGGCTTGGAGCCTAAAGTACTTCCTTTTTCTCCTATCAAGGCCCTGAGGGCATTGACCAGTTGAGAGATAGTGTTTCATCTCAGTTGTCCAGCTTGCACTCTGTTTTGAATTCTAGTTCATCAGGACAACCTCTCATTATAGATGGTTTTTCTCTATTCTTCCTTCATTCATCTTCTCATACAAACCTTTTCCCCTAATCAACTTAGTCACCTTGATTTGGATGTCATAATCCATGACTTTGGTGACCCAACCAGCCCTCTTGTGGCTCAGATCCTTATTTAGAAGGAAGTCTTTTATGCAAGGGTGACCAACCATTAGGTGCATTGTGTTTTTGGATAGAAAGTGCCTAAATTTCATTCATCTCCTCACTACTGATAAGACATGTTTCTCTACAGGAGTATAATTTAGTTCATAACCATCCAGACCTTGGCTGTAAAAATCCACTAGCTGCTCATGTTTCTCAATATTCTGTTGGACTAACTTGGTAGAGATACTATCAATGTCCCCAAAAGAATATAGAATAAAATCTCTAGAAAAAATAGGGTTTACCAAAGTAGGAGCAGAAGAAATTGCTTCCTTTATCTCTTCAAAACATTTCTTTCCTTCATTTGTCCAATGAAAAGTTGAATTCTTCTTCAACATCAGGGCCATAGGCTTTAGTAGTGTTGCAACATTATGGATGAACCTTCTCAAGAAGTTAATTCTCCCAAGGAAACTTTGCAGCCCCTTCTTGTGTGCTGGTAAGACTAGTGCCATGATGGCCTTTACTCTCCCAGGATCGATTGTTGTTCCTTGCTTAGAAACAATGTGCCCTAGCAGCTTGCCTTCATGCACAATAAAGATACATTTTTTAGGATTCAATGAAACTCCAAATTCTCTTCACCTTTCAAAAATCTACCTTAGATGAACCAGGTGATCATTAGTATCTCTTGAAAAGACAGTTATATCATCTAAATAGACTAGGAAAAACTTATTCACCAGCCTAGAAAATTCCATTTCTATGGCTTTCTAAAATGTGGCACCAACGTTAGATATCCCAAAAGGAATTTTCATGTATGCCATGATGCCCCATTTGGTGGTGAAGGTTGTTTTATACTAGTCTTCCTCTCTTACTAGGACTTGGTTATAGCCATAAAAGCCATCTAATAAGGAAAATCTATCAGAACCTGAAACAAACTACAATATATGCTCCATGGAGGGAAATAGATGGTGGTCCTTGAGTGAGACTCTGTTGAGGTCTCTGAAATCTACACATAACTAGATTTCACCATTCTTTTTTCTAATGGGAACTAGATTGGATACCCAAGAGGATTTTTTGTTAGGAAATATGATATTGGCTTCAATCATTTTCCTCAGCTATGTTTTCATTAACACTTCTAGCTTGGGGTTGATAGGTCTCTATTTTTATCTCACTAGTTTGGCATGGGGTTCTAGCTCAATGGTATGCTAGGCTAAGTGGTGATCAAACCCTTTCAGATCATAATATTCCCATGCAAAAATATCATTAAACTCTTGACATAATGAGACAAAAGCCTTCTTTTTGGCTGAGTGCATACCTTTCCTAGCTTGAGGGACTCATCTTTGAATATCTCTATAGGCTGGTAGTGCTCTTCTTTGAATGTCATGCTGGCCTCGGCCCCTCTGAGCTGGTCATTAGAGTTAAAAATGGAATCAAAGGTGACCAGTCCCTTGGGAAACTTGTTAGTTTTTAACTATAACAACTGTCATTATACTGGTGAGCAAGCTTATTCTGATTGACTTTAGAGAATTCAGCTTCTTCTATGAAAAAATTAAAAATTTGCTCATCATTTTCAAAGACTTTCCAGCTCACCTGATTGTCTGGTATTAAGGGTCTCACAAGGACTCTCACATGCTACATTTTAGTGCTTGTGACCCCCTTGGGAATATCATATTCAGCTCCCATGGTAGCCAGCTTGTCTGCCTGTTTGTTCTAATTTCTTGGGACAACAACTAGATTAAAAGTATAAAAGCCTTCTACTAAATCCCAAACCCTGTGCTTATACATCTTGAGTGTATCATTTTTAGTGAGATTAGTGCCATGAATCTAATTAACCACTAACTCACTATCACCCATAACTTTTAGATATTTGATTCCTCTCTATCTAGCCTATTCTAAACCATGAATCAAAGCCTCATACTCTATTGTATTGTTAGTATAGCTAAAAGAAAAATGAACAACAAAGTAATACCTTTGTCCCTCTGGAGAAATTAAGATAGCTCCTCCTCCTGAAAGTTAACAAGTGCCATCTCAAGTGTATGTAGCTCACATGGGGAAGCATCTTGACCTTGCTAAATCTCTAGCTCTTGAGTCATTTCTTGTGGCATCATGACATTATTCTGCACCATAAGGGCTTGGCCATAGCCATTGGGAAACATTCCTTGAATATGTTGTTGATTGCACAGACAACTCCACTGATATTCTTGTGCCATATTATTCTAAGCTATAGGAACCAGCTCTCTAGAAGTGCTAGGGATGTTAGGATTGTAGGGCTGACTAGCTTTCTGATTATAGTTTCTTGCTTGGCCTTGCTGGCCTAATTGGTATTGGGGCCTATTTTAATGATACTGAGCTTGATAAGGCTAGAATTGTTGTTTTTTAAGGTTGACCAGTTCATTAGATACATACTGTAAGGTCTTCTTGATATCTTTCAGGCCTTGAGATTGGTCAATAGATGGAATGACAACCTACTGGGGAGGATTTGGGAGAGGTAGAATAGATGCCAAAGCTGGAATTGATTCTGGGATAGGATGAAGCTTGGGAAAGATAGGCATTGGAGGCCTTGGAGCTATCTTTCCAACTTGTATCAGACTATTTTCTACCCTTATAGCAACATCATATGTTGCTGGTAAGTTATTCCCTCCCATAGACTAGATCATAACAGAGATATCACTATTAAGTGCCCTCAAATAGTATAGGAAAACATGTTGAATTGAGGGTCTAACTGTAGTTGGTATTCTATTCCATGTTCTTTGGAATCTGAAATTGAAATCCATCATATACTCCTGGGGTGCCCTTTTAATGGTGGTCAGATGTTCAACTAAAGAGAGGTGGTCAGACTTATCTTCAAATTAATTGGTTAAGGCTTGACCCAACTCATCCCAGTTGGCTATGGAACTAATCGCTAAACCCCTAAACCATTGCAAAGCTTTTCCTTTAAGGGATGCTGCTAACAACCTCACAACTACGTTGTCCTGGGTTATATTGTGGAAGGCACAGAGGGATGCAACATCTCTTATATGCTCAATAGTAGAGGTCTAATCCTCTCCTATAAAAATAGGTAGGCTATTAAGGGCTGAGATAGGTATGTCATTGTGTTGTTGTAAGTTCAAAGGGCTGCCTTGATTGAAGGCTACAAAAGGATGGTTTTTGGACATTGGGGGACTAAGGGGAACATGAATTGCTGGTGCTACTTGCACTGGCTAGATTACTTATACTGGTTGGATTGGGGCAGCACTTGCAGGAATACAAACGAGATTGGGAGTGGGATTTTTAGATTGGGATGTGCTAGATTGGGTTGCTTTAGGCCTTTTCTTGGATGGTGGCAGTTCTACATAAACAAAAGGATTCTTGCTCTACCTGGTTGGAATCCCACTCATCAGCTTAAGTGTTGTTTTGCATGAATCAAGATTAGATTCACCAGGTATGATGCCAAAACACAGTCACTACTCATACCAAACAATAACCCACATGGAAAAATACTTTACAAATCTAACTCACTAAGTCTTCAGTCCCACTGAGTGTGCCAAAAACTATTTTCACTAAGGATTGTACCCAATTTTCTAAGTGTAAAACCTAGCAATCCTGTGAAATATGGGACTACTCTCAGGCTGTGGGTAACCTATTTGAGAGTAGACCTCTGAATTAGGGTCCAACTTCCCCTTGGATCACTTGCAAACTAACTAATTTTTTGAGGAAAGGGAGAGAGTGCAAAAAACAAATAATTGAAACTAACTTAAACTCGGTGATCCACTAAATTAATAAAAGATCCACAATTGAAATAACCTTACTACAATAGTTGAAACAAAACTGCAACTCACAACTTGATCCTACTACCTTAAACTCTTTAGAAAAATAAGATACTTGAAATACAAATGAATGAAGTTAAAATGTATTCAACATCATTCATATTTTTTAGGGGGGAAATATGAGATCTATTCTCAAATCCAAATTCCCCACAAGGAGATCCGATTTGATCAACCTAGAGGTTAATACACAATCAAATCAATTTATGGTGAATATGAAAGAAAGAACAAATTTGATGTTTCCCCTAAATAGAAAATGTGTTATAATTGAAATTGAAATAATTGAAGTGCAAATACTAACCTTGAATTAGGGCAGATCTAGAAAATACTGAATTTTGGCTTCTATATGAACTTTCTGAAGATTCTTTTTGGACTGGAAATGTTGAGGCAGAAAAAACCCAGAAATCTTTTCTCCAAATTCACACAGGTCGATTTTAAAAAGTCAAAGACCACATTATTTATTTGAAGTCCAATTCTGATTCTGTTCATAGATCCTAAAAGATTGCCAAAAAGGGTATCCGAATTTGCTCTCAGATCTAAAATTTTGCACTTGTACCTACAAGAAAATGGGGGTTTTTGTTGTATGGGGGGTTTGCCTTAGTCAAACCCTAGTTTAGGAATTAACATTGAAATTGAACTGAAATATATTGTGCATAAATAATGTAATTCAAACAAATCACCTTGCTTATGTTGAAGTCCTTGAAGAGGATTTGAATCCCTAAATCCACAAGTAGAAATGCTTCAATGGATGGAAAGATGTCTCTAATCAATGGAATTCGATCTTCAACACCAATCTTGATTTGATCTTTGCATATGAGAAGGCTTGAATGGATGGAGAAGGATGGATCTTCAAGGGGGCTCCAAGGAGATTGAATCCTTCAATAGCTAAAAATGGAACTCCTTGATGGATGAATGCTTGAACACTTGAATGCTTGAAGACTTGCTTGAATGCTTTCACTTGAGAGCTCTAGATGCTTGAGATGAGATATGAAAGCTTGATGTTGGAGTGATGTGAAAATGAGAGAGGAAGGCCTCCTTTTACAGTGATCTAGGGCACACTCCTCTAGATGGGCCACCTTGGAGAATTAAATCCCAAATAGGTCCTCACCTTTAGAAAATATACCTTGATTAAATACCATTAAAAGATTTACCATTTTAGGGCCCGAAACAGCCGACCCGAAGGTGGAGAAATAATTATCCCAAAAGCCAAATTAGCGGGAATTGACAATTTGAAATCTCGGCGGGAAGAGGTCAAGGTCGAGGTCGACCCTGACCTAGTCAAGGTTGAGGTTGACCCTGACCTAGTTAGGGTCGAGGTCAACCCTGACCTAGTTAGGGTTGAGGTTGACTTTGACCTCAAACCCTAACTTTGTCAGGTTTTACAACAGGGGTTCCAGAGATGCCATGAATTTAGAAATTGATAGCTGAATAGGACCCAATGTCTGGAATAGATAGAAAATCCTCTATTTGATGTGATGAAGGACTAGGAGGTCTCATTTCTAAACCCTACCTAGAAAATAGAGCCATGGAAGAGGGAAAATCAGGAAAGTCCTTAAGACCTTAACCCTAATTTCACCTAGAATGAAGAAATCAAGTGTGGAGAAGAAGTGGAAAGCGGGGAGAAAGCCAAATACATGCAAAGACCTAATCAAGGTGCTTAACATGACCCCAAACCACTTACTCAAAGGGCTAAATGCTCTTAACATGGAAGCACTTCCATTTTAAGACGGTACATTAAGCCCCCACTTTAGCAAGAGTATGGACTCGATGCAAATTCTTGGTAAAGGAGATAAAAAAAATAACAAGATAATCTTATCATAATCTAAGGGATAAAGAGAAATCCTGAGCCCCCAAGGACTCAAGTCTTCATTGACTCTTAAATCACAGATAAGAGGAGACATCTCTAAAGAGAGAAAGAAAAAGTGTGATTACCTCACCCAATGAGAACTTATGTCCCATTGTGAACCACACAGGAAAAAGGTGCAACTAGAAAGATGGAATTGAACCACCTAGTGAATGTGGCTACTCACTAGTCAACCCATCAAGGATTTATCCTTAGGAATATTCTATTCCATAAGAATAAAACCAAAAAAAATAAAAAAATAAAAGAGATCCAATCTTAAGGACACTTCTGACCTTAAGGGAACACAATATATGTGCATTTGAAACTAGAGGGATCAAGAGATCCTAATATGAATCCATAATTTAAGGATTAGTTCTTAATCCAAAAAGAAATGATTGAAAAGTAAATTTAAATTGCGTGTCTTCCTCAGGATTTAGTAACTTATGTGCGTTACCTTTAGAAGATTTAGCATGCTTTGAATTTTTCATAAGTGCGTGTGTGTAAATAAGTGAGCAGAGCATATGCCCCCACATTAAAGTCATTGCTAACACTTTAACAGGAGCAATGGCTTTAACAGAAACATAAACAACTCCACTGATTATGTTTCCATGTTGAGATGCCCCCAGATGAAGACAAATCAAGGGAAATATCACAAAAACATATAGAGAACACGGAAGGGATCTACCTACCATGGGGTTAGTATGATCATAAGATAATATATATATGATATTATTGCAAATAAATTGACATCATTCCCCAAATAAAGTAGAACTACAATCACAAAGGAGGAAAGATCACATAAGATTTACGAAGGAAAATCTTTTCAGACCATGACATGGAGACCAAAAAGAATTAGTGCTACCATATCCCGAATCCAAGTAGATTACACAAGGAAACATTTACAAACAATAGCACATTTACAACATAACATTGAACAACACATAGAAGAATAGAGATACATATAGAGGAATTTGAACAATAGTTTCGATTCCTTCATCACCTTGTACCAACTAAGTAGCAAGGATTGTATAAAAGAATCTAACAACATTTAGCAATCACATTACGGGAGAAGCATAGTACAGCAAGAAAACACACAACAAAGCTACCATGAAGGACAAGTTGATCAAGTGTGCCACCTACTTTCCCCATCTCCTTGTATATCATTTAGGGTAGGTGGGTAACTCGCAAGAGGGACTATATCCAATATAGTAGGAATGATAGCCAGATCCAAACAAGGATCCTCTTGAGAATCACTATGTTCGATACTAGGTGTAAGAGTTAATTGAGATGAAAGCATATTTGGCAAATCAATGTCAATGTCAATAGTCTCATATTCATCATTAACATTATCATTATCATCAAGAGTATCTTCTTCATCCAAATTAATCAAAATAGGATCTAAGATACGAATAGAATCATCATAATCATGCATGTGAACATCATTATTAGTAACCACATTTTCTAACACATTATGCATAGGTTTACTTGCAGAAAGTAGAGATCTTGTAGCTTTAGCATGAGCATGATGCTTTATATGACGTTCATTAGAAAATTAGTTATGTTTTGATTTATTTGAAATAGGATGAGAACTAGGAGGAACAATCACAAGATCCTTCACAGGTTCTTTAGGAAGATCAATAGGATTATCAACCATAGGAGGAGCAATCACAAGATCTTTGATAGATTTGGTAAGAAGAACTTGATTAATAGAACAAGAAGCCATAGTTAAAGTAGGTATCGAAGGTGTAGGTAAAAGACCATGATTAAGATCCATAGGAGGTATCCTTAATTGAAGAATCTTACGATGCTTATACGCTTTATATGATTGAAAAAGATTATCAAGGCGAGGAGGACATGAATTAGGTAAAGAAGGCCAAAAGAAATCCAGAGCAACATAATCTCTAGGTTGAGAAGGTTGATATAGACTATGATTTATCATCTTCACTTCGCCATCATGAATGAACTTAAGACACTTATGGATAGGTGAAGCAACAACATGCATGGTAGTCAACCAAGGCAAACCTAGCTTAACTTGAAATTGATCAGAAGTAGGAACCACAACAAAGGTAGTGTTCACAAGTTTTCCAAAAAGTTCAACTGGTAAAGTAATAGAACTAAATGAGGGATAAAGAAAATCATTACAAGTTTGAATCCACACATCTGATGTATCATAGAAGTCGCGATGTAAAATTTTCATAAAAAGATTTTCTTCAGTGATAACATTGACTAAGGAGGTAGAATCAACAAGACAACCATAAGTACAAATCTTAGCAACCCTAGCAGCAATGTAAAGGGGACCATCAGGAGCTTTAATAATCTCAGAGTCATCAAAGGTAATCAAAAGTTCTCAAGGTCTTTTATTCTTGAATTATTGTCAAGGTTTAGGTTGAGGTTTCACTTTAGGTTTAGGTTTAACTTGAGGTTGAGATTGAACTTGAGGTGAAGGTTGAGGTTGAAGTTGAGATAGAGATTGAGGTGGAGATATAGATGGATCAACATGCTCCACTTGATTAACAACATGATTAAGATCATCCATCTTGGAATCATACACAAGTTCCTGAGCAGATGGTTGAGAAATAGTATTAGTATAATGTGTAGGTAAGGGATTCATATAGATTTGAAGGTTCTGATTAGGAGGAGAGACAGATTGATTCCCACTACTATCTAGATTATCAACAGATAAAGCTTTACCATCAATGAGATCTTGGACCTTATGTTTTAAAGAATAACATCTCTCAGTATCATGACCATTATGATGATGATATTGACAAAAAGCATTTTGATCAAAAGATTTAGATGCAATCGTAGTAGGTAAAAGAGGTCGAATAGGAGGTAAAGTAATCATATTAGCAGCTAACAACCTATTCATAATAGCATGTAAAGTTTCAGAGAGGAGAGTAAATGTATGATTTAATCAAAAAGCAGTGGATGTAGAAGTGGCATTATGAGATGCAACAACAACCTGATCAGCAATTGCATTCGCTTGTTTGTTTATCTTGACATAGTTGTTGAATTTTTGAAACTTGTTTGGATTAGGAGCAGCATCACTCTTATCAACTGGAACAGGAGCCATTGGAGTGTTGCTCTCAAACTAACTCACTTGTAATTGATAATGATGAAGCACTGCACAAAGTTCTTGAAAAGAGGTAAATTCAGTAAGTAGAATCTTATCTCTAATATCCTTTTAAAAAAATTGAAATAAACATACATTGAATATCAATATCAGGAACAGGATAAGAAATCTGAGCATGCAAATGCTTAAATCTACCAATAAATTTAGCTAAATTTTCTTTAGCACTTTGTTTACAATACATTAAATTAGTCAAAGACACTTGTGGGCCAATATTGTTTTGAAATTGTTGAATAAAGGCATTAGCAAGTTATGCAAAGGAAACAATGGAATAAGGAGGCAAGAAACAATACCATTGTAAGGCCTTGTCACGAAAGGTTCGAGCAAACAGTTTGGCTAAAATCCTATGGTCATGAGCATAATCACTAAAAAGGATTTGGAATGTTTTAACATGATGAACAGGATCTCCTTTTCCATTATAATTCTCAAGATGAGGCATCTCACCTTGCTGAGGAACATGAGTACTAATAATATCCTGGGACAAGGGACTTCCCATGTCACATGTAGGAATACTAAACTTGTTTTGAGTTAAGGAAGCAAGTTGTTGTTGTAAGGATGATGTGGTTTGAGCCAAACTGATGATAGTAGAATCATTAGAGGAAATAGGAGTAGGAACATTAGACACACTAGGTAAAGTGTAAGAAGCTGCAGGAATAGAAGATACAACTGGAGGAACACTAGGAACTACAGTTGGAAGCGGAGTGGAATAAGTGAAAGGAACACTATGATATGAAGGTTGTGATGTAGGAAGGGACATGGGAGGAATACTCATAGGAACAAAGGGAACCGTCACAGTCACCAAAGAAGGAGTATAGATAGGAATACTAGGTAAAGGATTAGGAGGTTCAACACTAGTGATAGGAGCAATGAAACCTAAATCTTGAGCCTCTTGAGATAAAGATTTAACATTGGAATGCGCAAGATGAGTAATACCATGCAAGAGGTTAACACCTTGATCACTATCATGGAGAAATTTCTTAAGAGCCTCTATAGCTTGAATAGAATCTTGACTATGGTTTGCTTCAAGAAGGCAATTACCCATTTTATTAAGTTCAGTGGAAATTTTTTGGACTTGTTCAAGAGGAACTCTTAAAGAATCATCCTCATCATGAGATGAGTGAGAAGAGTTTTTCTCCATAGTAGGATTAGATTCATGAAGAATCAATTTATCATCAGGGATCCTAAGGAAAGGAGAAGATTTAGGCTCAAAGGCCCCCATGAGTCTACGACTTCTTCTAACCGGAATGTTATAAGTAGGACTGGTGGTATTAAAGCTCATAAACCAATATAATGCAAATGAACTAAACTAAGAACACATAAAGCATGAATATGAAATCTAATTAGCATGCAAGATTAATCACAAAGGACAAATCTAATACTAACAAGATAAAAGGAAAGCACAATAAAGCATCCAATTCCACAAAAGAAAGGAGAGTAAGTATGTCGGGTTCACCAAAATGAATGATGTTAAAATGTATTCAACATCATTCATATGTTTTAGGGGGGAAATATGAGATCTATTCTCAAACCCAAATTCCCCACAAGGAGATCCGATTTGATCAACCTAGAGGTTAATACACAATCAAATCAATTTATGGTGAATATGAAAGAAAGAAAAAATCTGATGTTTCCCCTAATTAGAAAATGTGTTATAATTGAAATTGAAATAATTGAAGTGCAAATACTAACCTTGAATTAGGGCAGATCTGGAAAATGTTGAATTCTAGCTTCTGTATGAACTTTCTGAAGATTCTATCACCTATTCTGGACTGGAAATGTTGAGGTGGACAAAACCCAGAAATCTTTTCTCCAAATTCACACAGGTCGAATTTGACCTTTTAAAAGGTCAAAGACCACATTATTTATTTGAAGTTTGATTCTAATTCTATTCGTAGATCCTGAAAGATTGCCAAAAAGGATATTCAAATTCACTCTCAAATCCAAAATTTTGTACCTGTACCTGGAAGAAAATGGGGTTTTTGTTGTATGGGGGGTTTGCCTTAGTCAAACCCCAGTTTAGGAATTAACCTTGAAATTGAGCTAAAATATATTGTGCATAAACAACATAATTGAAACAAATCACCTTGCTTATGTTGAAGTCCTTGAAGGGGATTCGAATCTTCAAATCCACAAGTAGGAATGCTTCAATGGATGGAAAGATGTCTCTAATCAATGCAATTTGATCTTCAACATCAATCTTGATTTGATCTTTGCATATGAGAAGGCTTGAATGGATCGAGAAGGATGGATCTTCAAGGGGGCTCCAAGGAGATTGAATCCTTTAATAGCTAACAATGGAACTCCTTGATGGATGAATGCTTGAACACTTGAATTCTTGAAGACTTGCTTGAATGCTTGCACTTGAGAGCTCTAGATGCTTGAGATGAGATATGAAAGCTTGATGTTGGAGTGATGTGAAAATGAGAGAAGAAGGCCTCCTTTTATAGTGATCTAGGGAACACTCCTCTAGATGGGCCACCTTGGAGAATTAAATCCCAAATAGGTCCTCACCTTTAGAAAATATACCTTGATTAAATACCATTAAAGGATTTATTGCTTCGGAGCCCGAAACAGCCGACCCGGAGGCAGAGAAATAATTATCCTGAAAGCCAAATTAGTGGGAATTGACAATTTGAAATCCTGGTGGGAAGAGGTCAAGGTTGAGGTTAACCCTGACCTAGTCAGGGTCGAGGTCAACTTTGACCTCAGACCCTAACTTTTTCAGGTTCTGCAACAGGGGTTCCAGAGATGCCAGGAATTTAGAAATTGATATTTGAATAGGACCCAATGTCTGGAATAGAGAAAAAATCCTCTATTTGATGTGATGAAGGACTAGGAGGTCTCATTTTTTAACCCTACCTAGAAAATAGAGCCATGGAAGAGGGAAAATCAGGAAAGTCCTTAAGACCTTAACCCTAATTTCACCTAGAATGAAGAAATCAAGTGCGGAGAAGAAGTGGAAAGTGGGGAGAAAGCCAAATACATGCAAAGACCTAATCAAGGTGCTTAACATGACCCCAAACCACTTACTCAGAGGGCTAAACACTCTTAACATGGAAGTGCTTCCATTTTAAGATGACACAATAGAAAGGAAAGATGGTTTCACAGTTCTGATTTCAGTTTGTACACAAATTAATATATCAAAGCCAACACAAATCCCTGAGCATTCAGTTGAAATGACATGTAGATTGAGGATGAGATAATATCATAATAATATTTGCATGAAATTCAATAAGAAGAACTTAGAAATGAAAATAAATGAGAAGGATCAATTTTGTATTACTGAAAAGAAGCTAAGTACAAAATGTGTCTCTCAGAGCTACAACACTCATATCAGAGAGAAAGAATGAAGAGCTAACCTCAATCACGTAAGTGAGAGGTATATAAAATGAGGTGAAAAGAATCGGCATTGAAGCCACTTGAACCTCCTAAAAATGGAAAATCCCTCAAAATAGGCCCATGAGGATGCCTCATAAACTCAGATGCCAAATTCCCAAGTTTATAGGGGTAGTGGACAAAAAGACACCTAGAATAGGTAGTCAAAATGAGACCATTTTGACCCCTCCAAGTCATGCACTAATAGTATTCTGACGAATGGTTTATAAAATACCATCGTCAGAATTTACAAGAATTTGCAATGACTTTTACATTTGAATATTTACCCCTCCTATGATAAAAAAAATGTGGATTTAATTATATTTCAAAATAGTTCTCAACCCAAAATGGGGAAACAATATCTTAAAATATTTACATCTTTAAAAAAAATGAAACCCACCCAATGCAAAAAGCACTGAAAATAAACAAGACAATAAAACTCAACCCTAAAAGGGGAGAAACAAGATTAATTAATCATTTATGTGAAAATCCCTTCGAAGATAAGGAAGCGGTTGGCATTCTGGACTTCCCATTTTGGCACTTGGAAAGTTTCTGTTCTCACTGGCACTCTTGCACATGGTTTTAGAAACATCCAATCCTTTGCTTCTTTCAATGCGTTGATCAAGGTAGGAACTTGGCTTTCTTGCTTTCATCTCTCTACATTTTGATTTTACAATGATGGAATCTCTATGTATTTGCATTGACAGGCACTGTGTGATATCATCTTATTATGTGGACCACTGGTTTCAATTTCCTCTGCATATTTGATTTACTGGTTCAAGATGTTGGTTGAGTGCTCCTTTGAATTTTGAGGGCATGGTGTTTTCATAGCATATATGTTCAATCCCTTGAAATTCAGAGGGTACTATGTTCATGTATTTACTTCTATAAACTAGGGAACCATTTCTTTTACATTTCCTTATTGCTTGTGCTTAGAGCCTACGGGAAATCCAGGGCATCACATTTAATTATTGCTTTGTCTAATTTTTGTTCTGAGGTCAAGGGTTGCTATGTTAATGTGTCCCCTTTTAGTGCCTTGCTAGGGTATGATCTACACATGGCCCATGAGCTAGGGAATTGTGTCTTAATGGAATTTTGGTCATGCTTGATTGATTGTTCTATTTCATGTTGTATACTTCTTTCTGCTCTTTTTGTTATACATCCACTAGCACACATGTTCACTATCTTATCTTACTAGGCTGAGCTTGGTGTTTGTGGATGAGCTATGACCTTAGTCCCCCTTACAACCCATGAGCTTTCCTTAACTTTGGATTGTGAGTTTAGTGCCTTGGCATCATGGGATTGCGGCCTATGTGTTCTTGGCTCCTGGCCCATACATCTCCCACCGTGATTTGTTATTTGTTTATTGGAATGCCCCAGTTCTCTATAAGTTTTACTTGTTATTGATGCTTGCTGAATTGATGGCATCATGCATGTGCATTTATCATTTGATCAGTATTGTTCCTTCAATGTTTTAAGACTTTTGATACAGCCTGTGGCACTATAGCTGTAGCATGATTGAAGCATTGCACTTATGCATGGTGTTGCCTCATAAGCTGCCCATGCACCCTAAATTCTTAAAGCCCATGAGCTTGGTCTCTTTCCATTCTTTGACTGATTTTTAATACCATATGCTATCCTAGCTTGTGAACTTATGTTTTGATTAATGTTGTTGATTCTCTCGATTACCCACTGGTTGTGGAAGCTCGTCTATGACATAGCCTGTGGATCTCAAGCATTGTGTAATAGTATTGAATAACTTGATAACCCATGGCTAGGGTATCAACATCTCTTTGTTCTCTATTTTTATTATTGATTCTTTTATGGGGTCATGAGCGAACATCCTTCATTGCTAACACTTATTCATTGATGGAGCTCATGCACTTAACCTTACTGCTCATTGTATTGTTATCTTTCTTAATTGATACTATTACCTCATTTCTCATATATGCTAGCACCATTGTTTGTATATCATCTGTTGTTGGTGAAGAAGCCCGGTGTTCAGTGTTGTCATTTTTATGTCATAGCATAGCCTGTGAAGTTCATTCTATGCACATTGCATCTCCTTCATGTTGTTTCATTTGGTGTGTTCATTTCTTGGACACATACATATAATCTTGTTGTAGCATGTACTTCATATAGCCTATGGGTTTGATTGATCTCTCTAACCAAAGGGTGCGTGAGCTTACCATGTTACATTTATTGGTTGATCACTTCTTGATGGTGATGCTAGCTAGATTTGGTTTAATCCTTGTTGTTCATTGTTTACCTTTCTATAACAATCAAAATTCATTGGCATCATACATTATGGCCAGTCATACTCAAAACATTGGTGTCCATTGTAATGCCTATTTGACCCACTACCTATTATGAACATTTGCCACTTCGATCGGCACTGGTTTCTTAAGGTTGATATCACTCCTTAATGCATTGATCCATGTGCCTTGTTTTGGAAGTATATCTCATCATGGACCTTATGATGGTTCCACCTCCATGCCCATTTATTGACTACATGGTGTCCACTAGTGAAGGCCCGTGAGTTTATGAAGTTCATATATTGTTATGAATTTTGTACCATTTTCCCTCAAAAGAATGAGGTCGAAAGCTATAGCATTATCATTTTTAAATGTTTATTTGGTTCCCTTTGGAGGTCATTGTTACTACAATGCATTAATGATTCATATTTTATTCTTTCAATGACACCATCCTGGGCTTGATATGACTGTTTTATTACATTATTCACCTGGTTCTTAATTCAACTTCAATGTAGCCTTAAGTTCTTCTCATGTCATAATGATGTTGTATGGATGATGTAGAAACTACACCTCTTGCTCTGACCTGATGACTTGGCACCATGATTTCTCTATTGAATTGTTTCTGGCACCAATATATGTATTTGTTTCATTATTTAATGCTTGAGATTCCCTTGATGACACATTGTTTGGTGCTTATTCTTAACACATGCACTATCCATTCATTGTTCCATAAGATGATGTGGCATCTTGAATCTTCCAATGCCTTTGACCATGCCTCATTTGATTTGTCTTTATCATCCTTGAGTGTCCCACTGATACTACTCATTCAGTTGTTGCCTCAGTGATCATGGGTGTTCTTGGCCTATGATGCAATCACTGCCAAGGAAATTTAAGGTTTTCCTGGCATGGCCTACATCATAGGTCAAGGTCATTTATCTGGATCCCAGCATCTTGCTATTGTTGTTGTTCAGATAATCATAGATCTTTGAGGATGGTCTCTGTTAGGAATACCATCCTCTCAACCCCTTGATTATCTGAATGAGGTAAACAACAATGACTTAGCTTCTTCTGTATCTGCACATGGAACAAACAAGTCAGTGAAAACATGGTATCTCTTTTATTTCTGTAGCCTCTTTAGTGCACATGCCTTGAGCATGGCCCCTTTTAGAGGTGTCTGACTAAGTGCATATATGCATGTGCCTGCAAATATTATGGTACCATACATTTTTTAGATCCATTGGATCTAACCCCATTCCCTCTCTCTCTTCTACAGGCTCTTGGACTCGAGAGCACACTGGGAACACCATAGATCAAGACTCATTACCAAGAAATATCTGGTACCCTTGTATTTATGTTCATTATTTCATGTATACTTGTACTCATTCATGTAATTTTGAAAATGGCTATGCTCATGACCTATGTGAGCTCAGATAAATGGTCTTCTCAGTTCTTTCCCTTTGTACAACACATTTAAAACATTAGTACATATACATGTAATGCTTAGATGTAGATCATTTCTTTTCTTTTCATGTACCTTACAATGAAATTAACACAAATTTAAGAAAGGTCACTAATAATCTAAACTAGGGTGCAATAGTCTCACTTAGTAATTAGGCCTCCAAAGGTGAGTGAAAATAATAATAACAGTTACTTATGGGTAGAGGCATGTAGTAGAGGTGTATACATACAGGATAGGGTTCTACATAAGGTCTTGGGAAAGATGACACCAAAGGAGGCTTTCATAGGGAAGAAGCCAAATGTCAGTCACTTCAAGATATTTGGAAGTTTGACATATTGTCACATTACAAGGGATACATGTACCAAGTTAGATCACACTACAAAGAGGGGGTACTTTGTGGAGTATAGTGAAACCTCAAAGACATCAAATATTTATTCTAGGGACTAGGAGTATTATAGTAAGACATGATGTCAAATTTATGGAGGATAAGAGATTTAAGAGGTCCAGAGATTTTCCAGTAAATGATCAAAGTGAGAAGCCAACAAAATCTCCCAAGATCTCTCAATTGAAACAAGGGAAGAAAAGATCAAGTACAATTACTAGTACAAGAAAAGGCTCAAGTGGTGATAGTTCATAAACTATGGAGCAACAAGTGAAGCAAGAAATGTGTCAAGAAGACATGAAGGTTGATGTTTCATCCTCTACAATTGGTAGTAGGAACCATGAGGTTCAATAGACACATAGGGATACATAGGAGTTTGTGGGAGCTCCTACAATGAGTACACAACAACATAGACAACTAGACAAGTTCAATGGCTATGTGGATTTAGTCAGTCAATTTGTAGATAGTGAGCTTTAAACTATTAGCAAGCCGCACAACATTAGGTGTGGTGAGAAGGGATGTTTAAGGAATATAGCTCAATAATGCAGATTTTGTGGAAGGTTGTGCCTAGACCAATAGATAGGGTTGTAGTTGGATCACATTGGATCTATAAGATCAAGTATGGTGCAGATGGTAGCATCGACAAATACAAGGAGAGGTTTGTGGAAAAGGGGTTCTCTCAGTATGAGGGAATAGACCATTAGGATATATTTTCTACAATGGTTAGGTATACTTCTATATGAGCTATGATCTCATTTGTAGCACATATGGGATATAATATTCATTAAATGGATGTCAATAAATAATTCCTTAATGGAAAGTTAGAAAAGGAAGTATACATGGAACAACTAGAAGGATTTTTAGCACACAGTCAAATAACCCATGTGTACAAATTAAAGAGAGCTTTTTACAAGCTCAAGCAGGCTCCCATGGCATGGTATGAGGGCATTTATTCATACTTACAAGGAATGGGCTTTGTGAAGAGTGAGGTAGATGCTAACCTCTACTACTTGGTAGTTAGGGGTGATATTCTCATTCTCATTCGCTAGGGCTCTTAGAGGAGTGAAAGAGGGTTCTTGCAATAGAGTTTGAGATGAAGGATTTGGGACTTATTTACTAATTTATAGGCATGGAGGTTTGGTAGGCAAATGGAGATATTTTCCTTGGACAAGGGAAATATTGCATTGAAATCTTGAAGAGATTCACAACGGAGGATTTCAAAGCCATGTCTAGACCCATGATCATGGATTGGAAGAAGGTAGACACATCTAAGGAGAAGGATACATATCTTATACAAGAACTTGATTGGTTCTCTCATGTATTTGGTCAACGCTAGGCTAGATATAGCTTTTGCATTAAAATCTCTTAATAAGTTTTTGGTTGATCCAAAGAGAGTGCATTGGACAAAAACAAAGCATGTGCTACATTATTTGTGTGGTACAAGTTAGTATGGGATCAAATATGAGTGAGATGAAGGAATCAAGTTGATAGGCTATAGTGATGTAGATTGGGTTAGCAATAGAAAGGACAAAAGAATAAATTCAAGGTGTTGTTTCAGTTTGGGATCAGGAGTTGTCTCTTCATTCAGCAAGAAGCATAAATTTGTAACTATGAGTTCTACATAATTAGAATATATAACATCTAGTATGGTGACATGTGAAGTTATATGGCTTCAAAAGTTGTTGGTAGCCTTGATAGATCAATAGGTAGCAAACATTTTGACTAAGGTATCGAGGAATGATAAATTCATCTTCTTTAGAGATAAATTGGGTGTTATGCAGAACAAATTCCTTCCTAAGAGGGAGTGTTAGTTGGGGTAGCTTAGAAAATTGTTAATCCATACCCAAGAATTAGATAATAATTGTTTGTTTGTTGGGAATGGGGAAAATTATTATTTAATTATTTGACTCTTTTAGGGACACCTTGCAACTAATTTTTTGTTGGTTTCTAAGCTATTATTTATCTTAGTCATTTATTGAGGATAAATCTTGGTTGTTGATTTTCCAACGAGGGTAGTATAAAAGGGGTTCATTGGGCATTTGGCGAATATAAGTTTAAGAAGCATTTCCAATGTTAGCAAATGAATTTGTAGTAATACAAAATAGTCTTGTAGTGATAGAAAGGTCACAATGATAGTGTTGGGGATAGCAGTTGTGGGATCTCAACAGGAGAAATTGGGAGATTGTCAAAGCTCTACCAAAAAGAGGCAAGCATGTTTTGTATCTCTTAATTTGGTGTAGTTTAATATAAGTTCCTCATCTGTAGTACCGATTTTCCCTTCAATTTTTTTCCAAGGATAATTTTTCCAAAAATATTGTGTTCATTGTGTTGCATATATTACATCTGTGTTTTTTTTTGTGAATTCACAGTTGTGTTATTATTCAATATTTATCTTGAATTAAATTTCAAGAATTAAATAATCTTTATAAGATAGGAGATTCATAATCAGTACCTACAATTGAATTTTCACAAGAATATTGTAGTGAATGATGTGATATAATAAATGCAGATTGGATGTGGTTCTTTCTCTTAAGATTTGATGTACAGTTCACCCCAAACCATGATTAGAAAGTAGTTTACTGGCAATTATTTCATAGTGTGAGACAAATTTTAGTGTTAAGAATGAATGCTAAATATATCCTATGGGGGAGTATTCACAGCCATTCTATAGCAGTTGCAATTGCATTCATGATTGTGATTGTCATTGATGTCAACACAATGATCTACTAAAGATTATCAGAGAAGCAGACAGTGTTTGAGGTAGCGCACTTGGGATATTGAAGTTGAAGCTATGCAGAGTTGAGGACTTACTCTATGATGTTCTATAAGATTGTGGTTTAGAGTGCAGACAAAAATTCATTTATTCATGACAGTTATGAAGAAATCAGTGGAAGTAGTATTTAGGCAGTGTTCTTGAGTAGCAGTTTGTGCAAATCGGATGATATCTCCTAATAGGGATTGAATCTGATCATGCACAGTTATGAGGTAGTTTAAGACATGTTATTAATGATGTGGATGTGAGCACAAAATCCAAGGTCACATCAGTGAAGAATTATCTTAATTGGAAGCCGACAGTTTTGTGTAATTTTTGTGTAGCGTGTGGAAACTTTTATTTTGTAATTTGTATGCCAAATCATTTGTAATTACTTGAGGGTGGTATAAAGGAAGGAATTTTTTCCTTATTGTAATGATAATGTGGAATGTGTAATTGTGAAAGTGAATTGCAAAATTGTGCAATACTTGTTGGAAGAGGATATGTGAAGTATAGAGATCTGGTATTGAGATCTAAAGAAGCAGTTGGTGCGGTTTGGCACAGTCAAAGAAGGAGTATTGAATTGTTGAGATCATTAATCTTATGGTATTATTCTTTTTAGTAATACAAAGATCATTTGGACAGTGGGTTCAGTGATCTTCACCTGAAGCTATTTGGGTAGTGGGTCCTCCTGTCTTCTATAACTCCTAACAGAGTTAGAATCTTTTAGCAAGGATTCAAAGTCTCCTAACAGGGACTAATATGTACTGAATGTATTTCATAAGACTCCTAATAGATTTCATCCTCTCACAAGGAACTTTCATATTAGAGCATCTTTTGTGGGCATCATTCCCACCGGGTTTACTCTTTGATCAAGAGGTTCCCTAGTCAACATATCTTGTGTCATTATGTTATTGTATATGAATATCTTTCTATGGTTGTTGATTACATTGCTTACATGGTTAAATTCTATTAATGTTGATAAAGGTTGTATTTATTTGATAAATGATTCACCCCACCCCCCTCTCAATTATCTTGGTGGACTTTACTTTCTAACAATTGGTATCAGAGTGACAGGTCCTTGAAGGAAAAGTTTAACAACTTAAGGAGATCCATGGAGAATCATTTCAGGAAAGAAAGCCCTAAGTTTGATGGAGTAAATTTTGACAGATGAAAAGAAAAGATGAAGACACACTTACTTTGTTTAGGACCAGGCTATTGGTTAATCACAAAGAATCAGAAGACTATCATCAATGAGGACAAGATTGAAGAATGTACAAATGAGGAAAGAGATCTATTCATGTGTAACATACTTGCTAGAGAAGCACTCTTGTCAGCCCTTCTGAAAAATGAGTACAGTCAAGTAAAATATCTAAAAACATCTCATGAAATTTTCTTAGCTTTACAATCTACTTTTGAAGGTGATGAACATGCAAAGAAAGTTAGATTACATAATTGGATATGTGCATTTGAAGATATAAGAATGATGGAAGATGAATATGTTAGAAGCTATATTGGTAGAATGTTAGAGATAGTTGCAGGTATAAAATCTTGTGGAGGAACAAAGACAGAGAATGAAGTTATATGGAAAATTCTGAGGACATTGGCTCCTGCATTTAAGAAGACAACACAGATGATTGAACAAGTTATACCTTGCACTACAAACTTTACTAGAGAAACTCTTCATGGAAGATTGGAAATAGCAGAGATGAACTTGAGGCTATAAGGAGATTTACCTAGAATGGAGACAACATTTAGTGCTCTTAGTGTTCGCCCTACTTTTTCAAGAAGCTTCAGTGTGAGCAGAGATTATGCTAGTAGCAGAAAATTGAGAAATAAAGAAGATAGGAAGATTGAAGAAGGTATTGCCTTGCCTGTGAAAAGAGAACCAGACGGTAAGAAAAAATTTAAATTTTGGACTTGTCAAGAATTTGGTCATTTTGCATCTAAGTTTCCTAAGAGAGTTAAGAAGTATAGAAAGAACTTTAATCCTAGGAGATCAAAAGAATGTTACTATGAAAATGATGAAGAAATTGAAGCTAGTTTAGAGAAATCTTTGAGTGAAAGTGAAACTAAGAATGATGATATAGGATTTGTCGAAATTAAAGAAGAAAATCCTAAAACAAAAATTAAGGAAGGGAAAGCTTTAGTTTCTCAAGTAGAAAAGAGAGTTGATTGGATTATAGACAGTGGTTTTTCACATCATATGACTAGAGATATGAAAAAGTTCATAAAGTTTAACAATTATGATGGATGAGTTGTTAGAGTTGTAAACAATGCACCTTGTTTGATTAAAGGTATAGGATCTATTACTCTTGATGGAAAGACTAATAATGATGATGTTTACTTTGTGGATGGTTTGAAACATAATCTTTTGAGTGTTGGACAACTAGTTGATAAGGGATATCAAGTTTGGTTTACTGAGAAAACTTGTGTAATCAAAGACAAGAATGGTAATTTGATTGGTACTAGATCTAGAACCAGAGGTAATGTATTTCAGTTGAATCCTACTGAGATGACATGTTTGATTACTAAGATTGATGATAGTTGGTTATGGCATAGAATATTTTGTCATATAAACTTTGATGACATTGTGAAAGTGAGTTCTACACTTACAGTAAGAGATTTGCCTAAAATTATGAAGCCTACTAACATGATTTACAAGGAATGTGTGATGGCTAAATAGAAGAGAAGCTCATTTCCTAGCAAGAAGTTTACAATAGTAGAGAAGTTGGAAATTGTTCATATAGATTTGAGAAGTCCCACAAGGACTAGAGGATTCTATGGAGAGAGGTATTTTATGATTCTTGTTGATGATTTTACAAGAATGATGTGGATTGCATTTCTTAAAGAAAAATATGAAGCATTTGATAAGTTTAAGATTGTTAAGAATAAAGTTGAGAATGAATCTGGAATGAAAATTAAATGTCTGAGATCAGATAGAGGTGGAGAATTTACTTCAAAAGAATTTAACAATTTTTGTGAAGTGAATGGTATTAAGAGATAGTTTTCAACCCCTAGAATACTTAAACAAAATGGTATTGCAGAAGGAAGAAATGGATCAGTGACTGAAGCAGCTAGAGCTATGTTGTTTGAGAATGACTTGGTGAAGATATTATGGAGAGAAGAAGTGAACACAATAGTGTATACAATGAACATAGTACAAATCAGAGAAGACACGGACAAGACACCCTATGAACTATGGTTTGGACATGCACCATCAGTTAAGTATTTTAGAATTTTTGGAAGCAAATGTTATATTAAGAGAGATGATGGCATTGGAAATTTTCATCCTAGAAGTGATGAAGGTATATTTTTTGGATATTCATTGAAGAGATACAATGAAGGAACTAAGACTATTGTTGAAAGTGCAAATGTTAAAATTGGTGAGAAGTTCAAAATTTAGGAAAGAATGCTTGATTATGAATCAGATGAAGGAACTCATCCTAGACCTAATCTAGGAAAGAATGCTTGATTATGATTTTTTGAATGAAAGCCACAGTGAAGGAACCATTGAAGAACCTACGATAGAAATAAGTACTGAGACAGTGACACCTAACAAGAATCTGTCAAGGAATCATCCTTTTGATCAGATTATTGGAAGCATAGACAGAGAAGTTCTGACATGAAATAAGGTACAAGAACAGTTGTGTTTAATTTCTCAAATTGAACCTAAATCTACTAGTGAAGCCTGCGAAGATGAACATTGGATTAAAGCTATGAAAGAAGAATTAGATTAGGTTAAAAAGAACAAGACATGGGAATTGGTCCCTAGATCTAAAGATAAGAATGTTATAGGAACAAAATGGGTATTCAGAAACAAGATGAATGAACAAGGAGAACTTGTAAGAAATAAAGCAAGATTGGTATGTAAAGGATACTCACAGCAAGAAGGAATTGACTATGAAGAAACTTTTGCACCAGTAGCAATAATTGAAGTAGTAAGAATATTTTTGGCTTATGCAACTTACAAGAAATTCAAGGTGTATAAGATGGATGTGAAGTCAGCATTTCTAAATGGAGAATTGGAAGAAGAAGTCTACATTGAGTAGCTTGAAGGTTTTCCTTTAACTCAAAAAGAAGATATGGTATGTAAACTGAAGAAAGCTTTATATGGACTGAAACAAGCACCTAGAACTTGGTATGTGAGATTGGATAAGTATTTGATAAAATTAGGATTTGCAAAAGGTACATCTGATAGTAACCTATACACAAAAGAAATTGAAAATAGTTTGTTGGTTATTTTTATTTTTGTTCATGATATTATCTTTGGAGGAGAAGATGAAGCTAGTGATAAATTTGTAGAGGAAATAAAGACTGAATTTGAAATGAGTAGGATTGGTAAGATGAAATACTTTTTAGGATTGCAGGTAACACATAATAGTGATGGTATCTTTGTAAGTCAAAAAAAGTACTTGAATGACTTATTGAAGAGATTTGGAATGGAAAAATGTAAACCAGTTGGAACACCTATGGTAACCGAAAATAAGTTATCTAGCACAAATAAGACTCTTGTAGTGGAATAGAAGAAGTATAGATCTATGATTGGAGGATTGCAATATCTAACTCATACAAGACCTGGTATATCACATGCAGTTGGAATTGTAGCAAGATTTCAAGCTGAACCCAAAGAATCACATTATGCAGCAGTGAAGAGGATACTGAGGTACTTTAAGAGGCACAATTGAGTATGGATTATGGTATGAAAAATCTGATGATTTTACCCTCTGTGCATATACAGATGTCGATTGGGGAGGTAGTGTTGATGATAAAAAGAGAACCAGTGGTGGAGCATTTTTCCTTGGAGGAAGATTAGTTTCTTGGCTAAGCAAGAAGCATAATTGTATCAGTACAGTCGAAGCAGAGTATGTAGTAGCAGCAAACAATTGTAATAAGATAATTTGGATGAAGAAAATGCTGAAGGATATTGGAATAAAATTTGTTGAACCTGTTGTTATACATTGTGATAACACTAGCATAGTTAGTATGTCTAAGAACCTTGTGTTACATTCTAAGACAAAGCATATAGAGATAAAGTATCATGTAGTGAGAGAGAAAGTTGCAGAGAAAGAAGTCAGACTTGAGTATATAAGCACAAAGGAGTAGATTGCAGACATATTTACAAAACCTTTGCCTAAAGATACATTTGAATATCTGAGAGGTATGCTTGGGGTTATGCCACAGCCTACTTTTGAGAAGTGATGCAGATGTTGCATCCGTCCAGTGGTATATGAGCCCTATCTTTCTTCTGGACTGGATGTTGGTTCTTCCTCTATGGGGGAGTATGTGTATTTGAGCTACGTCATAAGGACTCTAGTGATTGTATATTTTTGAGTAGTGTCTTTTGACATTGAAGTTGTTGTTGACATAATGGTGAAACTTATGTCATTGATGTCAATGGGGGAGAAGTGTACATGAAAAACTATCTATTGGAGAGAACTGAATGGGAAAATGAAGCAAGATTTGATTGATGAAGAAGACTTGAAAAATTTTCAGAGTAGCAGTGTTGCAGTGTTGGTATTCATGGAACTTGGATGTTTTTTCATCTAGTGTTGTCATAAATGCCAATGAGGGAGATTGTTAGGAATGAATGTTGAATATATCCTATGGTGGAGTATTCATAGCCATTGTATAGTAGTTTTTGTTGCATTCATGACTGTGGTTGTCATTGATGTCAACATAGTGATCTACTAAAGATTAACAGAGAAGCAGACAGTGTTTGAGGTAGCGCACTTGGGATATTGAAGTTGAAGCTATGCAGAGTTGAGGACTTACTCTATGATGTTTTATAATATCATGGTTAAGAGTGCATATAGAAATTCATTTATTCATGACAGCTATGAAGAAATCAGTGGAAGTAGTATCCAGCCAGTGTTCCTGAGTAGCGGTTTGTAGAAATCGGATGATATCTCCTAATCAAGATTGAATCTGATCATGCACAGTTATGAGGTAGTTGAAGACATGTTATTGATGATGTGGACATGAGTGCAAGATCTAAGATTGCACGAGTGAAGAATTATCTTAATTGGAAGCCAAAAATTTTGTGTAGCGTGTGGAAACTTTTATTCTGTAATTTGTATGTTGACTCATTTGTAATTACTTGAGTGTGGTATAAAGGAAGGAATTTTTTCCTTATTGTAATGAGAATGTGGAATGTGTAATTGTGAAAGTGAATTGCGGAATTGTGCAATACTTGTTGGAAGAAGATATGCGAAGTATAGAGATCCGGTATTGAGATCTAAAGAAGTAGTTGGTATGGTTTGGCACAGTTAGAGGAGTATTGAATTGTTGAGATCAGTAATCTTATGGTATTATTCTATTGATTAATACAAAGATCATTTGGACAGTGGGTTCAGTGGTCTTCACCTGAAGCTGTTTGGGCAGTGGGTCCTTCTATCTTCTATAACTCCTAACAAAGTTAGAATCTTTTAGCAGGGATTCAAAGTCTCCTAACAAGGACTCATATGTACTGAATGTATTTCAGAAGACTCCTAACAGAGTCCATCCTCTCACAAGGAACTTTCATATTAGTGCATCTTTTATGGGCATCATTCCCACCGGGGTTTACTCTTTGATCAAGAGGTTCCCTAGTCCACATATCTTGTGTCATTGTGTTATTGTATATGAATATCTTTCTATGGTTGTTGATTACATTACTTACATGGTTAAATTTTGTTAATGTTGATAAAGGTTATATTTATCTGATAACTAATTCACCCCCCCCCCCCCTCTCAGTTATCTTGGTGGACTTTACTTTCTGACATTTAGTTGCAAGCAACCTCAAAGGGGAAGCCTATCAGCTAAATATAAAAATGATGTAATGTAGTGTCATTGGAATTCCTCAAGAAAAGAAAAGAAAAAAATAAAAAGAGAGTCATTTATTTTTTTTTGGCATGCAATGGAAAAAAAAAGAGCCACACACAAAACTAAATTCATTTTCCTAGTGACTCTGATAACTACATGATAAGTTAATAACAAATAAGAGCAAAAGCATACTTACACAAGGGAGAAAAGATGTGAGGTGAGACCAAATTAGGGTTAGAGCTAATGAATTTAGTGTTTCTCAAAAATAATTGATGAGGACTTGATAAAAGAGTACAACATACTAGCAATCGCATTTTGGTGTGTGATGAGTACATGAAAAAAATGTAGAAGGCTAGATTAAGGGGAAAAATATTTATTTTGATGCCCAAAATAATAATAACGATAGGCAAGTTAATATCATAGCTTTCTTCTCTTGTCCTATATGAATTAGTGACATACAAAGAGATACACAAATATAAATATAAATACTAAAATAAAAAAATGAATATAAATTTAAGCTTTGGAATATAGATGATACTTGAAGAAAAACAGTAAACATTAGAATAAATATGCAAATATAATTGCCAAAATGCATTCTTCTAAATTAAAGGGAAGTGCTTTACCAATAAAAGTGGATATATAATTATTATATTTTAAATTTTTCACATAAGTAAAGGGAATTAAAACACTTCTATACATTGTAATATTTATTTTCAATTTAACTTTGTTTGGAAAGGATAGTTATATAATTTTATTGAGATTATGTTTCCTTTAACTTTTCCTATTGACAATACCTTGAAGAAGTCCTCTTCTTAATTTATTAGAGAACTTGTAGACTACATTGCATGCATAGATATCTTTGGTATATGAAAACAGGGAATGTATGATGACATCTAAGGTTTGACATATGTTCCAAATAGTTGTAAACTAAGCTTTGTGTGATCGAAATCACTAGACATGATTGTTCTTCTTTATGTGTCAAACTTTCAGATTTATTGTTTGTTAAGGCCTATAGTACTTCAAGAAAGAATCTAATGATGTCCATGTTACAAATTATTGGAATCAACATCTCTCTCTCTCTCTCTCTCTCTCTCTCTATATATATATATATATATATATATATATATATATATATATTATTTTCTCTCTCCAAAATACAATGGATGTGCTTGCGATGTCGTAAATGTGAATTGTGAATTCCTTAGGGCCCGTTTGGTTGTTGGAATTACCCTGGAATAAGAAAATGGGAATAAGAAAATTGAGATAAGTTAATTCCAATTTTGGTCCAAAATGAGAATTAATATGATTCCTAAAAAAACTTGGAATCCGATTAATTCTCATTTTGGACCAAAATTGGAATTAATTTATACCAATTTTCCTATTCCAGATTAATTCCAGCAACCAAATAGACCCTAAACAAATGATATTTTTATTTTAGAATATCTCTTCATGGAAAAATGATTGATTTAAACTTTACTTCTCTTTTCTTTATCTTCATATCTATGTCTGTTACATTTATCTATATCTCTCATCTTTATCTCTTTATCTATTCATCTATCTTTCTATATATATTTCTAACTCTCACTTTTAATATCTATGTGTCACTCTTATCTATATATATCTTTGTCTATCTAGATGTCTACAAAACTATAATTGACTATACCAATTATATAACTTCTTAATAAATCTAAAATTTTATTCAATCTTAACATCTTCTCTACTATTGCAGTAGCCTATATATAACTTATAACCTTGATTCTTACCGCCTCCCCAAAATCTCACTCTTCGCTTACAAGTTCTAACGAAGGCTATAAGCATTCCCCAACGCTTGTTTCCCTAATGTCAAAACATCACAGTGGCAATACGAACAATTACGTTAGATTCTACTTCGGAGTCAAAACAAATCATGCGAGTACTTACATTCTTGCTCTGAGGAACACCTTATTCCGTTAGAAAAGTTAACCTTGTAAATTATGGGAATCCTGAGCATTATTATGATAACTGAACATACTTTAAGTTGAATCTTTAAAAAAGTTAAGTTTATTTTTTATTGTAGAATTTTAAATTAGAAAGAGACTTTGAGGGTACGAAATCAAACGAACAGTATTCTGCCAGTAATTTGAGTTGGGATGACTTCAATGTTGAAATCAAATCTGCCGTTTTCAGTAAAACAATCTGCCATAAAGCAACGTTTTCTTCAACTACCACTGTAAAGACTGAATTTACAACTAGCTTTCCATGTAAGCATATAAGCATAATAAGTTGAAAGTCGAAAGTCTAAAGACAGTCGACATTTCATTACATTTATCACATGTTACAACAAAGAGGAATATACAAGCGACCAACTTGTCGAGTGTATAAGGAGTCAAATATAAATTACATACAGTTACATGCCGACCAACTTGTCAGATTTAGAAATCAAACGTACAAATTATATTGTTACATCAAAGTTTAGTACATTCAAAAGTGTCGACCAACTTGTCGATCACTAGATAAAGTAGAGAGAAAAGAAGAAAATAAAGCACTAGAAGTGTCAACTCATCGGGTTCTGTCTCTTGAGCCTCGGACTAAGTCCCTTACGCTACCTTGAGAACAGAGGTGGAGTCCAAGCGCTTTTACTGCTCAACCGTGGAGTGGTCAACTCCGGAAGTGATGAGCTTCCCCGGGGTTCTTCCTGACATGAAGAACGCCCCGTCCCTGCACGAGAGGCCTAGCTTCTCACTACTGGCAGATTCGGATGGTCTTAGTGCAGCCATGTAACATAACCTACAGCACATATGCCTATAGTAGGTTCTATACAACGGATGTAGCAAGGGGTGAATTTTTAACCATGCATAATCAATGAGAACATATGCAGTTTAATACTTTGGCCAAAGTAAATTGTATTCCAGATTTGAACTGGCAGGCAAACAAACATTTACCCTCCCTTGATCTCTACATTTGGCACAACTTCCATCCTAGTTGATACATTCCAGATTTCACATAAATCAGAAAAAAAAATAACAGCACCACAGTAACGTAATTCAATAATTACAGCAAGCATTGCAAGGTGTTTTACGAACCATTCAATAATATAAAACTATATCACTGCTGAAAGTTTAACCCATTATGCTCTGTTTGTATAAAACTATGGTCTTCCAGCTTAACAACTAGAGAGGAGTCATTAATTTCAGACGCTAAACAGAAACAGTATACATCCTAGAATAAATACACAATTTCATAAAATGACAAAATATTATCCGGTAGTAATGTTCAACAACTAATAAAAAAGGGACTAGCATCTCTCTTTAGCTTGTACAAGGTAACTTAAGATAGCAGACAACAAGTAGGTGAGAAAATATAATTCTGAAAAATTGATCACGGAGTTTCACCTAGAATTTGTTTAAGATGCACGGTAAGTGCCTACATAAATGGCAGTAAGATATCGCATTCACGCAGCATAAGAAATCACTTCTAGCAAACTTCAAAACATAGAATACAGGAAGCTGAAAGTAACAATAACCAAGCATTTTTTTTTACATGCTTCAAATAAAGCTTTGATTAAATATCATCCTAGGGAAGCCAAAACTTTAATGTGGTTCTATTCAAATTTTGTTCCCACGAGGTCCCCCAAAACAGGAGGAATGTCCAAGGAAATGGCCCCTAATTTGAGGAAACGAATTCCCCAAAACAAATGCAGGCAGGATGATCAAAGCATATAAAAGTTAAAACAATAGGATAGCAGTAGCATCCATTCTGCTGTAAGTTAGCATAATTATAAACAGTTTGCATATATATATATATATATATATATATATATATATATATATATATTCAATGATAATTGTAAGACAGGAAGTTATCTATTAACTGGTGTATTCTGGAGGTGAGCTGAGAGTGACAATTTAAATTAATACTCTTGTATAACATGAGGATAAGAATTTAAAACAGCCTTAAAAAAAAATGAAGTCAAATAAATGTATAACAGTACAACTGCTTCCTACGTGACTTCCTCAAGACCCAACCATGTCATAAAATCTCAAGCAATGTTCTTTACAGAAATATTTATCTAACAAAGACAAAACTACCTACAGTTCTGCAATGCGAAAGAACCTTTGATTAGTTGCAGCATCTTGACATCAACTAAACACGACATTGCACCCTATATTCGTATAATGCCTTGAAGATTTATGGCGACCAAATGAGAGCTCATGGTTGCTCAAAATGCACAAAAGAAAATTAGCTAGAAAGGCTTTTGGGAAATGCTTGTCGAAGGTAAAGCAAACTTCTACAAAAAATTTGCTTGGGCTAGCTTTGTTTGTTAAGCATGCATCAAAGTGGAAATCATTGTTAAAGCACGTGAACTGCTTTACACAATACCTGAAAAAAAAAATGCAGTCAAAGTCTTAGTGAAAAGAGCTATGCGGCTTTAAGAGCAGACAAGGAGATGATCCCCTGAGGAGAGACAGAGAGAGAGAGAAAAGGCAAGTGTGAAGCCCAGCGAGGTACCAAAAGCTGGAGGATGAGGAAAAAGGCGGCCAAAACAATTACACAAATCTGATGGTAAAGCTCATTAGGCACCACACGTCCTTCTCGTAGCTACACGAATTTCCCCGTGGATGCTGAACACTTGGCATGCAAGACTATTTCTGTGATACCAAACACAGACAAGAAAATCCATTTAAAACCCCTTTCCCTGTTTCCCTTCATAAATGCTCAGGAAAAATTAAATATACCAAACATTGAAACAGAAAATAAACAGAACCATTGCCAAGAAAACGTAAATCCATGAAACGAACCATAGTTTGTTTTTTAAAAACAAAAAAACTAATAGTAGAGGAACTTGTTTTATCAGTGGAGTACGTGACCTATCAGTAGCTCCCAGTCCAGCGGT
Source organism: Chamaecyparis obtusa (assembly GCA_027943335.1). NCBI lineage: Eukaryota > Viridiplantae > Streptophyta > Pinopsida > Cupressales > Cupressaceae > Chamaecyparis > Chamaecyparis obtusa. The sequence continues at coordinate 521,221 of BSBK01003034.1, forward strand.
TCGTATTTTTCTTTGTTTCCAATTTAAAACCAGATCCCAAATTGGATCTTTCTTAAATTTCAATCCCCTCTCTTTCTTTTGCACGCTTCGAAGCTCATTTCCGTAGTGAGAAAATGATGCCTCAAATCAGCGCCTTAACTCAGATTTATTCTCCCGTTTTTAACATGTTTGGTCCAACCGATTCTTGAATTATCTGTGTTAATTGGGTGAAGTGAAATAATAAATAGTAATAAGAATTTAACATCATAGTATCCTGCTCCCTTCACGGGACACCCATTTACATGTGTTTGAATTTTTGACACTTATTTAACAATATGATAGGATGATAAAATAATTAAACTAGTTCTCGACAATGAAACTTAATTCTTCTCTTGAGCATGAAACATTTAGTCCTCATTCTTAAATTTACTCATTATTTTAATTACATTATTTTCCTTTTTACTACCACACAATAATAAGCAAGTATTAATATGCATCTATATCTATGTATAATTATGGTGTGTGTCACTGCTGCATCCGAATCTGACACTAGGCGGGGAGCTAGACCCCTCTCTTTGACCACACCCCTGTCCTCCAACCTGCATCCACTCAAACACTCGACAAGAAAAACGATCATCAATAATTCATATGATAAACATACCTCCAAAATGAAATAATCATTTGAAAATTACAACATTGCCAATTGTCCATCTCATTCTAATAAAAATTTACCATTTTTCATAGTTACCCAGTCATATCGAGTCCTCCTAGTCGGCATAAGTCGACTGAAAGATCTGCAAAATAAGAAGGTCGCAAAACCGATCGTGACAACTACAAATTCCACCGTGTCCATATGTTTTTCTAAAAACAATGAGAAAATAATATAAAAATATAAATATAAAAATGATGTAATGGGTGCCACTGAGGATGTCCTCAAGATAAAACAAGTAATATAATGGAAAGATGGTCGTTTACTGTTTGGTGGTATGCATTGGAACAAAAAGAGCCACGCCAACTCTTGTACAAAACGTTGATTTATGGAGTGGCATTTCCTCTGAGATTCCAACGAAGCCAAAAGTTGTGGCATTTCGTCTGTGATTCCAACAAAACTTTCGAGATTGGCCATGCGTTTTCCTTTGTCGTTCCCTGCATGTCCACTCTGCGTATATGCCTCGGGCTCGTTTTTTTGTGTGACGATCATTACAATGCACCTTTTTGGTGGTTTCGTTAAATCTTAATCTAGGTTGGGGAGTTATAAGATTATCACTCTGTTCTTCATTCTTCATTGTGCAGAAGAGATCATCATAGGTCCTTACTCAGCCAATAATGGATTTTTATTCAGCTGCTGCAGAGGTCCTTGATGATGATGATGATGATGATCATCAACCCATCTAGAGACGCAAACAGTGTGCAGTTGCAGAGATGAAAGAGGATCTGGCAGCTCTCAAGTACTTTGGAGCAGCAGGAACAATCACAAACTTTCCTATATCAGAATATGTTAACGATATTGAAGCAATGGAGAGTGTTACAAGAGAAGAATACCTTGCATCTCTTCGAAGGAAAAGCAGCGGTTTCTCCCGAGGGCTATCAAAATACCGTGGGGTGGCAAGGCACCACCAGAATGGCAGATGGGAGGCTAGAATTGGTAGGTTGTCTGGAAATAAGTACCTGTATCTCGGAACATACAGCACAGACGAAAAGGCAGCTGCAGCATATGACGTTGCAGCCATACAGTGCAGAGGACTCAATGTTGTCACCAACTTTGATTTGAGCTGTTATCTGAGATGGTTGAAGCCATCATCAAACATGGCCACAAAGTCACCAAACAGAAACAGTGCTCCAAATCTGTTACCTAAACATATCCAAGAATCCATACAATACAACTCATGTAAGGGGTCTGCTGCTTCTACTAGAGTGAACAAGACCACCCCAACCATTAGCACACCACCCTCTTCAACTGCTTTGAATCTCTTCATGCAGTCATCCGTATTCAAAAAGATGGTGGAAGAAACGGCTGTGGAAGAAATTTGCATTTCCTCTAGTGGCAGTGACTCAACATCTGATCATAACTGCAAAGTGGTGTTGAATACTATTCCAGAAATTTCTGCTCACCCTGAGCTGAAACCATTTCCAAATGCTTTTGATGACCCATTTACTGTCATTGCGAATGCACACCCTGACCCAAAACCATTTTCTTATGCTTTTGATGACCCATTTACTTTCATTGCGAATGTACGGTTTGATCCTGATCAAACACGCATGTCCTTACATCAAGAATTGTTATTTCAAGTGGTGTATCTTTCAATGTAAATTTAAAAAGGCAGCTGCTAAGTTCTCTATAAAATGCATCAAAAGATTATAAAAAAAAATTGTAAAAACTTTTTTTTTTCAGATATGAGAAAATATAGTAAATGTTTAGTAATTATTTTGCTGTTTATTGCAAAATATACAGATCATGAAAAACAGATGGTTTCTAAAATTAGGTCAATGGTACATTTTGTAGGGAGCTTAGCGACGTCTTTTAAAAAATAAATAAATACTAGCTCTAGCAATTCAATGAGATAAATGGTTACACTAATAACAAGATATATTAAAAGTAAAAATAAAAAGTAACAATAAAAATAATATTTTGTATAATTTGATTAAATACAACATTAAAATATAATTTACTTAATATAAATTCTAAGACTATTATTTTTACACCTATATCAAGCATTTAAATCTTTTATGTAACTAACATGCACATGATCTATTTTAGCATGTCAAAGAGTTTTGATTTTCTACGCTTTGTGGAGATTGACATGGACAAGCTTCGTCAAATCCATGCAACCTTTAGCTTATACTAAATTCTAGTTGCATAATTTGAGAGCCCTTTGGCATAGTTTGATGTTTTCTCACCACGCTCTTTGCATTAAGACTGATTATCATATTCCTTTAATATATTATATCTGTCAAATCCATTAAATTGAAGCCTAAAATAAATAAAAAATTGTTTTAAATATTCTTCTTACTATGAAGACGAAAAATTTATAAATATGGTGAGATTAACAAAACTTCAAATGACTCATTGAAATGACACTTACAAATTGTCCACCTGAACCATCAATAAATCATCACCTAATATCTTTTACAGCAGAAAAAAGCTTTTCATTTATTGAGTGCTTTGGTTTATGTGCACTTAAAAGGTTTTAAAAACCATTAAAATAGCATTGAATGAATCAAAATAAATACAATAAATTGGCCACTTCCTAAACGTAGTTGGTTGCTATGTTAAAATGTTAAAAAATAAATGGACTATAGATCACACAATGGAGGGAAGCAATTTAATAAAATAAACCATTCCCAAGTGTTTAATCTAAATGCATGTTCAGCATACTGGGATGGACGACATATTGTGACTTTTTGAATGGAAGATATTTTATCAGAAGCTTTGAATGGATGAACTCACTATCAAAAAATAGGAGATAAAATATAAGAAATTATTAGTATGTGTCATAACAGAAAATATAATAGATTAAAGAAACCTAGTATTGATCAAACAAACATGGAAGATGGAAAAAAATAAATTGTGTGAAACAACAAAAAATACATAGTACATTAACTATGTGCTTTAGCACTTCGGGAGTCATTCTTGGATACTAACCTTTGGAGATTAACTTTTCAATGTCAATCACTACTCATTAATCATGGGTCAATAAGTTTGAATCAGAAACTACACAGTTGAATCCTAATAGTAATATCACAATGATCTGGTAATTTAAATTCATGTGACAAAATTGTTAACAATACTATAAACATTTTTAAAAATATTACTTGTTTAATGACTCTAAATGTCCATTGGATGTTCATTATGCTCTCATTTCAATGACTTTTTCCTAATGAAGACATGTTTAGAACACTTCCACAAACAAGTTTAATAGAAAGAATAGGCAATAACGGTAATACAAGAGACTTTATTGTTGTACATGCATAATTTAAAAATTGAGGACAAAGTCGGAGCATGGTTATACAATGATAATCTTTTAGTATATTTTTTGTTTAGATAGATGACGTAGAATTTTGATGCTACTACAAAGTTGTCTGTAATTGGAATTTATTTATGATGTGCAATTTTGATGATGAATGTTTTAATACTTAACTAGCCTAATTTCTCTATAAATAAATACTCTCTAGAATTGTTGAAATTTATGTGTAATAGGAAAAAATCTTATGTGGTTATGATTTGATCTACATCTCTATAAGTTGCCTAAAATACTATAAAATTATATAAAGTATATACATAACTACCAAATATATAAAAACATACTACAACATATTTGACTAAGATTCACTCATTTTTTTAAAATCAAAATTTATTTTCGAACCTATTTACAATCCTAGGATTCTTGGCAATCCTGTATCAACCAAAAATATATTTGTCTTTGAAGGTAGATTGTTGGTTTTGATCTTGACTTAGTGGAGTTCTTGCTCAGTTTGGGAGGCCGGTTGCTCGGTTTCTATGGTTTTCGGGGTGCTCGGTCTCTGAAGAACGCTCGGTAGCTGAAGGCATCAGTTTCCTGTTGCTTGGCATTAACTGGGTTGCTTGGTCATGCTTGGCATGGTCGGTCGACTGGTGCTCGGTTATTTCTTCTATTGCTCAGTATTCTTACTTACCGACTGGAATGTTTGGATGAATCGGCTTGGCCGACTGGTGCATTTAATTTGGGTCATGCTCCTCGTGTTATGGATTGACCTTTGGACATGTGGGGACCTAGATCTGGCGTGTTGCATTCTTCTATGCGGATCTGATGACCGTTGGGGCCATCTTGAAGAGTTTATTTATTTTGTAAGGCTATTTGAGAGCCGACTGATATTTTAGCATTTAATATTTGTTTGTTTGGGTTAATTTTTCATCAACTGACTTGTGGCTAGGAATCAGTATTTATAGGATGCTTGGGTAGTTGTTTAGGGCATCATCAAAAATTTAGAGAGGTTAGTAGCCTATGAGCTTAGGAGTAGGAAGATTGCTTGGAAGTTGGAGTACAAGTTTAGATTTTTCCTGGGTGCCTACCAGTGTGATGTGTGTTACAGACCTGGGCTAGCTGATTGCTGATGTTGTGGAAAAGATCCAGATCCTGCGAGATCTTGTAGATTGTTACTTGCTTTGTACCTGGCTGTAACCGGGAAAGCCTTACAACCCGACACATTGCATGTAATCATTGATTTGGTGAATAAAGACTTATGCTTCATTATAGATATGTGTTTCTTATTTGGTGTTTCCACTGCATATTGGTTTGGCTACAAGGTTGGTCTGTCCTTAATTGGATTCACCAACCTTAACTGCATTAAGTGGTATCAGAGCAAAGTTTTGTTCCTATTGGAGCTAAGTGGATCTTGTGTGTCTAGATCTTGATTTAAAGATGCCTCCGAGGAGAAATCATGAGACTTCAGATAAAGAGGTTGTTGGAGAATTTAGTTTTGATAATTTTAGGGCTTTGCAGAAACAAGTGCAAGACCTACAAGAAGAATTGAGAAAGAAGAAGCCTACCCTGAAGGGTGATAGTGATGATGAATCTGAAGAAGAAGATCATTTTGAAGAAGCTGTAGAAGAAGCTAGAGATCTAGAGGAGAATAGAATCCTGAAAGATATGTCTAAGATTGGGAAGAGACCTAAGATTGAAGTTTCTACATTTGTTGTAAGCCTTAAGCCTGAAGAATTGATTGATTGGATCAATGAGATTGATGAATACTTTGAATATGAAGAAATAGAAGATCCTGACAGAGTTAGATTTGCAAAGACTAAGTTGAAGGGTCATGCAAATATTTGGTGGAGAGAAGTTCAGTTGGAAAGAGGTAGAAGAGGAAAAGAGAAGATCACTAAGTGGAACCGAATGGTTGACAAGTTGAAGAAGAAACTCATTCCGATGGATTATGAATTGGAAATGTTCAAAAAGATGCAAGCTTTGAAGCAGACTAACAAATCAGTACATGAGTATACCAAGGAGTTTTACAGACTTCTGATTAGGACTGGTCATTCTGAAGCTGATAAAGAGAAGGTTATGTCTATGGTTTGAGACCTAGTGTTCAAGAAGAATTGCTTACTGTTCGGATGACAACGATCGATGATGCTTATCAGATGGCATTGAAGATTGAATAGAAGCTAAATAAGAAGTATGAAGGTAGACAGAATAGTAGGAACTGAGGTGGTAAGACTAGTGAGTCAGTTGCTGAAAGTAATGTGACAGAGAATCCTAAACCTGATGTTGGGTCTAGCAGTGGTCAAGTTACTAAAAATGCTAGATAGAAAGGAAGATGGAAGAATGAGTTCACTAGTATGTGTTATAACTATGGTGAAGCTGGTCATAAAAGTTGGCAGTGTTCTAAGAAAAGAGTTGCATTACTTGCTAAAGAAGACATTGAGAATGTCCCAGAGAAAGGTGAATGTCTTGTCACTAGAAGATTGGCTGCATGTGTCTCTGAACCAGTGCAAAGAAGAAATTTGTTCAGGACCATATGCAAGTGCAAAGATAAGGTATGTAATATTCTAGTTGATGGTGGCAGTTCTGAGAACTTTGTTTCAGAAGAAATGGTTAGTAAATTGAATCTAGAAAGGAGGAAGCATCCTAATCCTTATGAGATTAGTTGGATTCAAGATGTTTCTAAGGCTAGAGTTGAGGAGCAATGCTTGGTTAATTTCCAGATTGGATCTTACCATGATGAGATATTGTGTGATGTGTTGCCTATGGATGTCTATCATCTATTGCTTGGTAGGCCTTGGCAGTTTGACAAAAATTTGTTGTTTGATGGTCGTGCTAACACTTATGTGGTTAGGCATGAAGGAGCTTGTCATAAGCTGATACCTTTACAAGAGACAGCGGTTAAAGGATGTGGAGTTATTAGGTGTTGTCCTTGTGGAAAACCTCAGGAGCACAAGGTGGAAGAACCTATTCTTGTTAAGCCTAATTTGAAGGCGAAAGCGAATGAGATATCTGAAGAGTTTGTTGAGATCACGAAGCAGATGGTTTTGCTGGAAGAGATGGTTCAGCAGATGGTGAAATTTGTGACACAGAGAGATGCATATAATACTGAGTTGATTAAGGAGTCTGAAGAGGATGAACCTTACCGAGGCATTTTTGTGGTTGGTAGTGGTCAAAATCAGTTGCTATCAGTTGTTGACCAAAGGGATAAGCACAGTGAAAAGTAGAAGGGCTTTCTGCATGAGATAGTGAATGAGGCAAAGACTACTTGGGATGAAGGACAAGGAGAGATGTGGGTGAAGAATAGATTTGGCATACTTGTTCTGATTCCCTTGAGGCGTTCCTGATTTCCTTATGAGAAAATATTTCTGACTTGGGGTGTCTGATGCAAGAGCATCCTAGGATTCTTGGCAATCCTATATCAACCAAAAATATGTTTTTCTTTGAAGGTAGATTGTTGGTTTTGATCTTGGTTTAGTGGAGTTCTTGCTCGGTTTGGGAGACTAGTTGCTCGGTCTTTGAAGAATGCTCGGTACCTGAAGGCATCATTTTCCTATTGCTCGACATTAACTGGGTTGCTCGGTCATGCTTGGCATGGTCGGTCGACTGGTGCTTGGTATTTCTTCTGTTGCTCGGTATTCTTGCTTACCGACTAGAATATTTTGATGAATCAACTTGGCTGACTGGTGCATTTAATTTGGGTTGTGCTCCTTATGTTATGGATTGACCGTTGGACATGTGGGGACTTAGATCTGGCATGTTGCATTCTTCTATGCGGATCTGATGACCATTGGGGCCATCTTGAAGATTTTATTTATTTTGTAAGGCTATTTGAGAGCTGACTGATGTTTTAGTATTTAATATTTGTTTGTTTGGGTTAATTGTTCATTAGCTGACTTGTGGCTGGGAATCAATATTTATAGGATTCTTGGGCAGTTGTTTAGGGCATCATCAGGAATTTAGAGAGGTTAGTAGCCTATGAGCTTAGTAGCAAGAAGATTACTTGGAAGTTGGAGTACAAGTTTAGATCTTTCTTGGGTGCCTACCAGTGTGTTGTGTGTTGTAGACCTAGGCTAGCTGATTGTTGATGTTGTGGAAAAGATCCAGATCCTGCGAGATCTTTTAGATTGTTACTTGCTTTGTACCTGGCCGTAACCAGGAAGGCCTTACAGCCCGGCACATTGCATGTAATCATTGATTTGATAAATAAAGACTTCTATTTCATTACAGATCTGTGTTTCTTATTTGGTGTTTTCGCTACATATTCATTTGGCTACAAGGTCAGTCTGTCCTTAATTGGATTCACCAACCTTGACTACATCAAAAAAATTGCATTACATAAAGCTTCAACTTAAAACATAAAAATAGAGTTTGTTTTCTTGACTATTAAGCTATTTATTTTCTTCTACAATTACCCATTCCAAGAAGCACTCAAATATCATTTGTGTCACAAACTACTTTGATGAATAGGACACTCTATCTCACATGCTCTGAGTTTCTTAATAGCCTAGGAAACAATTTTTTTCTTAGGAATAATGACATTGGTCACTCTTAGCCTCCTCATTGCTTGAACATTTTGAATGTTATCCAAATCATGATGAGAATCAAGAGGATGAATTCAATGTGTATCTAGATCCATTTGGATGCCATTCAACCTTTTCATTGACTTGGCACTAAAGGTTTGTTTGATAAATAACTCTCTTTCAATAATGTTGTCAAAATTATTCTTAATAATTTGGGCTTATTCCAATTATCCATTTGGACTGACTAAAATGAAATCAGGTTATGAGTTTTATATTTTATCTTTTCTCAATATACTAGGAGCTTGTCCTATTTTACTGATATTTAATTGAGAATTATCAATTTCAATTCCACACTCTAGAACCAAGAGGCAAATTGGTTATTTTCTATAGTCAAATATTTTCTTGGAAACTAAGACATTAGAGTCCCTTTTCATCATTTCCCCAAGATCCTTCATCATTCCTTGCCAAATTTGATGTAGGGCAGGGATGGAGGATCCAATAATGGATGGTCCAAACCTACAACTGTCAATTATAACAAGTGCACCAGAATACAACAAGATAATGATTTAAAACTAAATTTCATTAAACATGCCCAGTTGTAAGGCCTTCCGGGTTTTGGCCTATTACAATAGAATAACAAAGTGTCAGCAAGATCTCACAAGATCCAAGGAACCACCAACTAGTTCAAATTTTCAACACGCAGCCTCTAATAGGAACAACCACATAGGATCTAAACTTGTACTCACACTTCCAAGCAACCCCTTGTCCTAAGCCCGTAGGCCACTAGTTCTGCTACAAAGTCCCAGCCTCACAAATCTGCTTCTACTCTACTCTTCCTAATGATCTAGTGATCATATACTACTCAACTAACCACTAAACATCTACCCAAGCTCTCAATATATAGCTAGCTAAGCCACAAGTCGGCCAGTCAGGCATTTAATACATTATAGGTCCAGTCTGGAAGATTTCAACCAAAACTAATGAAAGAATGATCAAAACTTAATGCACCTTTACATTTAGGTCCACACATGACCCAAAAAGATTTCCTTAACCATGCAAGGCCCATCTCATCACACAGAACTGTGCAAGAAGAAACACTCCACGTTTCGTATGAAAACTGCCAGAAAATAGGTCCTGGGGCAAAACGGCCATAATTTTTGACTCATAATGAATTAGGAGTTGCACCCTTGGGTAATGATATTACTTAAGGTCCTCTTAAATTCCTTAATATATCAAATTATTATTCATTAATTATCAAGGTATCCATGACACGCAATCAGCACCAAAATTGCAGGAATGGCTCCGGTGTGAACACTGACAGAAAATAGGTCCCCGAGAAAAATGGTCATAACTTTTTACTCACAATAAATCAGGGCTTTCTCCCTTGGGAAATGATATTACTTTAGGTCCTCTTAAATTCCCTAAGAGAGAAAAGGTTGATTCATTAAGGATCAACGGCACCACATCACGCAATCAGCTCCAAAACTGTAGGAAAGTACTGCTCTGACAGCAAGGAAATTAGCTCTAACTTTGAAAAGCTCATCCAATATCTCCCAAACCATGCCACCTCAAGAGCTGTGACCTTAGACATATCTTCCACATAAATAAAGGAACAAACTCCTTTCAGCACACATTCCAAAGATTTCCATAGATCATCACAACCCAGAAACTCAGAAAACTGCCAAAAACAAAGTATTACATCCCTCTGCCAAGGAATTCCAAAATGCTCCTGCATCAAAATTAATTCTTCTTTCTTGTTACCTCTCAATTCTTTTTTGATTATCTATTTCTAAAAATACCTTACTATCCTCCACTTCTATTGATAAAGTTTGTTGAATCCGAATTCAAAGAGGTTTCACTTTCATGTGCTTGAAGGTATTGAAAGACTGTAATCTAGCAAGGAGGATTTTAGTAACAATTGTGGAGATTGACATATGACAAGTCCTAGAGTAAAAACATTACACTATTAGTTTAATATTAGACCTTCTTCATTCTAGATACCCTATTAAACCCATAAAAATTGAGGTATTTGAAATCTTATGGAAATCATGGGACATGATTAAGCATTTGATCTATAACTACATGAACTTTTTATAAATAATAACAAAGTATTTTCTAGCAAGTCTATTGGGTGGAACTTGGAAAAAAATGGTAAGTTACTTTCCCCTCTTCAAGGGTTCTCTACAAGAAAGTGGATCCATCTTGGAGTTAACAATTTCAATGATATAATAAAATATGGTTTCTTAATTAAATATGCTTCCCTTAGAAACAATAAGGAATAACCCTCCTTAAATGAGGACTTAGTATATAATTTAAGGGAAGCGTGTAAGAGATTTTGTATTCCTATCAATTTTGTTAATAGTAATGAGCAATATTTTGAATTCAAATAGTTTGATGGTTCTCACTGTGGTAAAATTAAGGCCAAGGATATTTATTAGCAATTACTAATAATTTTGATATTATTGATTCTTACATTTTGGCATCTTACATTTTTCTTATCCTACATACATTTTCATCCTGATGGTGGATCACAGAGTGTGATTTGAAACGTTGATTATAAAAACATATACACAATCAAAAACCAGAAACCTATTTATGCATTACTAATTCTATTAACAATTCTTTAAACATTCAAATTAATAACAATTACTAATAGAATGTATTTAGAATGTTATGGTCTAAATATACTGTGCTTAAAAGGCTTGTTTTAGGTGGTTTTTACTACTACAACAGTTTCCATACATACAAAAGAATGTAGATCCTAAGATCTGCTCCATTTGCAAAAAGCCCGAGTTCTTTGTGTGTTTATAGCTTGATGGTCATTATAACTTCCTATCTATCTTTTGGTAGTCTATCTTTTTTTAAACTATCTATATTTGTTGATTTAGCCTTCTATTATGCATTATCACATCATCCTATCCATTTCAATATCATAACTAGTAAAGGATCATTAACTCGCTTAGAGCTTAAGTCCTACTTGATCCTATTGGGACATATTCATTTTGATTGTGCAATAGGAAAAGGAGAACCTCACCACTGTATATCTATCTATCTATCTATTCTTTTTTCCTTATTATACAATACCTTATTAGATGTGGATCGGTAGAAAACCCTCTATTTCATATTGAAGGATATTTAGTTTTGTTAGAGTAAAGTATTAGTTATGTTAATTAATATTTACTCCCTTCTTAAGATGTCAACTCTTTTGCTTTAGTTGTTTATATTTAAACACACATGCACGAGTTGTTTTAAATATAAACTTGCTTGCATTAGTCATGTAATAGTTAAACTAATTATTACATGCACTAGGGTTTTCCTTTCAAGGCTTCTGATCTCCTTTATAAGGATGATCCATTGTACATTTAATTCATTCATTTATTTGATCATATTTTCTTCTTCATATTTTTGAGTCAAACCCTTGCCCTCTTCTTGTCTCTACTTCCTTGTAACAGGTTTTTGTATGCAGGTGATCTTTGGGTTCTGTGGATTTGTATTACTCAAATCCTACATGGTATCAGAGCCTAATCTGCTACAGCTTGTTCATGTTTGAAGGATTCAAAGATTAGAAATTCATCTATTTCAGATTAGGGCTCTTTTTTGGTTTTTTATTGAAATTAGGGGGTCCATAAATTTTGGTGCACTTTGAGCTCAAATGGACCTTACCGTTGAGCTCATAGTACCCAAAAACCCCTATTTCGATCTAAAACACATCAAATTTGGAGAACTTTGGATTTTGGGGCATTTTTTGGTACCAAACACCTTAGCACACTTCTCGAGGCAAAATTCGTACGGACTAACATGCTTCCCGAGGTAAAATTCTCAAGTTTTGGCATGCAAATTGAGGTGAAAATTGTTATCTGGCATGCAAATTAAAATTAAAAAAATTGGTATGCAAATCAAAGAAAAAATTTGAAAAGGGCTGGCATGAATCCTGAGGCACGCATGTGATTTCTCCAAAAGAAATTCCATTTTGGACGGTGATGGCCATTTTTCCATCAAATTTAAGCCCGTCATTTGATGATGTCTACATGCATCATCATCATTTGCACCATTTTTGAGCCCTCTCACGCACCAGTTGGTATTTTGCTCATATCTTGAGCATACGATGTCGAAATCGGGCAAATGAGATATCGTCAAAAAGATGGTTCCAAGCTCTATCCAAATCTGGAGGTTTGAATTTCTTATTTTGAATTTTTGATGGTGTTTTTTTTACTATCAAAGCCAGATATTCAGTTTTGCACTCTGGAAGCTCTATCTTGCACATCCGGACTCCGTTTTGGGAAAGCGAGATATCATTGGAAATCTTGTTCTAAGAGCTTTCTAGTTATATGAGTCATTTTTCCATATTCTACTCTAGGTATATTTTATTCAATTTTTTTCACTTCTGCACTCTAGTGGATATCTTGGATGTTACAGGTCCTGGGATCTCTTCCCTTAAGGGATGACTCTTATTAGGCTGTTGTTTTATTTCAACACCCTTCTCTCTTATTTGAGTAGTGTATACTTCTTTTTTGTAGCATTCTTTTATGCACATGCACTAAGATAAAGTGTCATTTTCTTGCATGCTTGGAATCTTGAACATGTTTGAGCTATTTTTACTCACACTCCATTATAAAATGTCATGGGGGGGTTTGATGTTTGCCTTTGTTTTCCATCTACCTTTGTCAAGTGAGTGTTCCTTCCATGACATTAGCCTAGGGTATCTTTATTTGTGCTTGTGCTTTCTATACACCTTTGATGTTCTTGGTTCTTCATGATGTAGTTCTTATTGGCACTCTTTTTAGTGTACCTATCACCTCTCTCTTGTCAGCATTATGGGGGGTTTCTATTGATCATTCTTATACTTCCTTGGTTTGATAGTGTGAGCTATGTATTCAGTATTTGTTCCTATGTACTAGGCGGATGCAATGGCTCAGTACCTATGCATTTTGGTGATATGGATCATTTACCATATAGACACTATTTATTTCCTATTTTTGGATGCACTCTTCCAGCTTTGATTGATTATCTCTTCAAGCTTTTGGTGTTTATGCCATCTGTATCTTCGAGTTCAGGTGTTTTCCTTTGTTTTCCTTCTGATTCAAGTAGTGTCATTTGAGGGCACTCATGCATATTACAGTCTTCTCTACTTGGTCATATTTCTGTGGAGGATCTTTAGATCAGCAATTACTTTTTGACAAAGTTTGCATCCTTTTGCTTCGATGATGTTCTACATGTTCATTCGTGTTCCTATTTTTTGGAACATTCCTAGTTTTGGAGGCTTCTTTAGTCCTTTAGATTAGTCTTTGTCTCTTTTTGGAGTAGAGTTTTTCCCATGTAGTTTTCTCTATTCCTCCACTTTATAGAAACTCTCCTTTGTATATGGGTGCCTCATTAGGCCATGTTGCTAGGACCCATTTTTATGCTTTCAGCACTGTAGTTTCCTTTGCTTTCTTCTGGCATTGTGTGTAGCTGCATTTTTGCTCATCTTAAGGAGGGTGTTAGAGTAAAGTATTAATTATGTTAATTAATATTTACTCCCTTCTTAAGATGTCAACTCTTTTGCTTTAGTTGTTTATATTTAAACACGCATGCACGAGTTGTTTTAAACTCATGCACTAGTTGTTTTAAATATAAACTTGCATGCATTAGTCATGTAATAGTTAAACTAATTATTACATGCACTAGGGTTTTCCTTTCAAGGCTTTTGATCTCCTTTATAAGGATGATCCATTGTACATTTAATTCATTCATTTATTTGAGGATATTTTCTTCTTCATATTTTTGAGTCAAACCCTTGCCCTCTTCTTGTCTCTACTTCCTTGTAACAGGCTTTTGTATGCAGGTGATCTTCGGATTTTGTGGATTTGTATTGCTCAAATCCTACAAGTTTTAAATCTCATGTTCACACTACTAAGTAAATAAAAAGGATATAAAAGAATGTAAATACATCTTCATGAGATATAATGTAAAAGGGTTTAAGATTTAGAATCTGCTAATGAAGGGGAAAAAAATTGTATAGATGTGATTTTAGGAAATTTGGAGCAACTTAACAATAAAGTAAGAATCTATATAACACACAATGATGGATTGGAGAAAGGAGAAGAAGAAGAAAGTGCAAGAGATACTTATGATTAGAATGACAGAAATTGAGATGCTTTTTATGTGTTACTTTTAATATCTAACCTACCTCATATATATCTAGGTGAATACTACATGCCATTAATAACTAATCTAAATTCCTTTTCTTTATTGAATAATGATTCTAACCAAGATATGAGCTATTTTGAATATAAAATAAAAAATTAAATATTAGTTAAATAATTAAGTAATTATTAGTTTAGAACATTAAATAAATAAATTTAAAAACATAGGATGATTAAATTATTCAACATAGGACAATGAAATTATTCATCAATATAATTACCAAACAAAGGTGTGTATGATGGGTATGTTCTTGTAGGAGGCCTACAACAAAAAGAAAGATGAATGTACAATTAAGTTATCATAACTTAAACTAATTCAATAAAATATAAATTTAAACAAAGTTTTAGACAATTGTATTTGTCATATTACCATTTTAATTAGTCACAAATTAAAAAATGATTTAGAAAATTAGTTGTCATCTGTGTCATCAAGTTATGAGAGAGTGGAATAACAAAATAGTTAGCCATAATAGATAAGAATAATATATCTTAATGGGAGGAAGAGTATGAATTAAGGGAATGTACTTAAGTGTATGTCTTAAGGAGATGAAGGCCATGTCTTAAGGGGAGGAAAAGTATGACTTAAATGGTCCTAAGAGGATTAACTAATGACAGAAAATGAAAAAAAAAATCTAAATTATATATCAACTATAAAAATCAAATATAAAGAACCAAAACTTACATATATTTATTCATTAAATTGTACCATATACATCCTATTTCTTTTACAATACATCTATGATTGTCTCATGCTCTTCCATTGACAGTGTCCATAACTATGTATTAATAGGTTCCCCTTGATATCTTTCTAATTTAATATCTATTGCCACTACCAAATGTGAGTAATATAGAATCTTTTTTTTTTTTGGTATTCTTTGAAAGCTTTCCAACCATTCCTTTGTGTTAGGTATTTGCATATCCATGTACCAACTACCACTTTAGTAACAATTGGATACTCAAAACCATCATCATCATCTACTCCCAGATAGATTAACTTTTTCTTAGGCTCTATACATCAAGCCAATGAATACTCAGTTTCTTATTCATTGAACTCAAGAGAAACAACAACATACACATGTCCTGCAAACCAAAGTTAAATCAATAAAGTTTTAGATTTAATTCAAATACAATCATATCATATCATATATATAAATATGTAATTTAATGATAAAGTAAATTAAAATCATTTGATGTAAATGCATTATCTATCTCTTCATTTGTAGTGTCAATTTTATCATGTGTCTCTATAGATTTCAACACTTTTTTTGTCATTCTTCAACCCATTCTATATTCTTGCATGGTTCTCAATTACTTACAACACAATATTGATAAAAATATGCAAGATCCATAGTCCATATGGTCCAAGTTTTATAATCAGATTTATTAAATAAATTTCATCCATTTGACCCACTAATTGTATCACAATCATGTCATGAAAGAATAGTCTACTCTCTAATTATCTAGAAGAATAGTCTCATTATAGAGTTTTCACTTGACCTTGTACATAATCTTGAATTTCATCATTCCAAAATTGTACATTTATGTAGAGGTAGGGATCCAGATTCATAAACTTCTTAGTATTACTCAAGCTAATGCTCACATATGGTAGCCCTTTAACCATATCAACATACCAGGACAGAATCTGCCACTTTCAAACAAACGTCAATAACCTTGATAAATGAAATAATGAAGCCAATCACTTCAATGAGATTGAATAAATCTAAATAAAAACATTTATTCCAATTTTGATCAAGATCTAACAATAGAAACAAAATTTATGATATTCTCTCCAAAACTGCTAGCCCTAGGACAAATTCAAACTTGCACTTATAAAAATGATCATAAATTTTGCAAATATTAATGAAATTGAACAAAACTAAATAGAAAGGAAAGGTAACTCATTAATATTCCCAACTATATAATTTAATCTCTGTATCATTCTATACCATTCTATACCAAACAAAACATCAAACATTTTCCAAGAAAAATAATTTAGAAAACTAGTATATAATGGCTCCAAAACAAGTTGTTTTCCATTCCTAACCTTCTCCAAACTTCTCCAACCTCCAAATTTGAGTTTTGGAACAAATTTTATATAATTTTCATCATATTAAACTACCCAACCAACCTACAACTACCCATAAATAACTTTTAACAAACTTTTAAAAAGTTGTCATGACAATTTTGACAACTTTTATAATTCTTATCCAAATGACCCAAAACCTTTCAAACGTGCTAAAAATGACTTCAAATCTCAAATTAAATCACTTCCACTCTATTTGTAAGTGTTTTGGTCATGTTTGAGTTATCAAGACCTTATAGGTCACTATGAACTTAAAGGCTTCAATGGCCTTACAAAATGCTTTGAATTGATTTAAAATGGTCCTTAGGACCCTATACAACCTTGAAAAAACATTAGAACCAAAAATAAATACCAAATTATTCATGAAACATCCAATGAATATGAGATTCTCCACCATACATACATCTTTTAATTGGACATTATCCTCAAATTTTAGTTGATTCCTACAAAGGGAAATCTTAACACATGTGCTAGTTCCTTCATGTTCCCCTTTCCCTTGTTGAGCCTAAAACAATCTCCACATATGGTGGTTTTTAGTTTTCATTTGTTTCCTACTCATCCAATAGAAAATACTAACATTTGTAAACCATCCTATGTAATTATTTGACCATATTATCTATGTTGTGTCATCTGAATTTCTCTTTCCCTTAAATTTTCATAAAATGTGTTGAAGCAATAATGAACAAACTATGATGACTTCACTCCATTATCACTCTCACACAAATGGTACTCCTTCAAACTATTTTGATCCTCTTTTGTACTATTAGGTGCATACTTATATACAATATGACCAAAAATGACCACTTGCACTAAATTATAATACTACAACTAGATCTCTTATTGTGGTGCAAATATATGGTTTTCTAAAAATTCAGCAAGTTTATACTACCGATTGTAAAAAAAATCTTGTATATGAAAAACCTCTCATCAAGCCATCGAATACATTGGGAGTGTTTCACATATTTGGATATGATCTTACTCTTAAAATCACTAATAAATGCATGTACAATACCTAAATTCTAGTGATTAGATTGCACCATCTTCCAACATTTCCATCCTTTAATAGATACTCAACATTTTTAAATCATTTTACATCAATTGTTGTTTATCCAAAATCATTTGAAACATTCTCATACAAACATCCACCTAACAATGCAAGGTTGCCACATATATTGCATACACCAAAAACACATGAATCTAAAAGAAATAATTTCTCATTAGGTGGTTTAGAAAATAAAATTGATATAGACTCCTTTTTTGTTTAAGGTGGCATATTAATTCCACATTCTTGCAACATTTTGTTAGTATGCGTGGTAGAACATATATATCAAAATACATCATAATACTAATGAAAATTTAACGAGTTTCACAACAATAGGATCCTTGGCTTTAAATTGTAATATTTGTTAACACTATATCATCCAAAAAATAATAATAAAATTCAATTTGATTTATCTCTAAAAGGGTTTTTGGATTTAGATCACAAATATTTTATCCAACTCTTAATTTTAAAACATATTTGGCATCAAGTGAAACCCTTGTATTATCATGCCAATAATTTTCAATCAAAGTTTTGACTTCATCATTTAGCTTCACGCCAAACCTTTGGAATCTACCTCTAAAGCTCCATAATTGGTTCATCAAATCATTTTCAATGTTAACTCTTCTCTTTGCAGCACGTGTCAAATTTGTATGATGTATATAAATAAATATCCACTTATGTTACTCATCATTCATTTAGTCCAAGTTATTTGTTTTACTAAATTTTTTATTGCTCATCATGTCATGTTCTTATCTTTAGATTGAATTTTCTTTCTAATTGTATCAATGCACTTGCAACGATAGATACAACTTGTTTAAATGAGTAATCCTTCTTTTTGAATTTGACATAAATGCCTAACTTATTCATCACTTTTTGCATTTATATGTTTTTCATTAACTATACCATTAATTGACATTGAAATACAAATTTCTATTACAAAAAAAATATCTAAATAATCTATTTGCATGTGTTCTAATATGTCTTCATGAAACCAAACTACAAAGATTGTCAAAGACATTACTTTCAATTTGAAAATGTTCATTATTTTCATTATCATGTAAAAAAGGGTTTGTTTCTCAATTTTGGTTTCTATGTCTACATCTACATTATTAATTTCTATTTCTATTTCTATTTCTCTATATTAAGAAATAGTATTAATATTGATTTAACAAGCACCCTGCTTCTTTTAAATGATCCAATTCTAAATTAGAAAATAATGTTTTTGTGAAGGTATATATAAATCTAAAACTGGATTAGAAGTTACACCTAGATTTATTCTTTTTATTCACTCATTCAACATGTGAATCCATCACAATCTCATCAATGTTCTCCTCTTCAATGATCTTGGAACTCAATGCTTCATCATTATTCAATTCTTGAATTATTTCTCTTTTCCATTTTTCCACATCCCTATTTGTTTCAATTCCCTCAAGTGTCATGGTCATCCTTTACCTCTT
This sequence comes from Chamaecyparis obtusa, assembly GCA_027943335.1. NCBI lineage: Eukaryota > Viridiplantae > Streptophyta > Pinopsida > Cupressales > Cupressaceae > Chamaecyparis > Chamaecyparis obtusa. Next base: position 540,446 of record BSBK01003034.1, read on the forward strand.
TTTCTGACATTGTTTCATTCCCATATTCAATCAACTTCAAAAATACTACAATTGCTAAAAAAAATTGAATTCAAATGACTCTAGTCATACCACAAGCCATAGAAGTTAAGAATATAGAATAATTTGACTAATCAAATTCATAAAACAATAAACATTCAACCTATTTCTTCATGGAAATAGAGGTTGATTGATCAATCATTGTACTCTATCCTTTTTTGAATAGTTCAAACAAGAAATGCCTATATTAGAAATGGGTACCTATTATTAAAACAAAATAGGTACTCATTTTTAAAATGAGTTCTCGTTTCAAAATCCAACAAGAAAAATCAAAATAAGTACTTTACAGGAAATAGGTTGCAAGAAACTGAGAGGGAAGCGGGGGGTGAATCAGTTGCTCCCAAACCACTCAAAACATTCAAACCCTTAGACACTTATAATTTAAAACTCTTAATCACTTAAACCCTTTTTACTGATTTGTAGAATGTAAAACATGTAAACACAAATAAAAAAACATCAACTCCATATAACACAAATAAATTTATTGTGGAAACCTAAATTAGGTTGAAAACTAGGGTGGGGCTAAAAAACCATAGTAAGACTAATACCTTGTTAGAAGTACAAGCTTATTACAAATATGAAATGCACATACATTTAGGCCCACTGCCCAAAATTCACTACTCAATAAGCCTTGGAATATAATCCTAAGGAATACTTTCACCTTACAAACACAAATCATACTACAATTTTAGAATTCATATGCTATATGATAGCATCTAGCTATGCCTTGGTCAGTTTCATTTAAATACAATCAGATCTTTTTTTAAATTCTCTCTGACTCCTTCATATGAGAAATTCAACTTTCAATAGATTTATAAAAATGCTTCACTCATAATCCCTAGCATATGTGATCAAACCTTCACATTGACAACAACATCTGCACTTAGAATTTTTCCCTAAAACCTTAAATAGTTCATCAACCAAAGCTGGCAAAACCTAAATTTAAAATTTTATCTCACATTGCCAAAATCACTGATCCTGATCCAAGTATGTCCCCCAAACATAACTTATATCCTTCATAATAACCTTTAAATCATAAATTCCTTCATAAAATGGTTGTATAGTGATGGCCCATAAAACATTTTCCCAATTTTCTTGACATGTCGACAAAGAACACAATAAAACCTCCTATAACTAGGAAAATCCTTCAAATCTCATCACCTAGATCGATGCAAACTACCAACTTAGAAGACACATTATTCAAGAACATCCTTAGGAATAATGAAGAACAAAACAAACATCTGACCCATCCACATCATTAGATTCTATCAACATTTCTTTCCACCCTTGAAGAACACTAACCTCTTCAACTAAAACACTTATAAATTTGTTGCAAATCACTTTCCCTTTGAATTGAAGACACATCTTGATGTCTTTACCATAATCCTAGTTGTACAACTAAATATATCCTCTAGAGGACATGAACAAAACCAATCTCTGCAACTCTATTATACTAGCAAACAGTAAAGTATCCAGTCACCATCTATGATCTCATAACTTACTCAGATCATCATGCCAATATCAATACTTTTACATGGACCTAGTAAACAACCTCTACATCATCCTCTAAGGTGTTTTACTCCTCATCTTATGTATCCTCTCCTTTCCATACCACTAAACATATTGTTCTACTAGCAAAACTACATAATAAACATGTTGACAACAATGCCAACACATCAAACTTGCCAACCATCTCCCCTTTGGTATTTATGGAAACATGTAATGTGAAAAACATATAATACAATTAGAAACCAATAGTATTGCCAATAATATCCACAATTTCTTTTGGAGTCTCTCTAACTCTACTCTTCTACCACATTTATTCTCTATTGCTACTCCCTCTACAAAAAAGATTCCCTTGGTTCAACTCTGATTACATACTCTTCTCTCCATCAAGTACTCCCCTTTGGATATGCATTCTTCTCCATAGTTGAAGCTCTTTCTTATGTGCAATTATATAGCTTATCTTTCTCTCTGTCTCTCTCTCTCCCTTGTTTTTCATAGTCTCTTCTCCCCCCTTTGACATCAATCACAAAGTTAACTTTCTCTTCTTTAATAAATCATGCTCTTCTCCACCTTGTCATCAAAAATGACTCAGCATGCTCTGAGCCACTTAACACAACACACTATTTGATCAAAACGCATCAAACCTAAACATCTAACTTTCCATGCTAACTATTCCCCCTAAGTAGTATCCTCCAAAATACCAATCCAGATGTAATATTCTTCATTAGAGAAAACTAGACTAATGCAATCTATTTCATATTAGTTCTAATTAGAAGGGGAAATTACCCCTAACTTTCCTCTAAGATGTGTAAGAGTAGATCATTTTTCTGCACTATCCTTACTCTTCTTTCTCTTTAACTTTTTCTTACACTTTTCTCTCTTATTTACTCTTATCTTCTATTTTCCTCTTTCAACTTTCTAGTTTCCTTTGTTAGCCTTCTCATTTCCTTCTTCGCTCAGACCTTTCCTACTCACTTTCTCTTCTTGTCCTCATAGATCTTTTGCATATTTTTTCCATACCTATTAGATCACAAGTTTTTACATCTAGATATCTCTATAGTGTTCGCCAATCTGTATAGATATGTTACATCTGAAATGCATAAATTTTATTGGCGTACTCTCTTCATTCCTCATTATAGTACATGGACATCTACCTGTCCTTTTTCTGATAGTATCATTTATCCTTTTCACACCACTACATATATTATTCTTTTTGCATCTAGGAAAGTGATTTTTATTTTTAGAATCCCCATCCTTATAACCAAACTTACCACAAGAAAAAAAATTATCTTTTTATTTCTGAGTTTTAGGTGGGATTTCTAAAGTCTTCTAAGGTTTCTTCTTCTATTTTATTGTTTTAAGCTTGTCTTGACTAGATTTATAGCTTTCTCCTTTTTCCATTCTAACACCCATTATTTCCTCTTTCAAGCAATGCTTCAAGTTTGATTTCTCTAATAATGAGCTTCTCCCTATGATCATTTATGGTCAAAATCTCTTTCTTAATAGTTTTAGTCCACTCATCATCATTTGGGTCAACCTTTGATATTAAAAAATTCTTATCTTGAGAAATTATTCTCCTGGTTTGAACACCTTGGTTCCTATCTCCTATCATTTGATCTTCGGGATGATTTTTTCCTCACATACCTTGGTGTCTTCTTCTTTATTGCAAGTCTCTATGCTTCCTCTTCTCCACTTATGTGAGCATCATCATTTCCATTCACAGAATTACTTGGAGATTGGGTCTGAACTGGTTATTTCCTTGTTTGATTACCACTCAAATTATTCTCATCAGAATCATATCTAAAAGATTTGGATAGATTCTCAAACCTTTAATCAACCTTCATATTGGTACTTTCCACTAGCTTCTTTAACCTCTTGTTGTAACACCTATATTCCTTTCTCTTGGTAGAATATCCAAGGAATATACCTTCATTACTCCTTGCATCAAACTCTCATATGTCCTCATCTCTCTTAATGTAGAATTTACTACCAAAGATTATAAAATACTTGACAACTTAGGCACATTTCCATACCAAAGTTCATAAGGTGTATTTCTAGTGTTACCTTTATCTGCACTTATTATGATTATATACTATAGTACTGAGCTTTTCCCTCCAGAACATCTGAAAAACATTTCCTTCAATCATCATGGTTCTTACAATATCTAGAATTGACATGTTCTTCCTCTCTACAACACCATTTTGTTGTGGGGTTCCTGGAGCAGAATATTTTCTTATTCTATGATTTTTACAAAATGAATTGAACTCACCCAATGTGAATTCACCTCCTTTAACTAATCTTAAGAACTTCATCTTTAGTCTTGTCTTAGTCTCTATCATAGACTTGAAGATCTTAAAATTATGAAAAGATTTTGACTTCTCCTACAAAAAGGTCACCCATATGACCATATTTGATTAATCATCAATAAGAAACATAAAGTATCTATCATCTTGAAAACTTCTTTTTATAGAAGGGTCACACAAATCATTATGAACAAGATCTAGAAAACAATTAGAGTTTTCAGATTTGGAATGAAAAGTATTATTTATTTCCTTACCCAATTGACATTCCTTACAAGTAGTATTGATAGGTTTCTTCACTCTAGGAATATCTCTAGCAGTAGAAGTAGAACTTATATCCACAATGTTGTCAAAATTCACATGACATATCCTCTTGTGTAATAACCAACCTTCATCTACTTGTTAAATCAAACAACTTCTCATAATAGTATTCAAATGTAATAAATTACCTCTTATCTTTTCACATGTTGCTATCTTCATTCCTCATTTATTTAGGATCTTTCATGCATCATTCTTGAAAATAATGTTGCAACCTTTGTTCATGAGTTGTCCAACACTTCAAAGGTTATGTTTCAAGCCTATAAAATAAATCACATCATTTGTATTGTTCTTTCCATCTAGGGAAATAGAACAGGTCTACCTCTAATCATACCAAAAATTTTATCTCCCCATCTTACCATACTTCCATCATACTTCTCAAGTCTTAAAAATGTACTTTTTTCACCAGCCATATGGTGAGAGAAACCACTATCTATAACTCACTCATCCTTCTTGATAACTTGATAAGTTAGGGGTTTCTCTTCAACAATACAATCAATAGAACTTAAATGAATAAAAAATTTAGATTTGGGATCATCTTTTTCAATAGAAATGAAATAACTATTAGGCTTATAATTATTAGAATTAGTACCTTCTTTCACAACAATGAGTAAACTAGTAGGCAAAGAATTTACAAGCTCAATATCCTCATCATCAAAATTAGTGTATGTAGACACCTAAAAATCCACTTGTTAATTAAAATTATTTTTAGTTAATAAAAGTCTTGATGATGTCATCATTATTTAATTAATTATTTAATTAATTAATTGATTTCTTATTAGTTAAAGATATTTAATTAAAGAACCCCTCCCAAAAACATTTAAATCCAATTTGAATGTTAATCCCTCCTATTTATTAAATTTATTTAATAAATTATGTCTCAACCCAAAATCCTTTAAATAAATTAAAATATTTATTTAAATCCCAAAAACCCTAGATATCTTATAGAAAACCCTAAACCTATCCTCTCATCCCTAATCACTCCCTAATCCTGCTTAAGAGGTGATTCCTAACCCTCTTAGCCTAAATCCTCTCCCTTTGACTTTGGGTCAACATCTTCATTAATGGCCCCTTATGCCCTCATTAATGGCTCTTATAGTCTCTTACTGAGAGCCTATATCTCTTCTTCCACCCTTGTCCCCTAGCACACTTCCCTAGTGTTTCTCACATGTGTGTGAGGAACTTTCTATCCTTATCCCTTTGACCCTAAGGCTTAACCCTTGGTCCTAAACCCTAACTACCCTTCCTAACCCAAGCCCTTCCTCAAATCCTACAAATAGCCTCCCTTCCATAATCAATTCATAAATTCACATCTCATTTTCATAGCATTGTTATAATTTTCATTTTCATCTAGGATCTTCATAGCTTTTACTAATATTGTTATATTTCCTTCATTTTCATGCTTTCCTAACTCACATCTTAGCATAGCTTAATGGATTAACTTACTTATTTTCAAGATTTTAACATCATTTTCATCTCATATCACACTTATATTTTAGTTGAAATCAATCTTACATCTTCATTCATAAGCTCAAATATGTATTTGCTTCATTTGCACCCTAGAAACCCTAAGGGAAAATCAAGTTTCCCGTACCTGGTTTTGTGCCATTTTTGGGTCTCCATGGATTTAAAATGATCCTAATCCTCCCCATTTATCATTGGGGACATGCTCATTATGCTTCAAGAGCACACCCACATCCCTCTTATACGAGCATATCAAACGGTGACAAGGTGATCCCGTTTCAGCTCAATCTAAGGTGGCCTACGAGTAGTTTTTCTATATGAGTATGCATGCTTAATATATACTAATGTTTTAATATCTTATCATGCTTATGATAGGTTAGGTTCACATATCTCACATTTTTTCATCCATGGTGGGACATCCACCACATTTGCTGGCTTCATTTTTAGGGGCAAAAAATCACTTTTCTAAAGATCTCTTACGACCCAATGAGGATCCTCATACGATTAAACACCCCTAGCCATTTTTTATTTTATCACAACCCCTTTATACTCATACGATACCATGTAATGACTCATATGATCCATCCTGCAAGTCTTTCTGGAATTATGCAGCCCTTCTGGCCCTGTTTGCTTGTATCAGGAGTCAAGTATACTCGTATGAGCCTTAGTCCTGAATCCTAACTTTTTTCCTCATATGTGAAATAGGTGGAATTTTTAAGGCCTTAAACTTTGGTTTTTTTGAGTTTTTAGACTCATTTGACCTCCATATTGCTCCTAGTCTTCAAAATTGCAGTTTCTAACTTGGGTTTTGGCAGGGCATCCTCTAAAAGAATGTTGATTACCAAAGAATCAAGGTCCAAAAATATAATAACTCACTTGATTGTTTAGGAAAGATAGGCATCTCTATTCAATCTTAAAATGAACTTTCCTTCAATCTTGAGTGCCTAAAAATTGTATTTTTTCCTAAAGGTTCAAAAACTCAATCAAAATCTTTCTAAAGTAGACAAAATCAATCTTCATGCTTTGATTTGGGTTAAAATGAACTTCATCTAAAAATATTGAGTGTTTAAAATGTTTCATGCAAACCCTAAAGGAAATCTAGGAACACTTCATTCTTTGGGCTTAAAACTGAACCCTGAAAATCTTGAATGCATAAGTGGAATGAAATAGAAAATATCTCACTTACTTTGGGTCCTAAAACAAACCTTAAAATATTGAAAACTCTTAGAAGTATAAATTTTAAAAACTTATTTTGTGTCCTAAAGGGAAAACCCTAAAAACTCAATCTCGGATGATTAAGGAAAAAATAAAGCAAGCCTCATTTTTTAGTCCTAGAAAGAAAAAATTCAATCTCGAATGCTCAAAGTTAAAACAAATTGAAAAATATTTCACAAGCTTTTTTTGTTTTCAAGGAAATAAATATTGCATTCTAAACACATTTGATTGAGAATTCATATCTTAAAACACACTTAATAAAACTAGAAAATAACTCTTTTTACATGTATCTAGGAGTTGTTCAAATTCTGCAAATCCTTGTTAATATAAGTGACATAAAAAAAATTGAACTAGGACAAGTAGAATGACCTCAATCTGATACTTCCCTGATTGGTAAAGATACAAAGTGTTGATGGTAGCTCGAGGTAGGTGGATATCCCTAATATTTTGGCATGGTCAACTAGGCTCTTAAGTGAGTTGCACACGTACAAACAGATTGGAAGGATGCCACATACTAAATCATATACCTCCTAATTGGATGCCACTCGATCTACCCACGAAGGTATCATAATCTTTGTGCAAGGATTGATCTAAGTGGTTTCCCAGATCACCTTAAGATTACTCACCATATGTATTCCTTTGGGATACCAAGTTGTGACCAACAGTTTTGATACTAGCCTGTCATTAGGTAGTTTTTTTTTTATGTGTTTTTTATTTGTGCTAGACCCGTGCAAAACATTTTTTGAACATACACAAACGTATATTTCTACACACAAATCCTTTTTTTCCATGTCATTCCAATCCTTCAGTTTAAAATCCTCCAAAATCTTATCATCCTAGTCTCATAATCATGATTTTCCTCTCATTATGCATATTTTTCATCTATTATTGTCCTCCTTTTCTCCCCATATCCTAGGTTAGAAAAGTCATCTTGGCCATCCCTCATCTCCTTTCCATCTTTTTCTAGAGTCATTCTTTCCTCTTTTCCTGAGCTTAATCCAAATCCCAATCTAAGCTTATCGGTCATCCCAATATGAGCCTTAGTCTTCTGAATCCATCTTCATCCTTCATCCCTATCCAACTCATCCGCAAGTCGGCATGTCTCAAATCTACTATGATGTGTTTGGTTGTCATATCTTTTCTCCCACTCTATCATATTCCAATGATGATAGTCTTGTTGATCATGATGAATACTTTGAAAACCTTAGCAAGCTTTCTCCAAACATCCCTCAAAATCTAATCATGCCTCCAAAATACCCCATTATTTCTCCGTACATACCCACTAGCAATCCTTATCATGCCTTTGACAAGGTAAAACCATTATTCACACCTTCTTCCTATATCATACTCACATATCCCCCACATACATCCTTCCTACCTCCATCTTCTCCCATAATCATGTCCCAATATCCAACTTTCCAGAACAACACTCCTAGCTACATCCCTAATCTAAATCTTGATCTATCTCTTTATCCTCCAATCCATTTTCAAATCCATTATCCTAGCCTTCTAATACATCACCATAATCCCCCATCCTATTTAAATCCACTGTCTAGTATATCCTATCTCTCTTCTCCATCTCATCTATCCTATCTCGATCCACCATCTTCCATCCCTACCTACATTTCCACAAATCCCCTTCCATAAGAAACATTCATCCCTTAATCCATATCTTCCTCTAGCACCCCTATCCCATCAATTAGTCAATCCATTTCACAAGTCACCTCCATGCCTTCTTATGTGAGCTACCTATCCATGCCATCCTCCACCTCCTCTTCTGCATAGTCATCCCCTCAACCAAGTTCAAAATCCACCACCCCACCTTCATGTGTGGACTATCCTAATTCCCCATCTTCTACACATTATAATCCTTCAGCTCAACCTCCATCACGAAAGTCTCCAAGGATTTTCACAAGGAAGCCAATGAAAAATACCTCTCCTAAAGTTGATTATTCATGTCATCTTACTCCCTCATGTTAAGCCATCAGTGATGATGCCCATCCATCTCCTACTTCCACCATTCCTCCTCTATCACCTGCACCTATTATCCTTTTTCCATCTATCCCATCTATTGATCATCTTCCACCTCCCAACATCATTAAGTTTGTTCCATCTATGTACTTCATCCAATCCCCATCCACTTCTCCTTCTCCTATCATTATCTAAAGCACATCCATTAAACCTCATGAGTCCACCCTTCTTCCCATCATCACAATTACAAAATATCCCATCCTTTCATCCACCTGATCAGAAGAATTCATCCATACATCCCCCATCATTCTATCCACACTAATCCTATCAAGTCAATATCTTGTCCAAATGCATGTTGAAGTACCCATCAACCTAAATCAAGATCTTATCCCTTCACTTCCTCTATTACATGATCAATTGCTTCCATCCACTTCTCCATCTCAAGATCCATTACTACCTCCCAATCCCAGTCAAGATCCCATCATCCCATCCTCTCCACTTTGCGATCCTCTAACATCTATCCCACCACTATCACTCTATCCTCTTGTTCCATGCATGTTTTTCAATGGTAGGTCACTCGAAACAAAAGAAATTATTTTCATATATTCCACCATGACACCTAAAATTGGATGTTTATCTTATTCCCAAAGTCATAAATATCCTTGCTTGGATAAAATAATCAAGAAATGGAATTATCAAGGAAAAGGCTTATGTGCTCATGAAAAAAGAACTCTGGAGCCTATCCAAGACAAAAAAATATCCACGATCATGTGGTATTGGTAACACATCTAAAGATACTTCCTCCAAAAATGTTGGTACAGCTAAAACCAAATTCAAGCATCCTTTCAAAAACACTATTGCATCTTCCCATCATCCCTCCAAATCCTACAATGTCATTCCTCCTCCTCCATCATTGCAACCCAACACAACCTATCACATTCCTCCTTCATCCTATAAGTCCATTTTGGGTCCCTATATCCCAAAATATTCCAACACATATCCTTCACATAACAAATCCATTTTAGGGCCTTACATCCCAAAATATTGTCCCCCATCTTATCCTACTCAATCCTTCATCCACCATAAAAATCCAATTCCATACATTCCTAGTCAGGATCAACAAAGGCATATTCCATCATCTCCTATCTGCTAATAACCTTCCATCTCTCCATCAATATCTTCTACATCCCACACACCTCCTCATATTCCTTCTAATGTCCTTCACAATAATTTGGATGCCATATCAAAAATGCATAAAGGTAACTATCAACAAAATTCTAAGGATTTCCATGTTCACGCTAAAGGACATGCTCAAGTAAAGAAAAATCCAATAAAGAAACCTAATGCATCCCAAAGGCCACAAAGTCCCATCAAAGAAAAAGAAAAATCCACTACATCCAAAATTCCACAAAGGCCCATCAAAGAAAAATAAAAATCCAGTACATCCCAAAGGTTGCAAAGGCCCAGCAAAGAAAAAGAAAAACTATGTGGATCCCAAAGAAAAAGGATGTAATGCATCTAAAAGAAACATCCATAATCCAACAACCACACATTCCTCTTCTCCATCTCCTAAATCTATTTTGGATCCTTATGTCCCAAGATCTCCTATCATAACTCCTCCATCATATATGTATGTACCCTCCACATCCCATCCACTTCATCCATCGAGCTTGCAACATGTGCCAATGTTGGTCCTGACAACATCCCCCTATATGCTCACTTTCCATCATTCTATTCGAACATTTTCTACCATCATATCCCTCACCCCATGCATATTCCCTAGCTCAACCATCCAATCCATGTTGTTTCATAATCCATCCATCCTAATAAGGTTGTACCAAAACCTGGTTAGAAAAAGTAAAAAAAAGAGAAAAATATCAAGAAAAATATCAAAAAGAAAAGAAAAACATTCATACAATGGTGAAAATTTGGCAATTCAAGTGCCTTGGACAAATACCATGGTGAAAACCTAGCAAATAAGCATCATGTGTAAACCCTCCATCCACTCTCATTCCACAACTAGGGGCAATTCCTTCTATCACATCATATCTAGCCTCTCCTCCATCCTATTTGTCTCTCAACTTCGCCATCTTCCTTTAGATCTTGATAACAAAATAAAGAACACCAAGTATACATGCTTTTATCTTTATATTATCTCCCATCTACCTCCCTCATCCACTCATTATCCTAGCTCCCATCTACCTCCCTCATCCTCTCATCTTCTTATCTTCCATTCTATCGTGCCCCCTCCTAATGCCTCTGAATGCATGAACTATCCTAAGAAGGGGCATCTTATTCCTTGGTGGCATATTTCTTGGAGACCTTATCACTTCCATATAGATTATTCAGTATCTTTATCCTCCAAATCCTTATCTTCCATATCCAAATTCCTATCTTCCCATCCACACCCTTATCTTCCATCTCCTCATCCTTTCATATCTTGCCATCTTTATCCTCCAAATCCTTATCTTCCATCTCCCAAATCCTTATCTTCCTCCAATACTCCCATCAAAATCCATCAAATCGGCATCCCTAAACATTCCTCTATCAATATCCCCAAGCATTCCTCTAGCCACATGAGAATTTCTTCTATCAACAATCCTAAGAATTTCCTCCAAATCCTTTCCACACCATTCATTCCTCAGCATTTTTCTCTATCTCTCCATCACCTGGTACTTCCCTTGTCATTGGTATCTAGCTCTAGGCCACCCCCATGCAATCTAATGCCATCCCATCTATATCCAAATATTCCTAATCAATCTTCCAATGCATGTGAATCCTATCCACATCCTCTAGCTATCCAACATCAAATAACAAATCAACCCATCCAATCCCATCCTTAGTCTTGTCCCTATCCTGGTTGCAATCCTTGATCTCAATCTAATCATCATCATTGGGATGTATCCTTCCTAATCCTTGTGTCATTTCAGGGCACATCATCCATCATCACCCTATCTACCATCAGTCCATCTTGGCTTTCCAACCCAATTGGGGAATCTTCTTGCATATCTTTATAGTGTCAGCTTCATCCCCAGTTCCTTGTACATCCCATCCTAAGTCTTGTATCCTAGCATCTTTTATGTCTCCACATAAGTTCATTTGTGCTAATGTGTCTTTAGGTCTCATCCTTTGTGTCAGTCATCCCTTGTGTCATCATGACCAATCCAACTAAGCACTTCAGTAATCATCCTTGGTCCCTTTGAGGTTCGAGTGTCTTACCTATCTCTTGTCATAGGAATCCTAGTTCAAAAATCCATCATCACTCTTCATAGGATGTATCCTTCCTCATATCAGACCAATCAAATCAATCCTCATCCATCATCCTACCTATGGAAAAAAGTGTGTGAGATACTTGTTATTTCATTTACATTTCTGTATTGTCAGAAAATGGAAGCACTTCCATTTAGGATAGGTTTATCCCTTTGAGTAAGTTGTCTGGGGTCATGTCAAGCACCTTGAATAGAGCTTTATATGGATTTGGTTGTTTTCCCATGTTCTTCTTCTTCCTCCATTTTCTAGCATGTTTTTGGCACCTGGTCCTATGAACCTAAGACATGTGACCTCAAGGTCAAGGTTGACCTTCTAGGTCAAATTCAACCTCAATTTTGACCTAGGTCAAAGTTGACCTTGACTTTGACCTAGGTCAAAGTTGACCTCGACCCTGACCCTGGGTCCAAATTTCAAGTTTCAGAGGTTTCAGGGTGTCGAGCTTCAGAAAAATTTTATTTCCCACTTTCAGGTCGGTTGTTTCAGATTTCAAAACAATAAACTCTTAAATTATATTTAATCTATGTCCATTTCTAAAGGGTTAAGGCCTAATTGGAATTTAATTCCCTAAGGTGGCCCCTCTAGAAGATTGTTCCCTAGATCACTATAAAAGGAAGCCTTCCTCCTCTCATTTTCACCAAGCAACTTTGTGAACATCCACTTTTCATGATCAAGCTCTCAAGTGCAAGAAAGTGAAATCATTCAAGCATTCAAGCATTCATCAAGGAGATCCATAGTTATCCATTGAAGGATTCAATCTCTTTGGAGCCCTCTTGTTGAAGATTTCTCCATCCACATTCATCCAAGCTTCTTCCTATTCAAAGATCCATTCAAGATTGGTGTTGAAGATCTAATGCAATTGATTTGAGGCATCATACATTCAAATCTACATTCATTTCGAGTATCCATACTTGTCGATTCAAGGATTCGAATCCTCCACAAGGGTTTCAACATAAGAAAGGTGAATAGTTCCATTTAATTTGTTTATATACATCTCTATTTCAATTATATTTCAAGGTTGATTCCAAACTAGGGTTTGACCAAGAAAACCCCTCATCCAAACAAAAAAATCATTTTTCTTGCAAGTGCAAGTACAGAACAATGAATTGAAGTACAGATCTAGATACCCTTTTTGGTGAACTTCTGAGATCCATGAACAAAATTTTCATTGGAGTTGTTTCAGGTCAAGGCTGAATTTTAATGGGGGGTAAGATTGTGCCCCAGGGTAAGATCTTGCCCTGATAAGGAGGTCAAGGTTGACCTTTCTTAGAAAGACGTAAGTTTTTTGGGTTTTCTTTGTCTTGGCATTTCCAATCTAGAGGAGGTTGCAGAATTCTCCAAAACTATGCACAGACAACAGAAAATAGTCTTTTCCATATTTTCCCTATTTTGAGGTTAGTATTCATCTTCAATCTATTTCAATACTTAAACACATATTTTCTATAACAGATTATAGGATTTCTTTCTCTTCTTCATATTCTCTATAGATTGATTCATTTGTGCATTGGTCACTTCCTTGTGATTAATCAATTTGGATCTCTCCTTTTAGAATTTGGATTAAGGATATGTTGGAAACTGCAATTGAAGCAATTGTTGTGTTGTCATTGATGTCAAATCTTAACTGATAAGATTGTTGCTACTTAGCAAAGTACTATATCTATTTGAGTGTTGCTAAGGGGATAGGCAAGGTTCATAACAATAGCACCTAAGGAAAGGTTGAGTTATCTTGATACTACAAAGTGTACTTGATTATGTGGTACAATGATGAGACAATGTATCATTTATCTTAGTAAGATTGAAGACTAAACCGGTAGGCTTGACTGAGCAAAAATGGAGAAATCATGTTCAAGCGGAGTGATGTTAGTGTTGACCGAGTCAGTGTATGCCGAGAAAAATTCTAGTGTCGACCGAACATCAATTAATTGCAGAGTAAGATAGTATAAGCTGAGGAAACATTTTTAGTAATGACCGAGCTTTCTACATGAAGACTGAGTAGTTGATCATAGTATTGACCGAGTATCAGTATTTTTATATTTGAAGAGAATTTAGATTTGGAGCCGACATTGTTGAATTCTTGGATTATGTAAAATGTGTTAACTTTATTTATTGATTGTTTGAAAGCATTGAATGCACTGAAACATATTTTATTGTAAATCTTTAAGAGATTTGGGATGTTTCTAGAGAAGGAACCAAAGAACATAAAGTGGGTAGATTCAATGAATCTAACCTAACCCTAAGATCTACGAAGGAGATTGAGTGGAAAAAGATGAGTTAACCTAATTGAGGAAGTATTAAAGGAACCTAAGCATTAGGTATGTGTGTGCATAGGTGAATAGAGGATTCTGGAAGATTAGTAGATGTTATTGACTTTATAAGCAGAAAGGGCTAAAGGAGAAGTGTGGTGATTTCTTGAAGAAAAGTTATGAGCAGATCAGAGATGGAAATGGCAAAGTTTCAAAGTTAGTAAACCAACATTTGTGTATGGAATTGGATCTAATATTTGCAAAGTGGGTTGTATGTTTTTCAGATCAATACTGCTACTACTTTCTAACCATTGTAATAGTCAAAATCCTTTTAACAAAGGTTGACCTAACAGTCATATGTTTAAATCCTTTGAACAAGATTGCATTCTAATAGAATGTATGCAAGTCCTATAACAAGGCTCACTTCTAACAGAGTGATTGAAATCCTTTAATCAGGTCACACCTAGTAGTGTGTATTGTAACCTTTGACAGGGTTGGCTTTTAACCAAGCTCACTTCAAAAGAGTGAAAATAATAGTAGCATGTTACAAAGTGGTTTTTCTCAGATTGGGTTTCCACTATAAATCCTAGTGTCAATGCTTGTGTGAATGTTTTGGTTTAGACATTTCTATGTTTTACAAGTTAGATACAGCTGGGTAGTGGACTGCAATGTTATATGTTTCTATTATTGAATTAGTGATGACCAAGTTGGTTTTGGTTGTTAGAACTGATCTAAAGAAAAAAATTGAAGTTTGTTTTATACATCTAGATCTGAGAACAACTGATTCACCCCCCCTCTCTATTTTTCTAAATCATATTAACAATTAGTATCAGAGTTGTGTTACTTATTATTGGTGTTTACAGAAATCAAGTTTAAAAGGGCTTGAAGCAAATGATCAGGATGTATAAGAAGGAGGTACCAAAGCTGAATAAGGAAAACTTCCCTGCATGGCAAAGCTTGATGAAGCTGCATCTAGTTCGTATTGGTGATTCTGCAAAGTACTACATTGAGAATGACTATGTGTCACCTGTTGCACCTTTGACTACCAAAGAAATGAGAGCTAAGCAAGAACATAATCAGGTAATGCTAGAAATTGCATCTTCCCTAAGCTATCTAGAATTTGAGGACATTAAGGATTGCACAAGTGCTAAGGAGATGTGGGACACTCTTGCAAAGATCTATGGTGGTGACATAAATGTACTGAAAGCTAAGGCTGAGAGTCTCAGAGGCAAGTTTGATGAAATGAGAATGCAAGAAGGTGAGAACATTGCACAATATTGTGGTAGATAAAATAAGTTGTGAATGCTATTAGAGAAGAAAGTGGGACTATTGAGGATGGAACTATAATTGGTAAAGTACTAAGAACTCTGTGTCCTACATATGCTATTAAGATCTTAGCTATTCAGGAATCTAGATGTAACTCTACAAATGTTCTTACTTTGGAAAGTTTGGTTGGCAAGATGACTACTTTTGAACTCTCTAACTATGATAACTTCACTGTTGGTAGTATTGGTAATGTTGAATCTACTTTTAAGTCACAATTAGTTCTGAACAAGCCAAAGAAAGAAAAAGAAAGATGCATCAGTGAAAGTGAAAGTGCAAGTGATAGTGACACTTCTGATGAAGAACTTGAAGATCTAGAAGCTCTTATGGCTAGAAGACTGGGAAGGGGAAAAGGAAAATATAAAGGTAAACTCTCTATTATATGTTTTTCATGTAATAAAGTTGGTCATATAGCTACTAGATGTCCTGATAAGAATGATAAAGATGAAGAAATAAAAAGAAAACACAAAGATAGAAGAGATGATAGAAGCTACCAAAGGTACAAAGACTACAAACGAAATGGTAAGAAATCTTGTTACATTGCTGAAGAAGAAACTGACACTGATAGTGATGATTTTGAAATTGAGGTACTCTATGTTGCAATGAAAGATGAATTTTATGAGGATGAGAAAACTGCATTAATCTCCTATGTGAACAAGAATGAAAAATGGATTATTGATAGTGGTTGTTCACATCACATGACTGGTGACAAGAGTAAGTTTGAGACATTACATCATTATAGAGGTAAAAGTGTAAAATTTGGTAATGATGCACCATGTTCTGTTAGAGGAAAAGGTTTGATTAAACTGACTGATAAGATCTCTTGTGAGAATGCATATTGGGTTGAAGGTCTAAATTATAATCTACTAAGTGTTGGATAGCTCAACAACACTGGTTACCGAGTGGAATTTCATCACAAGAAATCTAAAATATTTGATGCTACTAGTGAACTAATTGGAAGTGGAGAACATACTAGAGGTAATTTTTTCTATCTTGACCTATCTGAAGAAGCATGTACGGTTGCACAACCTAATGGTTATGGCATAAGAGGCTATGTCATGTTAACTTTGACAATCTGGTAGAAATAAGTAAGAAGAAGAAAGTAAGAGGTCTACCTAGATTGAAGAAACCTAAGAATGTGATGTGCAAGGAATGCCAGTTAGGCAAAATGACAAAGTCAAGTTTTAAGAGCAAATCCTTTACTTCTGATAACATTTTAGATTTGGTTCATATTGACCTTTGTGGACCTATGGATGTACAAAGTTACTATGGTGCTAGATATTTTATCTTGTTTGTTGATGATCATACCAAGATCATGCATGTAATGTTTCTAAAAGAAAAATCTGATGCTTTTCAATTTTTTAAGTGGTATTTGGCTAAGGTTGAGAAGGAGACAGGTAGGAACCTGAAATGTCTTAGATCTGACCGAGGTGGAGAATTTACATCAAATGAACTCAATCTATTTTGCAACAAAAGAAGAATCAAAAGATAGATGTCTACACCTAGAACACCTCCACATAATGGTATAGTAGAGAGAAGAAATAGATCTATCTTGGATTGTGCAAGGACATTGTTGATTGAAAAGAATGTGGCATAGAAATACTGGAAAGAAGCTATAAGTGTTAGAAATAGGGAATACTGAGAGGGGGGGGGTGAATTAGTATTCTACAAACTTTATCTTTTTCCCAGTAATGTCTATAAAAAATTATCTTTACACATGCATAACATAAGAAGCTAAACAACATGCATAGCAATAAAACTAAAGAACTCATAACACATGATTTGTTCTCGAGGAAACCCTAGCCAAGGGAAAATCCTGGTAGGGATGGTACCCACAAAGATCCACTAATCAAAAGTATCTTTTTAAGGATGTTGACCCTATTAGGAGTATATTACAAGCATATAGTGTATCAGTCCTAATTAAGGGACTATAGGCCTTGTTAGAAGCCTCAACCCTATTAGGAGTTGGTAGTACAAAATGTGATTACTAGATGAGCCCACTACCCAAACAAGTAATGTACAATATACACTGATTAAAAAATGAGGTTAAGGCACATAACCTTATACTACATGTATCAATATCTCTTCACTACTCTTTCACATCATATCACTATATCATTCTTTCTGTTCACATTCATATCTTCCTTTTCAATTTACAATTACATTTATACAAGTTATTAAGGCTAATAACTTTACATGGTTGGCTTCCATATTAAAAAATAACTTTATCTAAGGGTAAACATCTAGGATACCATCCCTTTATATTGTTAAGACATTATTTTGATAAACAAAATAATCCCTTAACTCTTTACCAATTCTGTCTTCAAAATTTGTCCTGTCGACTTAACACTATCTTTGGTAAAACTACCATAACTCTTTCCGTACATGTTGTACTAACTTGCACTCTAAGATGGGTGATCAATAGACATCATAGAGTCTATGTTAAAGTGTGCAAGCATTGAACTTACTCCAGTCAATGTCACAAACAAAAACTGTGTCCAGGTGCACTAGTGAAAACATTGTCTCACACTTAGACAAATTTGTAATGCGCTCTGCTATACTTTCTCTCTGACCTATGCGATCTTCATGTGGATCATATGTTTCCATAATGAAAACATCCATGTACTCAAATCAGCCAAATTGCCAACAATAATTACAGCTATCTACACTCCTAACCGAGTACAGATCAAGAAAGGTACAAATCTAACACCCTATGAATTATGGTATGGGCATGCACTGAGTGTTAAATACTTTACAATATTTGGAAGAAAATGCTACATATTAAAAGACAATAGGAATGTAAATTTTGATGCTAAAAGTGATGAAGGCATATTCCTAGGGTATTCCACAAAAAGTAAAGCTTATAAGTGTTTTAACTCTAACACTAACAAAATTGTGGAAAGTGTGAATGTCAAAGTTGATGAGTATGTAGAAAGAAATGAAGTTGACAGCAAAAGAGAACCATAAGATTATAGATCTTTTGTGTATATTAGAGAATAAGAAGAGGCAAGTAACAAACTTTCACCTGATGCTGAGTCTCAGGTAAGCAATGTCGAGTGATAGGAAGAGGTTGTTGAGCATCAGGAAAACAGTGTCGAAAGAGAACAAGAACATGTCGAGCGACAAGATAATGCTTCCAAGTATCAAGAAGAGGTTGTCGAGCATTCAGAAGTTGAATTTGAAAATATTGTTGAGGAACTTGATGAAATAGAGGAGAGAAGAGTTGAACCTATTTTGGAAAAATATGTGAGAAGACATCACAAGCCTGAATAGATAATTGGAGACAAACATACTGGAATTCTGACTAGAAGTAAGACAAAGGATCCAACATGTTTACTGTGTGAATTTGAACCTAAGTCAACTAGAGAGGCATTAGAAAATGAAGACTGGATACAAGTAATGAATGAAGAAATAGACCAGATAGAGAAGAATGATACTTGGACTCTGGTGTCGAGACCTGAAAAAAAAATGTTATAGGAACAAAGTGGGTATTCTGGAATAAGTTGAATGAAAAAGGTGAAATAACTAGGAACAAAGCTAGGCTAGTATGCAAAGGCTACACACAAGAAGAAGGAATAGATTATGGGGAGACATTTGCCCCTATAGCTCGATTGGAAGGAGTAAGAACTCTACTTGCTTATGCTACTTATAAAGATTTCAAGGTTTATCAAATAGATGTCAAGTCTGCATTCTTAAATGGTATACTAGAAGAAGAAGTTTACATAGATCAGCCAGAAGGTTTTATTGATCCAAATAGAAGACACATGGTATGAAAACTAAATAAAGCACTATATGGATTAAAACAAGCTCCCAGAGCATGGTATGAGAGGTTGCATAACTACTTGATACAGATTGGATTTTCAAGAACAAATGACACAAGCAATCTATACATGAAAGATGAAGAAGGTAAAGGTATCCTGTTGGCAAAAAAATTTGTGGATGATATTATTTTTGGTGGACAAGATGCTTTGTGTAAAAGATTTTCAAATGAAATGCAAAATGAATTTGAAATGAGCATGTTTGGTGAGATCAAATTCTTTGTTGGTTTACAAGTATATCAGATGAAGAAAGGAATTTTCATTACATAGTCTAAGTATGTTAATGAAATACTAAAAACTTTTGGGATGGAAGATTCTAGACCAATGAGTACTCCTATGGCTACTAGACAAAAGTTATCTAAGAATGATAATGCTAGAGAAGTGAACCAGACTTTGTACAAATCCATGATGGGAAAATTGTAGTGTTGTGCATAGTAGACCAGATATTGCACTAGCTGTTGGGATTGTGGCAAGATTCTCTGTCAATCCTAAGGAAACACACATGATGGCAATGAAAAGAATTATGAGATACTTGAAAGGGACTGCTGACTATGGGCTATATTACAAGAAGGATGAAAGATTTAAACGAAGATTATATACAGATGTTGATTGGGCAAGAAATGTAGATGATAGAAAGAGTACTAGTGGTGGAGCTTTCTTTCTTGGACAGAGCTTAGTCTCCTGGAGGAGCAAGAAACAAAATTACATTTCCCAATCTACTGTTGAAGTCGAGTATGTTGTTGTTGTAGTAAACTGTTCAAATCTGGTATGGATAAAACAATTGTTGGTAGGCATGAAAGAAGAAATCACTAAACCTGTTGTTATTTTCTATGACAACACAAGTGGTATCAACATTTCTAAGAATCCAGTGATGCATACTAAGACCAAGAACATAGCAATTAAGAATCACTACTTGAGAGAATTGGCACAAGATAAAGAAGTCCGAATGGAATATGTGAATACAAAGGAACAATTAGCAGACATATTCACTAAAGCTTTAACTAAAGAAGTACATGAGTATTTGAGAAGTCAATTAGGGGTTCTTCCCCTAACTGAGGCTACCTAGTTAGGCTAGGAGCATTGCATCAAATATGCTACAACAGAATATTTGACAGATTGATGTAGAAGATTGTCACACTTTAGGACTGGCCTAGAGTTGTGAAGAAGAGCAAAGACAAGGAATCAGTCATAAGCAAGATGATAGAGGGAGAAACACTAAGCTATATGGATAATATCTACATCTGATGGATGTATGTTTTAGTTGCTACTTTGGCATTTTTGTCAAAGAGGGAGATGAACTAAGATGATATAATAACACATGACACTGAAAGGAAAAGTAAGGAGATGATGAACTGAAATAAAGGATCAGGATAGAGGGAGATATGGATATTTTTGATGATCGCAGAAGTGACACTTATAGATTCTAAATTAGAATGAAGCTAAGGATATTACAAAAAAAAAATTCTGATGGATAGATAAGTTTTTGGATTGGTTGGTAATCCATGTGTTATTCAGGTGATATCATATGGTGCTTCCATCAATGCCAAAGAAGGAGATTGTTGGAAACTACAATTGAAGCAATTGTTGTGTTGTCATTGATGTCAAATCTTAGCTGATAAGACTGTTGCTACTTAGGAAAGTACTATATCTATTTGAGTTTTGCTAAGGGGATAGGCAAGGTTGATAACAATAGTACCTAAGGAAAGGTTGAGTTATCTTGATACTACAAAGTGTACTTGATTATGTGGTACAATAATGAGACAATGTATTATTTATCTTAGTAAGATTGAAGACTAAACTAGTAGGCTTGATTGAGAAAAAATGGAGAAATCATGTTCAAGATGAGTGATGTTAGTGTCAACCAAGTCAGTGTATGCTGAGCAAAATTCTAGTGTCAACCAAACATCAGTTAATTGCCGAGTAAGACAATATAAGTCAAGGAAAAAAATTTAGTAATGACCGAGCTTTCTACATGAAGACCAAGTAGTTGATCACAGTATTGACCGAGCATCAATATTTTTATATTTGAAGAGAATTCAAATTTGGAGCTGACATTGTTGAATTCTTGGATTATGTAAAACGTGTTGACTTTATTTATTGATTGTTTAAAAGATTGAATGCACTAAAAAACATTTTATTGTAAATCTTTAAGAGATTTGGGATGTTTTTAGAAACTGAGCCGAAGAACATAAAGTGGGTAGATTCAATGAATTTGACCTAACCCTAAGATCTACGAAGGAGATTGAGCAGAAAAAGATGAGTTAACCTAATTGAGGAAGTATTAAAGGAACCTAAGCATTAGGTATGTGTGTGCATGGGTGAACAGAGGATGCTAGAAGATCAGTAGATGTTATTGACTATATAAGCAGAAAAGGCTAAAGGAGAAGTGTGGTGATTTCTTGAAGAAAAGTTTTGAGCAGATCAAAGATGGAAATGGCAAAGTTTCAAAGTCAGTAAACCAGTATTTGTGTACGGAATTGGATATGATATTTGCAAAGTGAGTTGTATGTTTTTCAGATCAATACTGCTGCTACTTTCTAACCATTGTAACAGTCAAAATCCTTTTAACAGAGGTTGACCTAACAGTCATATGTTTAAATCCTTTGAACAAAGTTGCATTCTAATGGAATGTATATAAGTCCTATAACAAGGCTCATTTCTAACATAGTGATTGAAATCCTTTAACCGGGTCACACCTAACAGTGTGTATTCTAACCTTTGATAGGGTTGGCTTTTAACTGAGCTCACTTCAGAAGAGTGAAAATAATAGTAGCATGTTACAAAGTGGTTTTTCCTAGATTGGGTTTCCATTATAAATCCTAGTGTCAATGCAAAGTGAGTTGACCTAATAGTCATATGTTTTTCAGATTAATATTGCTGCTACTTTCTAACGGATATGATATTTGCAAAGTGAGTTGTATGTTTTTCAGATCAATACTGCTGCTACTTTCTAACCATTGTAATAGTCAAAATCCTTTTAACAGAGGTTGACCTAACAGTCATATGTTTAAATCCTTTGAACAAAGTTGCATTCTAATGGAATGCATATAAGTCCTATAACAAGGCTCATTTCTAACAAAGTGATTGAAATCCTTTAACCGGGTCACACCTAATAGTGTGTATTCTAACCTTTGACAGGGTTGGCTTTTAACTAAGCTCACTTCAGAAGAGTGAAAATAATAGTAGCATGTTACAAAGTGGTTTTTCCTAGATTGGGTTTCCATTATAAATCCTAGTGTCAATTCTTGTGTGAATGTTTTGGTTTAGACATTTATGTGTTTTACAAGTTAGATACAGTTGGGTAGTGGACTACAATGTTATATGTTTCTATTATTGAATCAGTGATGATCGGGTTGGTTTTGGTTGTTAGATCTGATTTAAAGAAAAAAATTAAAGTTTTTTTTATACATCTAGACCTGAGAACAATTGATTCACCCCCCCCCCCCTCTATTGTTCTAAATCATATTAACAGGATAGATCCTATATTCCCCTACATGCTCAATATCTCTCATTTCTTATATTTTGGTGAACATCATCCTTATATGTTACATTTTGGTGAACCTGACATACTTACCCCTTTTCTTTTATGGAATTATATGCCCTATTGTGTTTATGGTATTAGATCTTGCATGTATTAGAATTCTTTAATCTGTTTGCATCCCATATAAAATCAAAATATTTTGTGTTAGTTTAGTTCATTTTCAATAAATTGGTATATGATCTTTACTACCTTTAGTCCTACTTATAACATTCCAGTTAGAAGAATTCCTAGAATCATGGGTGCCTTTGATCCTGAGTCTTCTTCTCCTTTCCTTAGAATCCTAGATGATAATTTGATTATTCATGATTCCAATCCTACTATGGAGAAAAACTCTTCTCGCTCATCTCATAAAGAGGATGATATTTTAAGATTCCCTCCTGAACAAGTCCAAAAACTTTCAATCAGACTTGATAAAATGGGTAATTGGCTTATTCAAGAAAACCATAATCAACATTGTATTCAAGCTATAGAGGCTCTTAAGAAAGTTCTTCATGATAGTGATCAAGGTGTTAATCTCTTGCGTGGTATTACTCATCTTGTGCATTCAAATGTTAAATCTTTAGCTCAAGAAGCTCAAGATTTAGGATTCACTCCTCCTATCACTAGTGTGAAACCTTCTTCTATTTCTTTACCTAGTATTCCTACCTATACTCCTTCTTTGGTGACTACGGTAGTTCCCTATCTTCGTATAAGTGTTCCTCTTGTGTCCCTTCCTACATCAAAACCTTCCTATCATAGTGTTCCTTTAACTTATTCCAATCCTCTTCCAACTATGGTTCCAAGTGCTCCTCTAGTTTCATCTTCCATTCTTGTTGCTTCATACACTTTACCTAGTGTTTCTAATGTTTCTATGCCTCATATTTCCTCTAATGATTCAACAATCATCAGTTTAGCTCAAATTGTGTCATCTTTACAACAACAACTTGCATCGTTGACTCAAAACAAGTTTAGAATTCCTACATGTGACATGGGAAGTCCTTTGTCCCTAGACATCATCCGTACTCCCATTCTTGAACAAGTCGATATGCCTCAGCTTGAGAATTACAATGGAAAAGGAGACCCTGTTACTCATGTTAAAACATTTCAAATCCTTTATACTAATTATGCTCATGACCATAGGATTTTAGCTAAGTTGTTTTCTATAACTTTTCATGACAAACCCTTACAATGGTATTGTTGCTTGCCTCCTTATTCTTTTGACTCTTTTCCAAAACTTGCTAATTCTTTTATTCAACAATTTTAAAATAACATTAGCCCATGTCTTTGACTAATTTGATGCATTGTAAACAAAAAGCTAAGGAAAAATTAACTAAATTCATTGGTAGATTTAAGCATTTGCATGCTCAGATTTCTTATCATGTTCCTGATATGGATATTCAACGTATGTTTATCTCAAATTTATAAAAGGTTATTAGAGATAAGATTTTGCTTACTGAATTTACCTCTTTTCAACAACTTTGTGTAGTGCTTCATCATTATCAATTACAAATGAGTCAATTTGAGAGAAACACTCCAATGGATCCTGTTCCAATTGATAAGAGTGATGTTTCTCCTAATCCCAACAAATTTAAAAAATTCAACAATTATGTCAAGATAAATAAATAAGTGAATGTAGTTGTTGATCAAGTTGTTGTTGCATCCCACAATGCCACTTCTGCATCCATTTCTTTTCGATTAAATCATACATTTACTCCTCTCTCTGAATCTTTACATTCTATTATGAATAGGTTGTTAACTGCTAATATGATTACTTTACCTCTTATTCGACCTCTTTTACTTGCTACAGTAGCATCCAAATATTTTGATCCTAAAGCTTTTTTTCAATACCATCATCAGAATGGTCATGATACTGAGAAATGTTATTCTTTAAAACATAAGGTTCAAGACTTAATTGATTCTAATGCCTTATCTGTTGATAATCTTGATGGTAGTGGGAACAAATCTATCTCTCCTCCTAATTAGAATCTTCAAATCTATATGAATCCTTTACCTACACATGATACCAATACTATTGCTCAACCATCTTCTATGGATATTGTTTATGATGCAAAGATGGATGATCTTAATCACATTATTAATCAAGTGGAGCATGTTGTTCAGTCTATATCTCCACCTCAGCCTCAACCTCAGCTTCAATCTCAAGTTCAATCTCAACCTATACCAAAACCTAAGCCTAAATTGAAAACTCAACCTAAACCTTGAAAACAACCTAAGAATAAAAGATCTCAGGAACTTTTGATTACCTTTCATGATTTTGAGACTATTAAGGCTCCTGATGGTCCTCTTTACATTTATGCTAGGATTTCTCAAATTCCTACACATGGTTTTCTTGTTGATCCTACATCTCTAGTCAATGTTATTACTGAAGAAAATATTTTTATGAAAAACTTACAACATGATTCTTATGATACATCTGATGTGTGTATTCAAACTTGCAATGGTTTTCTTTATCCATCATTTAGTTCTATTGACTTGCCTATTAAACTTTGTGGAAAAATTGTGAACACTACCTTTATTGTTGTTCCTACTTCTAGTCAATTTCAAGTTAAGCTTGGTTTGTCATAGTTAAATTCCATGCATGTTGTTTCTTCTCCTATCCATAAGTGTCTTAAATTCATTCATGATGAAGAAGTGAAGATGGTTAATCATAGTTTATATCAACCTTCTAGGCCTAGGGATTGTGCTACCATTGATTTCTTTTGGCCTTCATTACCTAATTCATGTCCTTTTTGACCTGATAATATTTTATGTTCATATTTGTATGCAAATTAGTTGGATACTATTCTGAATGATGAATTAACTAATTAAAAGGTTAATGAATCTATCTAATAAGCAAACTACAATGAAGAATGCAATAACAAATGAAACCAAATTAACAATTTACCTTCACCTACAAATGTAGCTTATCTCCATTGTCCTCCTAGCCTTGATTTCTTGAAGATGTTGAGCTCTCAGATTTCCAAATGAAGCTCTTTCCCAAGATGATTCCAAAGTGTGGAGATTGAATGAAATGAGTGCACAACTAAAACTAGATTATGCAAATATGCTAAATGAAATGCAAATGATGGGATGATATTATGGATGCTTGATTGCTTGATTGCTTGAATGCTTGGATGCTTGAATGCTTATTCTCAAAAATACCTATTAGCTTTCAAATGGAAAATGAGGCTCCTTTTATAGAGTTTTGGAGGATCTAGGTCTAGGTGGCAGAATCCTACGGTTGAGAATGAAAGGTGGAAGATCCTAGGGCTAGAATTGACTTGGTTGAAGGAGTTGAGAGAAAGGGGGATGTAGTTGGAATGTGAGAGAAAGAATAGGGATGATGTTCCTCTCACATTGACATAGAGGAGAAGAAGGTGGAAGGGAAAGACACATGTCAAGTGTCTCACAAAGACCAAAGAGAGAAAGAGGGAGAGACCTTTTCCTCATGAGGACTCTTTGCACAAGTGTCCTATGAGTCACCCTTGAACCTTAGAGGTGGCTTGAGAAGCCCCTTAGGAATAGGGAATGTCTCTTGACTTGGTTGTTGAGAGGACAAGTGGTCATGAGACCAAGTCCTATGAGGCCACATAGCCCTTAAGAATAGGACATGTGTGGGTGAGGATAAATATGAATAAATAATTAATAATAATTATTTATCTTAGCCAAGGTGATGTGTTAGGTGACTAGGTGGATGAAGTGGACTAAGGGAATTAGTCATATTTAGGTGATTGTGTATTTAATTAAATCACTTTAATAGACTATTTAGAAGACTTAGGATATAGAATTAGACTATAGTGAATTTATTAAATAAATTGAATAATTTACTTAATAAATAGAAGAAACAAATATTAATTAAATAATAAATATTTAATTAATTTATCAAGTCAATAGTAATTAAATAATAAATATTTAATTAATTAATGAAGCCATTTTTAGGTGTATACATTTTGCCCCTCTTTGAAATAATGTGCTGGTCACATTGTTTCAAAGAAAAATCAAATATTTTTGCCCCTGCCCCAGACAATGTCTCAGATGACCTATGCATGCCCCTACCCCAGACAATATCTCAGATGACCTATGCATGCCCCCTTGAGAGATTGATTGACAAAAAAGGTTATGTGAATATTGTAAAAATAATTTTTTTTTTTTTTTGTTGTTTGTTTTTTTTTTGTTGTTTTTTTATGGGGTTGTTCAATCAATCTCACGAACGAACGGTAGAAAAGATGGAGGAAAATGGGCTAGAATGGAAGAAAAACATCAAGTAGGGTCCACACACCAAGCACATCAAGTCGACAAGCTATAAATACGGCGAAGGGGTCCACAATAGGCTCATTGTGCACACTTGTCACGTGGAGAGTAGAGCGCGAAAGAGAGAAGAGCAGAGCCACTAGGATGTCGTTCCCCTTGTCATATCACCACTTCGAGAGAGTCAGACGCTTCTAGTGACCACCTGATTTGGGTGAACTGGTAGGTGACTCGATCCTGCTTTGAAATTCCATGATTTGATGTATGTTAATGTAGAATTTTAGCATGTTTAGGGTAGATCAAATGATAGAATTAGATTAGAAAATTTGAGTTTTTGTAGTGGAAGATGAATGCGTAGTTGCACCACATCAATGCGCAGCAACTTGTGGCATTTGTGTAGAAACTTAGTTTTGCTGCGCATTCATTACGAATATTTGCACATTCATAATAGGATAATAGTAGTGTTGTGCAAGCATAAATTAAAAGTGTGCATAGATACTTGTTGCGCATGTGCTATGAAAAACTACACAAATGGTCAACAAAATGGTGCATATGTGTAAAGTTGCACAAATGTCGATAAATGTTGCGCAAATGTGGAAGAAATTTGCACATTAGTGACAACCTGCACAAATGTGTAAGAAAGATGCACATGCATGTTTAAATGTTGCGCATATGTTTTAGGTGGTAGAAGTTGGTCATAATAGATAGTCAATTTGGTCAAACTTGATGTCGATGAGCCGATTTGATCTGCCAGCGGTTGATTGTGATCGATTTGATCAAGATTGGAAACATTGTAGCATGTTCACTAGTTAGCCAGTCTGAAATAGACAATTGATAGAATCATCTATTAAAACACGTGATAAACATGTTTGAAATTGATATGATAGGATAGATAGATTGATAGATCAGTTTATCAAAATCTGATAGGTTGATTGTTGTTGACTTAAATAGGAAGATATCACAGATGTTCTGATGTCACGAGAGAGATATCTCATCACACAGAACCTGAGACTAGCATTATAGGAGGTAGAGAGACTGGTGATAAGAGTGTCGGGACTTTACTATGTGATTTACACGCCTGAGATTTAGGTGAATCTAAGCATGATGACCGCATTAGCTGAGAGATGGCACTCAGAGATGATTACTTTCCATCTTTCGACAGGGGAGATGACAATGACACTAGAGGATGTATATTGCATCCTCTGGCTTCCCATCATAGGAGATTTAGTATAGTACGATCGACATGGCAGAGTCATAGAGTGCAGAGCCATCTTTGGTGATGATGACATAGAGGATGGGGAGATTAGCTGGGAGGACATGGTCGACTTATATGACCCTCTTCCAATGGTTCTAGCAAGTGTGATTGGGGGATTCATATGCCCGGATCAGAGGTCACATGGATTTGTAGTTGGGTGGGGTCAGACATTATAGTGGGTGATGGAGGGGACCTAATTTGCTTGGGGGGTGTGTTTATTAGCACACCTATACCATGATTTACATCAGGTGGTGTACCATGGGAGTGCATCTCTATCAGCAGGGGTGACACTGCTCCATGTTTGGGCATGGGAGCATATTGCAGTGATGAGACCATTGGCTATTAGATTCTGAGGTGTAGGACAGCCCTATATTCATTTGTACTCCTCATTTTTGTCTTAGGCAAAATTGGGACATTTAGAGTTTTGGTGCTACACTTTTGACACACTAGACATAGTGACATGGAGACCCTACTTAGGGTGTGAGCCATGGGATGATGAGTGGCAGCTTAGTTTTTGTTTTGAGGCATGATGGCTGATAGGGTGGATGCCCTTTATTATTGAGAGATAGCTGGTTAGTCAGGTTCTGCAATAGTTTGGCAGGATACAGGGTATGCCCCAGGGAGTGACTGAGTTTGCATGGACACATCAGGAGAGATGGGATTGGGGGCCCATGGCATCATTTGATGTTGCACAGCAGGAGTTTTTGGATGCACCATACTAGGCATGGTCCACGAGACAGACAGTGGTGGACCCTAGGATGACTACGGATTTAGAGCAATTTTTGAGAGACCATCCTATGCCACGGATTATAGATTCAGTAGCGAGACCTCTAGAGAGAGATCCAGTAGATAGACATCAGGGGAGGTGATGAGGTTGAGATAGGAGGGGATGAGGGAGAGGAGGAGATGGAGGTGGAGATGGAGGTGGTGGAGATGGTGGTGGAGATGGAGGTGGTGGAGATGGAGGGAGAGTTGGCCCACAGATGAGGGGAGGTGGAGTGAGGCAGAGGGGACAGGGATGAAGATAGCCTCCAGCACAGCCAACATAGCCAGCTGTAGGAGCACCATTATAGGTACCAATCACATAGGTACAGAGACCAATGGCTACAGTATAGATACCAGTTGTTGCAGTACAGGAACAGGCACAGGGGCAGGCACAGGATGAGGTAGACATTCTATTGGCCTAGGTTGATGTGGCACAGGGTGGTAGACAAGATGAGCCAGATGTGGAGATGCCAAATATACAAGCACAGGATGAGTAGGCAGACATGGACATCAGGGGACAGGATCCCTATTTACATAGAGATGTTACGGAGGAGGAGCCTGATATTGACGCATTGCTAGTCTGACTAGCAGTTATCCAGGTAGAGGCAGACCGGGTTCCAGGTCTAGAGAGATAGATTGAGATGATGGGCAAACAGATGGATGTGCTACAGGCAGAGAGAGATTTAGCTATTGAGAGACTCGAGGAGTCAAAGATGCTTCTAGATGAGTTACAGAGGATAGAGGACCTAGGTCCCCATGGGGATATCATGAGAGCCATGATACATGCCGGGAAGGAGATATCCTACTGGCGAGAGGCATATAGATAGGCAGTCCCAAGAGATCAGTGGATCGGGAGCTATAGAGAGAGCTCAGTTAGCATCAGATCAACAACATATGAGTGACAGGCACCAGCTGGCCATGGAGGGGTATCATCATGTCCTCCCAGAGCACTGATAGGTTCAAGAAGTCAGGGTGGATGCTCAGCATTAGTGAGTGTAGCAGCACAAGGCCACATTGCATCCCGTAGACAGTGACAGACAGAGTCTGGAGGCAGTGGTTCATATATTTTGAGAGATCATTGTATACACTATTGTATCATTATGATTCATTGTATTATTATATTTTGACTTGACATACACTGACTATGGACACATTGTTATTGATTTATATCATTGGACATTCAGATATTTTTGTTGTTTGATGATTTATATACATGTGCGTACTGACATATGCAGGATGTGATGATGTACTTTCATATGCATAAAATGTATGTCATAGAATGCAAAATGATTTATATTGTTAATGCTTAATGGTTAATAATCATATGATGGTGATATAAATGCATGTCTTAAATGAGTTTACTAATACTATGTGATTATCAATGCAATATTTGTGATGAACAATAAATGAAATGATAGCTATAATCAATGACCAAATTATATATAAATGAACACTCCTAATGAAGATAACATATGTCTCTAAATGATTTAAGTGTTAAATGAAAAAATTCATAATATGTTTGGTTGTCCAAATGTCCTCAACTTAAATATCAATGTATCTAACATAAGAAGAATAGACTAAGAGAACAGATAACCTAATAAGAAAGGTAACCTATAAATCTCTATAAAAGGAGCACTGATATGTAAGTCATGAACTGTGTAAATGAAATGCAATATGAAAGGAATGTATCTCCACAACTGTAGGTAACATCTTAGAACTTCATAATAACTGGAACTTGAGTTTCATCATTGAGCTGGTTATGTTGCAAGAAAATGCAAGCATCATGGTATAATTAAACCAGGATGACCTGAGCACTTCTTGCATGGAGTTTAATATTGAAAACTTGACAAGCATCTAGGTATAATTGAACCGAGATGACCTAAGTTTCATTCACATAACAAACAAGGAATATTTCCCCCCTCCATCAGGGAACAAATATTTGGAGTTGAGGTATGTGATGGCGTATCACCATAAATAGCATTTGTTAGAACAACATGATTTGTATGTTGTCCATACTATGAAATGGACGAAGGTACTTATACACAAACACCCCAATTACTTGTTCCTTTGATTTGATCGAAAAATACCCCACAAATAGAAATCAAAGAAAATATCATGCCCCATCCCGGCTATTCTAATCAAGGACATATGAGAGTTACAAAATCATGTCAAAGATATCCCAGACTAGCATAGGAAACATGATAACAATGAAATCTAGATATGAATGCATAAGTTATAACAAATCATTCTAACATGCCTACCATGAATATACATTTCTTTTGCCAAAAAGATTGATTTAGGATATGTTGATCAATTCAAGTGATGATGTATAGTCAAGATGTATAGATAAGAAGTCACAATTCGAAAGATAGATCATAGATTCTAATTCAGCATGAAGATACCATTGTGAAAGAACATTTGATTGTGTTTGCCTTGCCTGGTGAAAATAACTCCATTATGTCCTCTAAGAGTCATGACTATCATAGATCCACTTCCCAAACTAGGTCGAGGACATGCCCCCAGTGAGGTGATGGAATAACTTATTATGGGTGAAGAAAGACGCAACAAGACTAGGATGAAGACCATGACAAAAGATCAAGCTATGATGGGATTTTATTACGGATAGATACAATGGATGGTGTACGAACTAGCCATTTTATTATGATATATACATGGTGGGGACAAGGATTGAATAACTATTTTATTGTGGATATATACAATGAACGGACACACTAAAAGAATCCTAATAGATAGAGGAGCTAACTTATCACACATAGCACCTGTTTCCAAGTTTTCACCATATGCTTTTATTGCAGTTTTTCTTTTGATTTTGTGATTTTTTTGTATTTTTTATTATTTTTTATTTACAGAATATATATACAACCTATATACATGCCCCTTGCATTGGGATTTCAAGGATAAAACTTCTTGAGATGGATACTATTAAGAGGCTCATCCAAGGGATCCCCTTCAGGTGTAGATAACTGATAAGCTCCAGAACCATAGACTACTGTGATCACAAAAGGTCCTAACCAATTAGGTTTGAACTTACCCTTCTTTTCATGGTGTTGTTGATCCTTTGGATTTTCTCGAAGGACTAAGTCACCCAACTGAAAGTCTCTGATCTTTACCTTATTGTTGTACTGATAGGATAGATGCTACTAATAAACTTTCAAATGATCATAGGCCCGCTGATGGCGTTCATATAGAAGTTCCAATTCAGTCAAGCATGTAACTCTATACTCTTCATCAGGAATTAAATCTTTAAGAGTAACACGAAGTGAAGGCAACTCGACCTCAAGGGGCAGGACCACTTCAAATCCATAGACAAGGGAGTATGGAGTGGCTCTAGTAGGAGTACGGATGGAGGTGCGGTAAGCCCATAAGGCAGGATTAAGTTGAAGATGCCAATCACAGCCAGCGTCATTGACAGTCTTTTGTAGGATTTTAACAATTGTTTTGTTTGACACCTCAGCTTGGCCGTTTCCTTGAGGATAGTAGATGGTGGAATAGTTGTGGGTGATATGAAATTTGGCGCATAGTTCAGCCATGTCCTAATTTTGGAACTGTTTCCCATGATCAGTAATGAGATACATAGGTATACCATATCTGCAGATGATATAGTTTAAGATAAACATGGATATTTGTTTCCCTGTGGTGGTAATCAATGGAATGGCCTCAATCCATTTAGTGAAGTATTCTATGGCAGCGAGGATCCATTTGTGACCATTGGAAGATGGAGGATTAATAGCACCCATGAGGTCGAGTCCCCACCGACTGAATGGAAAAGTAGTTGTAAAAGGATGTAACTCTTGTCCTGGAGCATGGATAAGGTTTCCATGTATCTGACATTTCTTGCATGCCCTAGCAAAATGAAAGGAATCTGCTTCCATGGTAGGCCAATAATAACCCAGACACATGAGTTTCTTAGCCAAAGAGGGACCACTCGAATGTGTCCCACAAATACCTTCATGTACATCCCATAAGGAAAGTTGATCTTCATCATGTTCAAGACATCGCAAGAGAGTACCATCAAAACCTCACTGATAAAGGGTGTCGGATATTAAAATATAGCAGGAGGTTTAGTGGAGAAAAGTTCATTTTTTATTGCGGGATAGGTCAGGAGGTAAAGTGTTATCTTTGAGGTAAGAATAGATCTTTCCATAGGTTGGGGAGTCATGTCCAATCAGATGACATATAATACTCATATCAGGATCATCATATGTAGGACAAGTCATGGATTCCACCAAGAATTCAAAATGGGCCTTCGTATCTTCTATATCAAATAAAGAAGCAATCATTGCCATGGCATTAGCAACCTTGTTTTCATGCTGAGGAATCTGCTCAAAAGTGATGATAGAGAAATACTTTTTAAAATCATCCACCATACGTTTATATGGCAATAACTTCTCATCTTTGGTCTAGTAATCATCATTAACCTGGTTAACAATCAGCTGAGAATCTCCGTAGACATTTATTTCAAATACATTCCATTGTAAAGCCATTTTTAACCCAATCAGCAAACCCTCATATTCTGCTATATTATTAGTGCAAGGAAATAACAACTTGAAAGATTTCAGAATAGTGTATCCTTGTGGCGTGATAAAAAGTATACCAGCTCCTGAACCCTATTGAGTGTATGAGCCATCAAAGTATAATTTCCATGTTTGTGTAGACAAAGCTAAGATATGAGCATCAAGAAAATCTATGTGTATAGGGTGGTCATCCATTAATGGAGCATCAACTAGTTGATCTGTGATCACTTGACCTTTGATAGCCTTTTAATCTACATATTCAATATCAAACTCACTAAGTAGCATGACCCACTTAGCCAACCTGCCTGTCAATGTAGTCTTGCTTAACAAATACTTTAAAGGATCAATCTTTGCAATAAGCTGAGTAGAATGTGACAACATGTAATGTCACCACTTCTATGAAGCAAAGACAATAGCCAGACAAGCTCTTTCAATAGGGGAATAGTTTAACTCATATCCCACTAGATTGTGACTGATGTAGTAGATGGCTTTTTCTTTTCCTTCATGATCTTGCTAAGTGAGAAGAGCACCTAGTGAGGCTGTCATGGCTGAAATGTAGAGCAAGAGTGGCTTGCTGGGAATTGGTGACATCAGAGTTGGAGGATTCACTAGATACTGCTTGATTTTGTTGAAAGCTTCCTCACACTTATCATCCCATTGGAATAAGATATTTTTATGCAGCAAATGTTGAAAGGGATGACTGTGATCTGCTAGTTGAGAAACAAATCTTTGGATGGATTGTAGATGCCCCTGTAAAGATCTTAGCTGAATGATGTTAGTGGGGGAAGCCATCTCCAATATTGCTTTAACCTTTTCTAGATCTACTTCAATTCCTTTAGCTGAGACAATGTACCCTAACAATTTGCCAGATGTGACCCCGAATGCACATTTCTTTGGATTGAGTCGAATCTGATATTTTTCCATCCGGGTGAATATTTTATCTAACACTCTCAAATGACCAACTCTGTCTTTGGATTTTGCTAAAATGTCGTCAACATAATCTTCCATGATGGTATGCATCATGTCATGGAAGATCATGGTCATGGCTCTTTGGTAAGTTGCTCCAGCATTTTTGAGGCCAAAAGGCATTACATTCCAGCAGTATGTACCCCATGGACAAGTAAAAGCAGTTTTTTCCTGGTCTTCTGGCACAATCTTGATTTGGTTATAGCCAAAAAATCCATCCATTAATGATAACATCTCATGCCCAGCTGTTAGGTCAACAATCATATCAATATTTGGCAAAGGGAAGTCATCTTTCGGACAAGCTTTATTAAGATCTCGAAAATCAATACAAATCCTGATAGACTTGTTTGGTTTTAAAACTGGAACAATATTTGAAATCCACTCAGCATAGTCAATAGCTCAAATGAATCCAACATCTAGGAGCTTCTTCAATTCTGCTTTCACCATTAGAGCAATGTGAGGATGCATTTTGCGGAGCTTCTTTTTAACTAGTTTTACACCTGGTTTGATAGATAAATGATGCATAATGAGATTGGGGTCCAAACCAGGCATATCAGCATAGGACCAAGCAAAGTTGATTTGTCATTCTCTGAAGAATTTTGCAAAAGCTTCTTTCTCTAATTCTGTCAAGGATGCTGCTACCTTGAGGATGCGTGGAGCCTCCTCTATTCCAATGTTAAGTGGTACTGTTGGTTCTATAAGAATGGAAGATTGCTCTCGATCTAGATAGTTGGGAAGAGTGTCAATCCTTCCATCGTCAGGTGCCTCAGAGAGGTTTTCACCATCAGATGCATCTTGTCTTTTTACTATTTTTGGATCTAATACTACCACTGAGTGGTTTTCACCATTAGATCTGCTGATTATTTTTATATTTTTTATGACTGGAAGGATTGGCACTCTCTCCAAAATAGGCCATGTCATTGAGTTCTATCAGAAATCCTAACTTGTGATCCCCTGGTGGAAAATGATCCCTGATACCAAGATAATTAATAATCATGTCATCATTATGGAAGACATCAAGTTCGGGGTGATCAAGAGAATCCCAATCAATAAGGTCAGGACAAACAAGGGGTAGTGGATCATTTGGGTTGGTTTCAAAAGTAGAGATGGTATTGATGGAAAAGTTGTCAAGGTTTATGATAGTATTAGCAAGGTCTATTTCCATACTCTCATCCAAATCATCTGTCACAAGATAACGCTCACTTCACTCATGATCAACACAAGTAGTATTAGGCAGGACTAATCCTAGTGAGTCACTCATTGAACTCTCACCCTCATGGTAATCGTTACTATATTGATGGACAACATCGACTCCTATTTCTTCAGTACCATCAGATAAGGAATCTCATTCATAATCATTAGAATTAGAATCATCATTATCTTCAAGTCTATCAATGATTCTTTGAGCTATCCTTTGTTTCTCTGGATCTACATACATACCATGCTTTCTGAATTGTAAGGCAGGAGCTTTAGATGTCTCATGAAAAGGTGGCATTTTTGCTTTTCCTTTTGTTTCTTGTGGTCCTTCTCCTTTATATCCTAATCCTGTAGTGTCTCTTTGATAATTAGGATTTTGCAAAATTGGTTTTATAACACCTTCTCTTTGTAACCCTAGAGGTCCAGCACCTTGATATCCCATCTTTTGTAGCAAAGTATACCATTTTCCATAGACATCAGGTGATATATAATCATGTTTAATATCCTCTTCAATCTTCTATGTCTTAAGCCAATAATTTGCATTACGCTCAGCTGCCTCTTTGGATATTGTGCCCCCACTTATAAATGTGTTATAAAAAAATGTGGAAGGGGGTTCTAATTGTTGTTTAGTGATCAAAGACCTACCATATGATTTAGGAGATAAAGGTAACTTAGTGATACAAAGAGCTTGACCTAAAGTATATTCTCCCATACTTCTTTCTTTGATATCTATCTTGATCCCATCTGATTTAGAAGTTGATGCTATATTACTAGGGTCACTAGGTGTAGTTGCAGAAGATCCAGTACGATTATTGGGAACCAAAGAATCAAAAATCTTCACATTGATACAATATTGGAAATGATTGGAATCTCCTTTGATAGTGATCTCCTGACCATTGTGAGGGAATTTTATACATTGATGATAAGTTGATGGCACAGCTTGCATGGAATGAATCCATGGCCTTCCCAAAAGAATATTATAAGCAAGATCCATGTCTAGAACTTGACAAGATACATCTTTGACAATAGGACCAATACTAATTGGAAGAACAAAGGACCCCTTGGATGATCGCTCTTCCTCATCATAGGCTTTTATTGTGATTTTCTTTTTTAGATCAATGACATTCTTAGAAAATCCCAATGCAAGGACTAGCTTTAACATGCAGATATTCAAACCAGCTCCCCCATCTATTAATACTCTTTTAATCTTGTGATTCTGGACAAGGACTTCGATATGTAAAGGAGCATTATGAGGTTGGGTGATGGCTAAATCATCATTTTCAGTAAAGGACAAATAATGTGGGGTTGTTAAATGGCCCACCATAGCTTGAAATTGATCAGGATCTAGAGTTGTTGGAACCTGGGTCTCTAAGAGAGATTTTTCAAGGATATCTTTGTGAGATGGAGAAAGACGCAAAATCTCTAAGATGGATATCTGGGCCAGTGTCTTTTTGAGCTATTCCAAAAGATTATACTGGTTGGAAGTATTGGGTATGGTCTTTGGGACATAAACGGATTTGTTCTGAGTAGTGCTTGGTTTAGACTGGACTCCTTGGAGAGTAACTTTGGCTTGAGCATGAGTAGTAGCATGGATTGGTTGACTCTCTGATTTTCCCTTTATGGTAATAACATTGGCATAATATGCAGAAGGATGACAGTCAGAAATGTTACCAACATATCTATAGGGTGTGTTATTATAATTGGCTTGTTTGTCACCCTTATTGTTGGAAGAACCTCCTTTTTCATGCTCAGGAAGTGGATCTTTGAAGGCTGTATGTGATTCATTCAAGACATGTCCGTCAACACTAATTTCACCACTTTTGATTAAGTCTTGGATCACATTTTTAAGCCGTTGGCATTCATTGGTTATATGTCCTCTTCCTCTGTGGAATTCACAATAATCATTTCCATTCCACCAAGAAGGCTTCACTCTAGGTTCATAATCTTTCGGTTTAGGAAGCGTGATGAGTTTCTTGGTGATTAACTTCCGTAATGCTGATTCAAGAGATTCCCCTAAAGGAGTAAAGTTTCTTTGAGGTGAGATAAAAGGAAATCTTGGTTTAGGTGAATCCTTGGTGGTAGTTTGACTTGCTGACTGATTGTTGTATGTAGCTTGAGTAGCATTGGTCGTACTTGAGAGATTTAGAAGAGGTTTTGTCGGTTGGACATTACGATTATCAACAATTTCGTCATTGACAATGTTTTTGTTTTTATTCCAATATTTCAATTTGTCATTGTTGGAATTGGAATTATAAGTGTTGGAATTCAAATTTGTGGATCCAGCATTGTCTTTGGAATAAAGTTTTATCTCACCTTTTGGAACCATGGCTTCCTCAATCTTGATACCATTTTCTATGAGCTTATTGAAATTTGGTGGACATTGCAATTGTAACCTATAACTCATTTCTGGTGTAAGGTTATGCACAAAAATATCCATCTTTTCTTGTTCAGGAATTGTTCGTGGATATTTAGAAAACAATTGATGCCATCTTTGCAAAAAATAAAGGAAAGGTTCTCCATTCTTTTGATGTGCATTGCAAAGATCAAGCATAGTGACCTCATGTTTGATGTTATATGAATAATGAGTCACAAATTTGTCAAGAAGCTCATTGAAAGATTTGATGCTGGGGGGAATTTTGGAGAACCATTCCATGGCTTTTCCTCCTAAACTTCACGGAAATAGTCACATAAGATAAGTGTCATTGTGAGCGACTTCAATACAAGCAGCACAAAACTCACGAATATGGTCTTGTGGATCCGAATTCCATTTGTATTTGTCAAATTTTGGTACCTCAAAATGAGGAGGGAATGGAATCATTGCTAAATTCTTATCAAAAGGATAAGGACATATATCATCCAAAGAATACTTCTTAGTTGATGATCCAGTTTGGATATCATGAATTTGTTGTTGAAGCATCTGGATTTGTTGTAGGACGGGATCCAAAGATAATGTGTTTCCTTGCAGGTTTTGGGAAACATTATACTATTGAGTATGTTGAGGATCATTGGATTGCTAATTATTTTGAAAAGCATTTTGTTGTTGATCACTATGGGACGCATTGGATTGTTGATTGATTTGAGAAACATTGGATTGTTGATTGATTTCCTTTGCTCCATGAGGATCTTGAGAACCTTTAAGGATATCTTGATTTTTTGTAGGGGTTGGTTCTCTAAGATTTGTAACATTAAAATCACTTGGTAACTTAGCTCCTTATTGAGCAAGCATGAGGAAATACATCTCTTTATCCAAGCCTATGAGTCATTCCATGACTTGTAAGAATTTAAGATCTTATGCAGCATCCCTAAGTTCCTCATCAGTAGGTTCGTCATCAAATGTGAGAGGATTAGTTTTCTTAGGAGGCTATTTGGGATAAGGATTCTCATCATTGCTGTTATTGCCTTCCATTTTGTCTAGGGATTCTGGATTAATAGGTTGTTTGAGTTTCTGAGATCAAGTTTGAACCATAAAATGGATGAAATTGATTGCGGAAAAGAAAGATTCTTGATAAAAAGATATGGAGAATGATTGGTAGAAAAGATATGATAAGTATTGAAAATTGGGGTCAAGAAACAATAATCTAAGTAAGCTTGATAGTTAAGGATGATATATCCTAATATGATAAGCTCACCAAGATCGAAGACTGATAGATAAGGTAAATCTTCAACACTACACTGAAAATCTTAAGATTGGAAGAAAGTGACTTGTTGATTCTTGAGAAGAAAATGATGATGGAAAATGATGAAAGTGGTCAAATTAGAAATTAGAGATCTATGTAATGTAACTATTTTTCCAGAATCTTACTGAAGATGAAAATGGGTATTTGAAAAAGTGATTTTGAAATTCCAAAAGCCTGTGGGAATGCTCTCTATTGTAAATGTGCAACAACAAATGCGCAGGACAGTGTGATATATGCACAGTAAAATGAAACAAATGCGCAGTAAATTTTGACAGATGCACACTGATAAATGTAAATGCGCAGTAACCTAAATCGTATGCGCAACAATTTTGGATGTATGTGCAGGTTGTCAAATTTTGGTGATTTTACTGTTTTGATGATGGGGAATTTTTTTTGTTTTTGTTTTTTTGATGTTTTCTAGTTTTTGGAAAAGTAAAAATGCATAAACACACACACGCAAGACAAAGATGATTTTAATCTAATTTAATCTAGTATGAATGCACAAACATGCTTACAATCCTAAGGTTGGCAAGGACGATATCTACTGAATCCCCACTAGGATAATAAAATCTAGCCACGAAAATCCACAGCGGACAGCCTAGGAACTTGGAGGCATGGGCTCCTCCTTACAGAGCACTCACTTCTCAGGCACACCAAGTTCTGAATTCAATGGGTCATTACTTCCCAAAGAACAGCTATCTCTACTATGAACCATGAGTAATGTGGGGTGTCTTCACGAGCTTGGGTGACTCCTTGAGCTAGCAGATAGAAGATTTTTGGCCACTAAACAAAAGTTTGTAGTAAGGACATCCATTCAGGTGGTTGTGATCAAGTCATTTTCCCAATTAAGGGGGCTCTCCCAATCCTTTCAAAGCAAGGCTTTCACCTCTACTAAGTAGGACTTTAACGCACCACTGGGGTACTGGAGGAGATTTTGGTTGCCACAATGAATTCACACCCTTCTAATGTGAGACTAATCACACTAGCATTTTTTATATACTGGTTTGGAAGGGCTTGGCTTTAGCCTGTTACCGGTTGGGTCATTCCTTGGGGTGAGTACCTCTTTTCCCACCAAAGACCGCCCTCTAAAAATTATAACAATTTCTCTTACACCCAAGGTCCACGAATGGCGAGGGGAGAGGATACGTTGTTATAATTTTGGAATTACAATTATGTTATTAAGCAAAACACAATAGACACTTAACTCTAGGCTAAGGAAAATACACAAAGCAAAAACATGTCATATTTTAAGCCCAAATGAGATTATATTCTATTTTGCAAACCCCTTGGCAATCTACAAATCAAATTGTTAGAAAAATGTTTTTAGCAATGGGATCTTCAAAAATTCATGTCCTGCAAAACAGCCTAAAAAAAAACTACCAGAACGAACAGACACTTGTCAAAATGTTAGTTAAAAACAAATCTAATAGAAAATTGGATTTTTCTACAGAAATTGATAAATGCGTAGAATAGTGATATAAATGCATAGTAAATATGGATGTATGCACAGGAATGATGTATGCATGAAATAGTTTAATGAATGCGCAGCCTAGTGGAATGTATGCGCAGTAACTATGGATGCACAATGAAAATTGATAAATGCACAGGAACAGCGAACAAATGCGTAGCAATTATAACAGAGAGGAAAATAGATGAAAATTTTATGCCAGAGAATGGATGCGCAACTGAAATGAACAGATGTGCAAGAATCGTGGACGAATGCGCAGAAATAACCTATAGAAAAACTTGCACATGGAAAACTAAAAACTAAAAGTGAAAATCCCAGTTGGGCCCTCCTTCTAGCACCAAAAATGTATGCAAATTAGTTAGATACTATTCTGAATGATGAATTAACTAATTAAAAGGTTAATAAATCTATCTAATAAGAAAACTACAATGAAGAATGCAATAACAAATGAAACCAAATTAACAATTTACCTTCACCTACAAATGCAACTTGTCTCCATTGTCCTCCTAGCCTTGATTTCTTGAAGATGTTGAGCTCTCAGATTTCCAAATGAAGCTCTTTCCCAAGATGATTCCAAAGTGTGGAGATTGAATGAAATGAGTGCACAACTAAAACTAGATTATGAAAATATGGTGGATGAAATGCAAATGATGGGATGATAATATGGATGCTTGATTGCTTGATTGCTTGAATGCTTGGATGCTTTAATGCTTATTCTCAAAAATACCTATTAGCTTTCAAATGGAAAATGAGGCTCCTTTTATAGAGTTTTGGAGGATCTAGGTCTAGGTGGTAGAATCTTACGGTTGAGAATGAAAGGTGGAAGATCCTAGGGCTAAAATTGACTTGGTTGAAGGAGTTGAGAGAAAGGGGGATGTAGTTGGAATGTGAGAGAAAGAATAG
Source organism: Chamaecyparis obtusa (assembly GCA_027943335.1). Classification (NCBI taxonomy): domain Eukaryota; kingdom Viridiplantae; phylum Streptophyta; class Pinopsida; order Cupressales; family Cupressaceae; genus Chamaecyparis; species Chamaecyparis obtusa. The sequence continues at coordinate 582,462 of BSBK01003034.1, forward strand.
GGATGATTTTCCTCTCACATTGACATAGAGGAGAAGAAGGTGGAAGGGAAAGACACATGTCAAGTGTCTCACAAAGACCAAAGAGAGAAAGAGGGAGAGACCTTTTCCTCATGAGGACTCTTTGCACAAGTGTCCTATGAGTCACCCTTGACCCTTAGAGGTGGCTTGAGAAGCCCCTTAGGAATAGGGAATGTCTCTTGACTTGGTTGTTGAGAGGACAAGTGGTCATGAGACCAAGTCCTATGAGGCCACATAGCCCTTAAGAATAGGACATGTGTGGGTGAGGATAAATATGATTAAATAATTAATAATAATTATTTATCTTAGCCAAGGTGATGTGTTAGGTGACTAGGTGGATGAAGTGGACTAAGGGAATTAGTCATATTTAGGTGATTGTGTATTTAATTAAATCACTTTAATAGACTATTTAGAAGACTTAGGATATAGAATTAGACTATAGTGAATTTATTAAATAAATTGAATAATTTACTTAATAAATAGAAGAAACAAATATTAATTAAATAATAAATATTTAATTAATTTATCAAGTCAATAGTAATTAAATAATAAATATTTAATTAATTAATGAAGCCATTTTTAGGTGTATACAATATCAAGCCTATAAGCATCATAAGATTGTCAAGTTAAGCATGCCTCCACTAGATCTTAATTGTGGTATTTTTGCTACACCTTCCATACCTCCTTTATCCATGGCTTCTAGTTTTTTTAATCAAGCTCCTAGTGTTTCTTCTCACTCTATTGAGAATCCTACTAATCCTCCTATTGAAGTTGTGAAGGATCCGATAGTTGTTCCTCTTAATTCTCAACCTATTTCAAACAAGACAAAATGTAATCAATCTGCTAATGAATGTAGTAAAAAATATCATGCTCAAGAAAAGGATCATGCTTCTGTTATTGAAAGTTCTTTATCTTCTTTTGAAAAACCTATGCATGATGTGTTATAAGAAGTTACTACTAATAATGATGTTAAAATGCAAGATTATGATGATTCTATTCGTATCTTAGATCCTATATTGATTAATTTAGATGAAGAAGATACGCTCGATGATACTAATGATATTAATGATGAATATGAGACTATTGACATTGACATTGATTTACCTAATATGCTTTCATCACAATTGACACTTACACCTACTATCAAACATTATGATTCTCAAGAGGATCCTTGTCTAGAACTAGCTATCATTCCTACTATGTTGGATATAGTCCCTCTTGCAAGTTACCCACCTTCTCTAAATGATATAGAATGAGATGAGGAGAGTAGGTGACATGCTTTATTGGCTTGTCCTTTATGGTAGCTTTCTATGTTTTCCTATTGTACTGTGCTTCTCCCATGATGTGTTTCCTAAATGTTGTTAGATTCTTTTATACTACCCTTGTTTCTTTCTTGGTGCAAGGTGATAAAGGAATCGAACCCATTGTATAATTCCTTTATCTGTATCTTTATTCTTCTATATGTTGTTTCATGTTATGTTGTACTTGTTCTATTGTTCATAAATGTTTCCTTGTATAGTCCACTTGGTTTCATGACTTGGTAGCACTGATTCTTTTTGGTCTCCATGTTGTGGTCTGAAAAGACTCTTCTTTGTAACTCTTATGTGTTCTTTCCTCCATTGTGATTGAAGTTCTACTTTCTTTGGGGAATGGTGTCAATTCATTTGCAATAATATCATATATATATTATCTTATGATCATACTGACCCCATGGTAGGTAGATCCCTTCTATTTTCTTTGTATGTTTATGTGGTATTTCCCTTGATTTGTCTTTGTTTGGGGGCATCTCATAGTGGAGACGTAATCAGTGGAGTTATTTATGTTTTTGTTAAAGCCATTTCTCCTATTAAAGTGTTAGAAATGACTTTAACATGGGGGCATACACTTTGCTCACCTGTTGCACACATGCACTTTCAATATACACACATTTTTAAGGCACTTCTTTCCCTTTATGGATTAGTGACTAGTCCTTAAAGTATGGATTTTTATTTTGGATCTCTTGATCCATCCAGTTTCAAATTTTGTGATCCCTTAAGGTTGAAGGTGTCCTTAAGATTGGATCTCTTTTTCTTTTAGGTTTTTCTCCTATGGAATAGAATATTCCTAAGGGTGAATCCTTGATGGGTTGACTAGTGAGTACCCACATTCACTAGGCAGTTCAATTCCATCTTTCCAGTTGCATTGTTTCCTTGTGTGGTTCACAATGGGACATAAGTCCTCATTGAGAAAGGTAATCACACTCTTTCTTTCTCTCTCTATTCTAGAGTTTTATCTCTTATTTTAATCTTGGAGTTGACAAAGACGTAAGTCCTTGGGGGCTTGAGACTTTCTTTTGTCCATTTGATTTCAATAAGAGTATCTTTTCATTATGATCTCCTTTACCAAGAGTTTGCGTTGAGTCCATACTCTTGCTAAAGTGGGGGCTAAATGTATCATCAAAAAATAGAAGCACTTCCATTTATGATAGGTTTAGCCCCCTAAGTAAGTGGTCTAGGGTCATTTCAAGTGCCTTGAATAGGTCTTTGTATGGATCTGGTTGTTTTCCCCTATTCTGCTTCTTCCATCATTTTCCAGCCTTTTTCTAGCACTTGGTCCTATGAACCTAAGACCTATGACCCCATGGTCAAGGTTGACCTTCTGGGTCAAGGTTGACCTCAACTCTTACCTAGGTCAGAGTTGACCTCAACCCTGACCCTGGGTCCAAATTTCAAGTTCCAGAGGTTTCAGGGTGTCGGGCTTCGAAAAAAGATTATTTCTTGCTTCCGAGTTGGCTGTTTTGGATTTTAGAATGGTAAACTCTTAAATTGTATTTAATCTAGGTCCATTTCTAAAGGATTAAGGCCTCATTGGAATTGAATTCCCCAAGGTGGCCCCTCTAGAAGATTGTGCCCTAGATCACTATAAAAGGAAGCCTTCCTCCTCTCATTTTCACCAAGCAACTTTGTGAACATCCACTTTTCATGATCAAGCCTCAAGTACAAGCAAGTGAAAGCATTCAAGCATTCATCAAGGAGATCCATTATTAACCATTGAAGGATTCAATCTCTTTAGAGCCCTCTTGTTGAAGATTTCTCCATCCACATTCATCCAAGATTCTTCCTATTCAAATATCCATTCAAGATTGGTGTTGAAGATCTAATGCAATTGATTTGAGACATCCTACATTCAAATCTACATTCATTTGGAGCATCCATACTTGTGGATTCAAGGATTTGAATCCTCCACAAGGGTTTCAACATAAGTAAGGTGAAAAGTTCCATTTACTTTTTTTATATACATTGCTATTTCAATTATATTTTAAGGTTGATTCCAAATTGGGGTTTGACCAAGGCAAATCCCTCATCCAAACAACAAAACCATTTTTCTTGTAGGTGTAGGTACATGATAGTGAATTGAATTACAGATCTGGATACCCTTTTCAGTGAACTTCTAAGATCCATGAATAAAATTTTCATTAGAGTTGTTTTCGGTCAAGGTTGACCTTCAGTGGGGGGTAAGATTGTGCCCCGAGGTAAGATCTTACCCCAATAAGGAGGTCAAGGTCGACCTTGCTCAAAAAGATAGAAGTTTTTTGGGTTTTCTGTATCTCGACATTTCTAATCCGGAGCAGGTTGTAGAATTCCCCAAAACTATGCACATACAACATAAAACAATCTTTTCCAAATTTTCCCTATTTTGAGGTTAGTATTCATCTTTAATCTATTTCAATACTTAAACACATATTTTCTATAATGGATTATAGGGTTTCTTTCTCATCTTCATATTCTCTATAGATTGATTCATTTGTGCATTGGTCACTTCCTTGTGATTAATCAATTTGGATCTCTCCTTTGAGAGTTTAGATTAAGGATAGATCCTATATTCCCCTACACATTCAATATCTCCCATTTCTTACATTTTGGTGAACATCATCCTTATATGTTACCAATCCTTTGGATCTTTTGTTTATCTTTTGGACTCCTCTTTGTACTGTATCATTGCATCCTATTGTACATATCCTCATCAGTCCTGCAACAACATTTGATCAGATAACTTGTCTCGCCCATCCTTTTAATTCAACAATATCCTTTGTCAACTATCCTTGATCACATGATTATCCTTGATTCCTAATTTTCCAACAACAACACATCATTCTCCTCATCAAATGGGTCCTTGCAGGATGTATCCTTCCTCATGTCCAACCTAATCTTCCATCATCAATCAAATGGATATGTGCAGGATGTATACTTCCTCACATTCTGACCTAATCTTCCCCCCATCATCCATCAATCCTTCTCCTTGGCAAAGGATATCTTTTGGAGTTATCACTATGATCTTGGATTTTATCCTTTGGATCTTGTTTATCTTTTATGGATTCTCATTGTTCCTCTCCTTAAGGTCACCACAATCCTTTATATCATGCTGCGTTGTGAATAAGGACACTCTGAGGTAGGTCTTTTGATCATCTTTCTACTTGCACATTATTCATCTATTTTTGGTTTCTCCAGCTTCATTTCCACTATGCCTCCTCTAGGTTTCATGTGCAATGTTGGGGTAACCCTTTGCATGCTTTTTTTTTTGTTTTTGTCCTATGCAATGCTGGTGACAAGGCCTTGGGTTCCCAGTAACCTTGGTAGGTCTCTTGCATTGCTATATCAAACTAGGTTGTGCTCTCAAAAATATCCAACACAATGAGCTCCCCAAATCTCAATCACTACATATAAATTAATCTTGCACCCTGCATCTCACCACATCTTGCATTCATGCATCTTTGCTCATGGAATGACATTTTTTTTCTCCTCCTTCCCATCTCTCCTTCCTCCTTTTCCTCCCCGCTTGTGTTTTTTTCAAGAAAATTCCACAAAGTTTCCTATTTGCATTATTTTCTCGAGGGGGCACAACCCCTTACTATCTATTCTAGCCTGGGACATCTTATTTTCTTATCTTTGATGCCACACCACTTGCGGTATCACATCAAAGAGGGGCAAAATGTAGACACCTTAAAATCTACTTGTTAATTAAAATTATTTTTAGTTAATAAAATTCTTGATGACATCATCATTATTTAATTAATTATTTAATTAAATAATTAATTAATTATTATTAGTATTATCCCTTCTCCTATTTTAATTAAATAAATTTAAGTAAAGAACCCCTCCCAAAAACATTTAAATCCAGTTTGAATGCTAATCCCTCCTATTTATTAAATTTTGTCTTAACCCAAAACCCTTTAAATAAATTAAGTATTTATTTAAATCCCAAAAACCCTAGATATCTTCTAGAAAACCCTAAACCTAACCTCTCATCCCTAATCACTCCCTAACCTTGCTTAAGAGGTGATTCCTAACCTTCTTAGCCCAAACCCTCTCCCTTTGACTTTGGGTCAACACCCTCATTAATGAGCCTTACATACTCATTAATGACCCCTTACACCCTCATTAATGGCTCTTATAGCCTCCTAGTGTGATCCTATATCTCTTCTTCCACCCTTGTCCCCTAGCACACTTACCTAGTATTTCTCACACATGTGTGAGAAACTCTCTATCCTTATCCCTTTGACCCTAAGGCTTAACCCTTGGTCCTAAACCCCAAGCCTTGGTCCTAAACCCTAAATACCCTTCCTAACCCAAGCCCTTCCTCAAATCCTATAAATAGCCTCCCTTCCATAATAAATTTACCAATTCACATCTCATTTTCATAGTATTGTTATAATGTGCATTTTCATCTAGGATCTTCATAACTTTTACTAATGTTGCTAGATTTCCTTCATTTTCATGCTTTTCTAACTCACATATTAGCATAGCTTAATGGATTAAATTAGTTATTTTCAATCTTTTCACATCATTTTCATCTCATATCACACTTATCTTTCAGTTAAAATCAATCTTGCATCTTCATTCATAAGCTCAAATCTGCATTTGCTTCATTTGCATCCTTGGAACCCTAGGGGCAAAATAGGTTTCCCAAACCTCATTTTGTGCCATTATTGGGTCTCCATGGCTTTCAAATGATCCTAATCCTACCTATTTAGCATTGGGGACATGCTCATTATGCTTCAATATCACACCCATGTCCCTCTTATACGAGTATATCAAACGATGACATGATGCTCTCATTTCAGCTCAATCCGAGGTGGCCTGCAAATAATTTGTCTATATCTCTATGCATGCTTAATCTAGACTAATGTTTGAATGTCTTAGTGTTCTCTTGATAGATTAGGTTCACATCACTCACAGTATCTTCATCTCAAAAATCAATGTACTTATCTATGAATGCAATGAATGTGAAATCTTCATCATTCTTGTAAGAATCATCATCTATAACTCCATCATCACTAAGAGAAAATTAACATCTTTTTACAAAAGTAGGTCTTTTACTTTTCCATCTCTCAACTCTCTCTAGACATCTAGAAGCAAAGTGTCATATCTTACTACATGAAAATCATTTGATAGGTAAATTTCCTTTGTACTTACCTTCAAGAGCTCTAAGTACTCTTCCTACAATGATTTCTTCCAACTCTTAAATCTCTCTATCTTCTTTTTCCATTTCCTTTTAATCTCCTTTTCATATCTTGACACCCATGTGTTTAATGGTATTTTACTTGGTTCTGATCTCTACATGTCCTTATAGATGTACTAGCTTTGAATGCAATATCAATCTTAGGTAGTATATCACCAAATGTACATAGCTCAAAAGCAGTAAGCTTACCAACTATTCTGTCTCTTGTTATGTCGGTCACTTTCCCGATCTCTTCAATAGATACAACTTTGTGACTGTGGGAAAGGGTTAATGATCTTAGTACACATTTTACATGATTTCATCTTCCAAGATACCTCTAGCACATCTACTATCTATAACAATCTCATTTACCCAAGCATGTAAGGGTTGATCCTTTCAGCTTCATTCATTCTCAGAGCTTCATATAGACCTTTCAAACTCTACAACTAGGCAACTTTTACTTCATTAACACCTTCATGCAAAATCTACAACTTCTCCCATATCTCATTAGATATATTTAATTCTATGACATTAGTCATTTCTACATCAGTCAATGCACTCAAAAAATCTTCTGTATCCCTAATATCTTATTAGTCATCAGTGATCTCTTATAGATTTGTAAGGTTTGTAGGGGATTATCAGATTTATTAGTAACCTTCCAATAGTCTTCATTAATGTATCTCATATGTACTATCACATAGATCCTCCACAAAATGTAGTTGGTTCCATCCAACCTATTACTATCCTTCTTATATGTTGTCATCTTTGAATCTCTCTCAAGCTTGTTAGGCTTCCTTCAAGGGACTAGGCTCTGATACCAATTGTAGGAAATAGGCAGAAAGAAACTAAGAGGAGGGGTGAATCAACTGCTCCAAAAATACTTAAACATTCAAACCCTTATAAAATGAAACCCTTGATCACTCAAACCCTTATTACTAATTTGTAGAATGTAAAACATGTAGACACAAATTAGAAAGAATGAACACCACATAACACAAATATTTTTATCATGGAAACCCAAATTAGAGTGAAAACCATGGTGGGGTTGAAACCCACAATAGTACTAATGCCTTGCTAGAAATAAAAGCATATTACAAATATGAAATGCACATGCATTGAGGCACACTACCTATAGTTCACTACTAAATAATTCTTAGGCTACAACCCTAAGGAAGACTCTCTCCTTACAAATACAAATCAAACTACAATCTGAGAATTCATGAACTGTATGATAGAATCTACCTATGACTTGGTTCTAGTCCCATTTCAGTACAATCAAATCTCTATTGAAATTATCTATGGATCCTTCTAATGAGAAATTAAACATTAAATAGATCTAAAAAAAAATGCTTCACTTATAATCCATGGAATCTACAATCAAACCTTCACATTCACAACCACATCCGCACTTAGAATTTCTCCCTAAAAACCTTAAATAGTTCACCAACCAAAGTCGACAGAACCTAACTTTAAAATTTCATCTCACAGTGCCAAAATCAGTATTCCTAATCTAGGTATGTCCCCAAAACATAACTTAGATCTTTCATAATAACCTTGAAAGATAAAAACTTCCATAAAACAGTTTAGTGATCGCCCATACAACATTTTACCAATTTTCTTGACATATTATCCAAGAACACATGAGCACCTCCTATAACTAGAAAAATATATCAAATCTCATCACCTAGATTAATAAAAATTACCAACTCAGTAAACATATCATTCAAGAAAATCCTTAGGAATCATGAAGAACAAATAGACATTTGACCCATCCATGTCATTAGATTATATCAACATTACTTGCCACCCCTAAAGAACACTAACCTCTTCAACTGAAACACTTATAAATGTCTTGTGGACCTTCAAAATTACTTTCCTTTTCAACTGAAGACACATCTCCATGTCCTTAACATAATCTCATCTGGACAACCAAAGATCTCATTTATAGCATGTGCATGGAACCAATATCTACAACTTTGTTACGCTGGCAAATAGTAAAGTAGAAAGTCACCATCTGTGATTTCATAACTTACTCAGATCATCATGTCAAAACCTACATTTTGACATGGACCTAGTAAACAATCTCTGCATCATCCTTTGAGGTGTGTGACTCCTCATCTTTAGTATCTTCTTCTTTCCACACCACTAAGAACATCGTTCTACTATGAAAAACTACATAATAGACATGTTGACAGCAATGCCAACACATCAAACTTGCCAACATACCTATTTTTTAAAATTTGAATCCAACACCCACCCTTTTCATTGGTTTTCAAGCTGGGAGAGGCTTGGTAGGACCAATCCTATGCCTTACCCACAAATTAATTTCTAAGGCATTAGAAAATAAAAAATAAGCATTACCATATTTTCTTGATGTCTTTCTTGATTAAATTTTTTGATGAAATGAAAACCCATTAGACCTTTTACTATGCAGACTTAAAAAATGCAATATTTTTTAGTATTTGATTAATTTTACTATTTTTTTTCCTCATCAAGAAAACTAGTGTGTAAACTTCAAATAGAAAGTTTATCCATTTTTTTAATATCTTTGTGATTTTTATGTCTTTTGCAAAAAAAAATGATTTCAATCTACAAATAATTCTTTTGAAGATACACTTGCATAGATGTTGGGATGGGTGAGAGAGGGAGCAGGATCGTTGTTTTGAATTTTGGGGTTCCAAGGTCTTGTAGAGGATGTGTGAGGGAGGCTTCTAAGGATGCATATATTCTAGGAGATGTTCTTTTCATTGTAGAGGAAGTGATGGTATTTTGGACTGCTAGATCCCTTAGATTCTCTAAGCCTTGGAGCCCTAGTTATCGATTTCTATTTTTTTCCTTTTGCATTCACTATGGTTTGGGGCTATCCTTCTTGTAAATTGGTGGGGGTTTCTTCTTAGTGGTTTTTTCAAGCGCTTGGTGATTTTATCTAGTGGTCTCATGGCATCTTGGGGTTTGGTCCCTTTGCTCAGCATATATCTTTTTGGGTTCTTTGTATCTTTCTTCCTTAGTCTCTCTCTATTCCCTAGGAAGGCCTTATTTGTGGGGTGGATATTTTTTTCCAATCATAATTTCCTGTAGTTGGTTCTCGATTGCCTATTTTTTTCCTTCCTGGTTGTTTAACAAGAGTATTTGTTGTGACCTGATCTAGTGTGGCATGGGGTTAGCTACGTTTCCTAGAGCGTATCTTTTGTGTGTAGTCCCCCCTATGTTTTTATTTGTGGGGTGGGGTTTGGTGGAGGTTTGTGGATTTGTGTTGATGTCTCTAGGGTTGTGGTCCTCCAAGGGGTTATTGATGGAAGGGTGGATTTTCCTCCTTGGGTATTATGACCATCTCTCTCCCTTAGGGTTGTTGTGAGGTGTTTTTTGAGGAAGTTGCATTCCCTGAGGTCTTGAGGGTTTGGATGCTTGAAAAATTATATTCTTATGGTAGTTGGTGTTGGTTTCTGGAGGGCCTCTATTTCAAGTGATGTGATAGTTATCCCCTTTGTGGGTTGTTCATACTCGAGGTTTGGTGATGTGGGGCTCTCTCCTAGTTTCCTGCTTGGGATTCTAAAGTAGGGGGCCTCGGTTCATGTTTGGGTGGATCAACATATGCATTTTGTGGAGAATATTTTGGTGGATGTCCATTCTTCTGATTTTGTGCTCTTTCTTGAGGGGTTTGTTATTGTCCCTTATTTTGTTTTTGCCTATTTTTCCTTAAATGGGAGGTTTTATTTTAACCCATCTTTTTGGATGGCTATCTTTTGCAATAGGGTTGGTACTTCTATATCTTTGGTGGTTTTCTTTCCCTTCTTCTTTATGAAAGGTCCTTATGCTTTGTTTCTCTTCTTTTTCACATGGAGCTCTCAGGTTTTATATCTATAGTGGAACTTTTCCTTTGGCTAGTTTCCTCCCCATAAGGCTCTTATTGAGGTAGATCCTATTTCTATAGATTTGGAATTTTACCTAGTGGTTATGTGGTGGTTGAGGTAATCTATGTTGTTTCTCCCTTATTTCCTATTGAGGTGGAGGTACATCCTATGGAAGTGGTTTTTTGATGTTGGAAAGAGAATTTTAGTAGCTGTAGGTGGCTTTTATTTCATGTTGTTGTTTGGTGGTGGCTTAGGACTAAGTTAGGACCTATTATTTGTCTTTTCCCCTACAATTCCTATTGAGCTGGGATCCTCTCCTAAGGAGGTGGAGAGGGGTCTTGTAGGTGTGTTGAGGATTGGCAAGTGGTTTTTTCTTGCCTCCAACCTTTTGGTTTTGGGATCCATGTTAAAACCCAATCTAGCAGTTTGGGGTACCGTTCAAAGCCCTATGATCTCTTATTTCTATAAGGATAAGGTTGAGGGAGCCTTGCAAAACCCTTTGAACCCTTTTTTGGTTTGTGGGAGCCAAGTAAAAGCCCATGTTTTAGGTTTGGGGATCCTTTCAAAACCCCATGATTGTTTTGGGTTCCATTCTAAAACCCACTATTATTCTAGTTGTTTTTCCTTTGTAAAATTTCTTGAGGCTTCTTATAATGGTTTGGGGAACCTACCAAAACCTCGTGATGGTTTTGGGTTCCATGTTAAAACCCATGTTTTTCCAGCTATTTATTTAATGAGCAAATTTTTGAGGTTGATTATAAAGCTTGGGGGAGCTTGCCAAAATCCTTTGCTTGGTTATGGATGCCTAGTAAAACCCATGGTTAAGGTTTAGGGTGCCTTGTAAAACCCTTTAGTGCTTTATGTTAAGGATTTTTTCTATGGTTGTTGTAGCCTGTGCTTTTTATTTCTTTTATGATTGGTTGTAGTTTCATTATTGTTGTATAGTGTCCAAATCTTTTTAGATGGGATTCTAGATCCCCCTCCAAAATTACTTGTACAGGGTTTCTGGTCCCTTCAAAACCTATTTTCCTCTAATAAAAAACAATTCTTTTGAAGATGAAAAAATTTAAAACATTGATAAGTGTAGGTCAATAAATATGGTGACCATACACCAAAGGTTTACAAAATTTACTTCAGGGTCAATGAAAAATTAATATTAAATATCAAAAAACTAAATAAAAATATGTTAATGAATATCTAATGTCTTGGACATCTTTTACCAAAAGGATTTTAAAGAAAAACACTTTTATTTAGGTCAAAATATGGTTGTCATACACATGCATTGTATGGTCCTAAAATATGCATTTTAAAATATTATTTTTTACAGATGCCTACTAAAAACCAATTTAGCTACCATTTAGGTATTGAAATAAATTACTTATTTGAATAGTAGACTCGGAGACCTGCATTTCATATTGCTGAACTTTTTTGAGATTTAACCTTAATGTTCCTCAATTTTTTAGATTAATTGAGATAAAATTTTAAAAAGAGGGAAAACACTTCCACATTTTATACTTTTGTGGGACTCAACTTCTTGTAGGTACCCATTCTAAAAGTATTACTTACCTATGCCTAAATAACTATGTCATGCCACCTCATCTATCAAATAAACAATAAATTATTTACTTTCTTATGTATCAATAATCAATTTCAGTTTAATACTACAAGGACAAATACTTGCTACTACATGGCACTTCTTTATACTTAGAGGTGTAACTACAATGCTAATAAGGCATTCACTTTTCAATTATTTATTATGTCCAACTACACATGATGATATTATGATATATAAATAGGTACATAACAAGCTTGAAAAGTTAGAAATCTAATTAGCTACCATTTGTATTTTAGATAAATATAAAAATAGATCTATACCATCTTTTTTTTACAAAATCATATAGATCTAGGTTTTCTTAACAAGGGTTTCAAGTGACATAGTTCCTAAAGGCTGGAATATTTGTATTGGTTTTATCTTATTTTTTTGTATATAATGTTAAATTAACATGATTTTATTTTATCCCATCCTTCCCCCTCAAACCCCATTATAGTTTCTGAGGATGAAGACACTAGTGTTGGGGAATATGAAGATGATAATGAAGATGAATAGGATACAAAATTGGGAGAGGAATATTATGTTCCCTCTACTGAGATTATGAGAACCTATAAATCCAAAACTAGGGCTGGGGGGAAAGGAAAGGGAAAGGATACAAACTTGGAAGAGGAAGATTATGTCCCCTCTATTAAGATTAAGATAACCCCAAATCCAAAACTAGGGCTAGGAGGATAGGGAAGGGGAAGGATAAGCATATTGATTCTCCCATATCTACTACTAGAAAACATCTAGGTAGAGGTGAGTTAAATTTTCCTTCTCCCATTGGTGATAATATAGTTGCTAAAGGCAAAAAATTAAGATAAAAAAAGAGAAGGATAAGGAATTAGTAGTGGAACTTCAAGTTTATCCCTCCCCTATTTCAAGTGGTATTTCCTTACATAGTGATGATGGTGCTTTGTGTTGGAATAACTAAGAGGGGGGTGAATTAGTTAAACACTATCCCAAATCAAAATGTATAATCCAAAAACAAATACTTCAATGTCTGCTACTCGGTAAACAAAAATACTTTCACTGTCTGTGCTTTTACTGATTATCAATCTAAAACTTATAGTAGTTATCGATCAAATCTAACATGTAATATGAAAACAATGATAACAAACAAATATCATGATCAACACATAACACAAGAGATTTAACGTGGAAACCTTGTGAAGGGAAAAAACCACCTGGGACCGACAACCAAAAAAATATTCACTCTTCTGAAGTGAGGTCAGTGAAGACCCAACCCTATCAAAGGTTACAAACACTCTGTTAGGTGTGACCTTGTTAGAGGATTTTAGACTAGAAGTTATCATCCAACCAGTAGTCACTCTGGGGTTGACAAGATAACAATGTTCATTCTATGAATGATACATCGTAAGACTTTCTTAGTCCACTCAGTTAAGAGATTTGACTATGTACAATGGTTAAATATGTAATAGTAGATGATCTACCTTAATATAACTTCAATTGTAGATTACAAATCAATATTTTTCTCATACAAATCCTTCTGACCAATATATCACTTTAGATTCTACAATATATTAACTTACTATCCATCGGTAATTACTCTCTGTAGCTCGGTAACTATTCTGCAGCTTAGTTCTTATTAACCAGTATGATCAGAATGCATGAAAACTTGTTCACGCAATAATTTTGTAGTTTCTTCTTCTTTTGGCATCTTCATTATGAAATCTCCAGTCTCTTATATAGACATGTAAAACATTTTCTTCTCCTCCATTGGATTTTGCCGCTTAATCATATTCATAGATTTTGTTGCTTCAAGCTTCCTCGGCTGATGTGTCAATAACACAGTTCAATCTACTCCATTAGATCCTTTTGATTTATATTAGCCATCAATCTTTATAACAAACCTTATCTGTTATCACTGAAATTGAGGTACTTTACAGCTCATCACTTTATCGGCTAAACTGATCATTTAATTCCTTTCTATTTTACTCGGTTAACAAAGAAATGCATCGGTGAACACACACTCAGTTTACACTATGCTTGGTATACACTACACTCCATCGGTGTATACTGAAATGCTTTCATTTACCAACAACACTGCTTTGTGTCTTTCAGCTCTATTCTTCATTATAGATGAATGCAACATAATGAAGTCAATTCCATCAAGTCATAGACTTATCAACAAGTTACTTAGTGTATTCCTTATCCTCATCTGACTTGTACATCTTCCTCATGTAGATTTCTCTGTTCTTCATCTCTTTCACCTTCCTTCAAATGTGTCAGTATAGTAACTTACAAGATAAGTACTATCAAGCTAGTTGACATCAATGACAACATAATACTGATTTAATCATCTTGTATTATCTAATCATCAACTCCTTAGTAATCTTGAATTACAAATTCTTCTTTTTGGTTCCAAATCAGTTGTAGTTCATCAATCTCTCCCTTTGGCATTGATGGCAACTCAAGTAATATGAAATGTACCATACACATACCAAACATGTATTCTACAACTCTGTAAACAAATGTTGTAAGTCAAATAGACTTAATATGTTTAATTACTATGTTACTCAACATTTGTAATGCTTTTCATCAGATATGCTCTTTTTAGTTCTCCTATTTCTACTTCTGTTCTCAGTAACTGATCTTCAATGCTCTGTTCCTTTCAGATTGTCTCTCCCTCAGATAGTTCTCATCAGTGCAGTTTCTCTCCCTTTATTTATCTCTCCTTTTCATATTATTTATCTCTCCCTTTGACAACAATTCCAAAGAAACAAATAAACAAGTAGCTCTATCAATAGCCAAGTAACTCTTTGTTGCTCATCATCTTCTCTATATCTCTGTATATTGATATCTCAATCTGTCTCAATTTTCCAAACTAAATCACAACCTTGAACATGATTCAAAGTTGAAACTATGATGCATCAACATGAATGATCTTTTGACATGAGTAGGCTGATGCAACATCAAATCGCCTTAGTGACCAATAGATAGGGGACGAACCCCAAGTCTAGTCCTCAAGTATTCAAATGTGTCCTTCGATAAAGGCTTTGTAAAGATGTCTGCAAGTTGTTCCTTAGATGTAACAAATTCTAACTTCACTTGCTTCTCCTATACTTGTTCTCTTAAGTAATGATACTTAATAAATATATGCTTTTTTTTAGAGTGCATCATTGGATTCTTCAAAATGTTGATGGCACTAGTGTTGTCACAGTATATAATCACTGGGTCAGTGATTACCTCGTTCATTCCTTCCAACACTTGCTTGGTGTATGCAATGTTTGAGAAATTTTTAGCAGTAGCAACATACTCTACTTCACTATTGATTGAGAAATAAAAGTTTTCTTTTTACTTGTCCAGGTTACAAGTCTTTCACCAAAGAAAAAAGATCCTCTAGTGGTGCTTTTTCTATCATCTACATTTCCAGCCCAATCAGCATCAGTGTATACCTTCAACTCAAACTTTCCTTCCTTAGGATACCAAATGCCATAGTCTTCTATCTTTTTCAGATATCTTAAGATTCTTTTAGTAGCAATCATGTGTGATTCTCTAGGGCTAGTAGAAAACCTAGCAACAATCCCCACAACATGTCCTATATCTGGTCTACTATGAACTACATACATTAGTTTACCAATCATGGATTGGTAAAGTATCTAGTTTACCTCTATAGTTTCATCCTCATTTGTCAGTTTTCATCTAGTAGTCATTGGTGTTCCCATAGGTTTAGCATCTTCCATGCCAAATGTCTTCAATACTTCCTTTATGTACTTAGACTGTGTGATGAATATCCCATCACTCTGCTGAATCACTTGTAGTCCTAGAAAGAATTTAATCTCTCCAAACATAGACATTTCAAATTCTTTTTGCATTTCATCAGCAAAGGCTTTGCATATATGATCTTTTCCTCCAAAAATAATATCATCCACAAATATCTCAGTAATAAGAATAGTTTCATCAGTATTACCTTTCATATACAGATTGTTGTTTTCACTTGTTCTAACAAATCCAATTCTTAGCAAGTAAGTATCTAGTCTTTCATACCATGCTCTCGGTGCTTGCTTCAAACCATACAAGGCTTTGTGTAATCTACACACCATGTATCTATTGTCTAGATCAACAAATCCTTCTGGTTGTTCTATGTAGACTTCTTCTTCAAGTATGCCATTTAGAAATGCTAACTTTACATCCATTTGATAGACTTTGAATTTTTTGTGTGCAGCATATGCAAGTAGCATTCTAACTCCTTCTAATCTAGTAATAGGTGAAAATGTTTCTCCATAGTCAATGCCTTCTTCCTGTGCATATCCCTTGCATACTAATCTAGCTTTATTTCTTGTAACTTCACCATTTTCATTCAGTTTATTCTTGAATATCCATTTAGTATCGATAACATTTTTGTCTTTTGGTTGGGGTACTAAGCTCCAAGTCTTTTTCTTTTCTATTTTCTCTATTTCCTCGGTCATTGCATTAATCCATTCCTCATTCTCTAATGCAACTTTCACATTTTTTTGTTCAAATTCACAAACTAGACATGTACCTTGTCTTGCTTTGCTCCTAGTTTGCATTCCAGCTTGTCTATCTCCAATAATTTGTGTCTTAGGATGGTGTCTCATGAAAAATTTAGCCAGTATTCTATCTCTTCTTTCTTGATCATCCTGTTCAGGTTCATTAGCTTGCTCAGTAGCTCCATTTTTTTTGTCAGTTCCTCTTCCTGTTCCTTAGGGTTATTTGACTGCTGACCAGTTATCACAGGTTGCGGTTTTGGTTTATACTTGGATGTTCAATGTAAGTGAATCTACCATAGTCTTCTAGTTCCTTTCAACTATACTCTGTGTTCTTGTCATCAAACTCATCAACACAAACATTAGTACTTTCAATTATCTTATTTGTAACCTTATTCAGACATTTGTATGCTTTACTCTTGGTAGAATATCCTAAGAATATTCCTTCATCTCCTTTAGAATAAAATTTCTCATTTCTCTCATCTTTTAGAATAAAACATTTTCTTCCATAAATTCTAAAATAACTTACAGTAGGTTTGTGTCCAAACCATAGCTCATAAGGTGTCTGGTTGGTGTCCTTCAATTGTACTAAGTTAAGAACATATACAGCTATACTGATAGCTTCTCTCCAATATGTCTGAGAAACATTCTTCTGTATCATTAGTGTCCTAGCATAATCAATGATTGACCTATTCCTTCTTTCAGCAATGCCATTTTGCTAAGGTGTCCTCGGTGCAGAGACCTATCTTTTAATTCTATGCTCATTACAGAAATTAGTAAATTTATTAGAGATAAATTCACCTCCTCTATCAGATCTTAAGCATTTTATTTCCTTTCTAGTTTCCTTCTCTACCTTAGCTTTATACCACTTAAACATTTTAAAAGCTTCAAATTTTTCTTTCAGGAACATAAAAGTCATCAGTCTAGTATAGTCATCAACAAAAAGAATAAAGTATCTATCACCAGAACAACTCTAAGTTCTCATAGGACCACATAGGTTGGTATGAACCAACTCAAGTATCTTCTTTGTTAAGTATTCTTTGCTTTTGAAACTAGACTTAGTCATCTTACCTTTTTGATATTCATGGCACATAGCATGATCCAGTTTAGACAAGTTAGGCAAACCTCTAACTCTTCTCTTTTTACTAATCTTGATCATGTTATCAAAATTTACATGACATAATATTTTGTGCCACAACCATGCATCTTCATCCTTCATTAACAAACAAGAAGACTAATCAAATATCAAGATAAAATAGATTACCTCTAGATTGTGTACGAGTTCTGACAAGTCTTCCTCCATCATCATAGATTTTCACCTTTTTACTCTCAAAAGCAAGTCGGTGGCCTAAATTGTTCAACTGTGCCACACTTAACAAGTTATAGTTCAGTCCATCTACCCAATATGCATTTTCATATTTTATTATGTCATTGATCATCAATGAACCTTTACCTCTTACCATACAAGGTGCATCATTTCCCATTCTCACAGATCCTCCATTGTATTCAACAAGTTGATCAAATTTCTCTACATCACCAGTCATATGATGTGTGTAGCCACTGTCTATGATCCATGTATCATTTCTATCTACTCTAGAGATTAGTGTTGTCTCTTCATGTTTCTCTTCTTCCTCTGAATCATCTTTCATAGCAACAAATACTACTTCTACATCATCATCAATGCCAGATTCAAATTCAATATCTTTAGCTATGTAACATACCTTTTTCCCTTTGTCATAACTATCTTATTTGTCTCTGTTGTTGTATCGGTAGCCTCTGTTGAATCTTCTCCCATAGCTTCCTTCCGATCGGTCTTTGGATCTATCATCATCTTTCTTTTGTGGACATCTAGTAGCAATGTGGCCAACCTCTTTACAATAAAGCATCCCAATGGTAACTTACCTCTATATCTTCCTTTTCCTTTGGGTAATCTTCTGGCCATAAGAGCTTCAAGCTCATCAAGTTCATCATCGGTATTGCTATCACTATCATCATTCTTAATTTTCTTGCTAGACTTACTAATCTTCAAAGAAGACATGAAAGCGGATTCAACAAAAGGAACAATACTATTGTCAAAGATGTTTAACTCAAAGGTAGTAAGCTTACTGATTAGTGTGTCAAGGGTAAGATTGGATACGGCCCTTGTTTCATGAATTGCAGAGATCCTGATTGCATAAACTGGCAACAAGGTTCTGAGAATCTTGCTTATAATTGTTTCATCATCAATAACTCCATTAGATGCTCTAATAGCATGTACTACTTTTTTTAGTTTGTTTGAATATTGCACTATGTTCTCACCTTCCTTCATCCTCATATCATCAAAATGACATCTTAGACTTTCTGCTCTGGCTCTCTTAACATTCAAATCTCCACTGTATATCAAATTTAGCTTGTCCCACATCTCTTTGGTAGTAATGCATCCCTTAATGTCTTCAAATTCAGCATTGGTATAGGCAGCAACAAGCTCCATCATAGTGATATTGTGCTCATGCTTGTCTCTCAGTTGATCAAGGGTTAAGGGACTAGTGAGCGGTGCAATGTAGCCATTCTTCATCAGGTCTACAGCAGAGTTCCCAATTCCAGATACATGCAACAACATTCAACTTTGCCATACTGTGAAGTTCTCTTTGTTCAGTCTAGGCACTACCCTCTTATACATCTTGAGACCTTTGTGCTAAAGTCCTTAAAACTCTGTTCTAAGCAACCACAGCTCTGATACCAATTGTTGGAATAACTGAGAGGGGGTGAATCAGTTAAACACTATCCCAAATCAAAATGTATAATTCAAAAACAAATACTTCAATGTCTACTGCTTGGTAAACAAAAATACTTTCACTGTCTGTGCTTTTACCGATTATCAATTTAAAACTTATAGTAGTTACCGATCAAATCTAACATGTAATATGCAAACAATGATAACAAACAAATATCATGATCAACACATAACACAAGAGATTTAATGTGGAAACCCTGTGAAGGGAAAAAACACCTGGGACCGGCTGTAATACCCCAAAAATGGGCTATAGGTTCATTAACCTCCTATATCGACACATCGAATGAAATCGACATCAAAGTCCTAACCTAAGGCACATCGACACATTATCGAATCTTAATTGATTATCCTAAATTTTGCATTCAAGAATATTCCTAGTAATATTCCTAATTATCATAATTATCTTTAATTTAATGATTATTTGGTGATAAATCCTATTTATCCTAAAGTTTGATTAATTGAATATTCTTAATATTTAATTAATTAGATTTAATTTTGCCACTTAATTATTTAATTGAAGTTAATTATATTTGTTCCTAAATTATATTATTTAAATTTTGACAATAAATCGAAAATCCTATGAATAATTGATTAAATTCTTATTTAATTAATTAAAGCAAGTTGTCAATTTTTAATAATATTATTTTTGAATAAAAGTTTGAATTATAATTGATTAACCCATAAATCAATTGTTTTATTTTTCAAAATCAGTTAAGTTGGAAATAAACCACTTTATTATTAATTAATTCATATTAAAATATGCACAATCACAAAAGCAAACAACTACCAATTATCAATTAAATCTAAACTCTATTTTGAGTTAAACTCTTCTTTTGCATGTTTTTGTGAGTTAATTATCTTTTATTTTAAAATAACTCAAAAATCAACCTGAGTTATTTGAGTGATTTATGGCTTTTTTTTCCCATGCACCTCCAAAGCCCTATATTTCTATAAATTAAGGCTTCAGCTCATCCCAAATCATCCACAAGAATTGCATAATCACGCTGCTGAATTGGAGACTAAAGAATCATCTTTGTGAATCCAAGCTTTGTGAGATCAATATTGCATAGTTTTTCATATCATATTAGTTTTCATTTGTTAGATCATTTAGCATATCATATCATATCAATTTTTTCAACATAGCATAGATTTATATCATTTTTTCATCATAATTGCATAGAAAACCAAAAAAAATAGATTAATTGCATACATCTCATATCTAGATCAATTGCATTCAAATCCTTCATTTAGGTGTCGTCAAGGTCACTGATCTCAATAACAATTTGAGAACATCATACTCCCACCTATTAGAAGGAAGTAAATCGCTTGGTTAGTTTAGTTTTTCAATTCATTGCAGCTTTCATTTTTGCTAACCTCTAATGTTTTACTGAAGTGTTGTGTCTACAGATCAGGTACAAAATTCACACACATTTTTGGTGCCCACCGTGGGGCCCTGAAATAGGTTTCCATTCTATTCTATCAAATTTCTATCATTTTTCTCGAACCTAGGACCACAAGGTTAATTTTTGTGAGTTTTGTGATAAATTTTTGGGCTATTTTTTCAGAAATCTGACTGATGTTTTTATTGGTACATGTACATATGACATGATAAAAATCAAAAATTTATATTTTTCAAAATTTATTTGAGTTATCTTTCATTTTCCATTGGTTTGGATTTAGGTTGTTTTGATTTGCAAAAGTTATGGTCATTTTAGTGAAGATTGGTCTGAACCTGATTTTATGAAATCTGACTGATGTTTTTATTGGTACATGCACATATGATATGATACAGATCAAAATTTATATTTTTGGAAAGGTATTTGAGTTAGATTTCATTTTTCATTAGTTTGGATTAATTTCATTTTGATTTGCAAAAGTTATGATCATTTTAGTGAAGACTGGTCTGAACCTGATTTTATGAAATCTAATAGATATTTTTATTGGTACATGCACATATGCATGATAAAAATCCAAAATTTGTATTTTTGGAAAGTTATTTGAGTTATCTTTCATTTTCCATTGTTTTGGATTAATTTTTTTTTGATTTGCAAAAGTTATGATCATTTTAGTGAAGACTGGTCTGAACCTGATTTTATGAAATCTGACTGATATTTTTATTGGTACATGCACATATGATATGATACAGATCCAAATTTTATATTTCTGGAAATTTATTTGAGTTAACTTTCATTTTCCATTTGTTTGGATTAATTTCATTTTTATTTACAAAATTTATGATCATTTTAGTGAAGACTGGTCTGAACCTGATTTTATGAAATTGAACTGATGTTTTTATTGGTACATGCACATATGACATGATACAGATCTAAAATTTATATTTTTGGAAATTTATTTGAGTTAGCTTTCATTTTCCATTGGTTTGGATTAATTTCATTTTGATTTACAAAATTTATTATTGATTTAGTGTAGAATGGTCAGAATCTAATTTTTTATGACAACAGGTTTTTCGATTATCAAATGACAAATTATCTTTGACTAACCTGATTTTCTACCACATGGGGTTGACAAGTTGTGTTTATTTTTTTGATGGATTTTTATAACATTGGGTTTCATGTACAATAATAGGTAAGTTTTTCATAACAGTGGGTTGCAGGTGCAGGTGCAGGTACATCTTGTAAGATAGAAGACAAAAAGTGCAAGAATTGCTAAAAATAGGTAAAAACCTACTAAGCGCATTGCAAGGAATTCAGGTAATCTTCTCAGCTGATAAGACTTTGATTTTGGATCTAAAACGAACATCTCATGTGTCTAGCTTGAGTGACTTTTATTGCTTTCCTATCACAGACTTCATTTGGGCTTTAAAAACAAACATAGTTTGCTTTCAGCATCTTTGTTACACATAGTAATTAGGCCCCATGAACACTATTTGTGGATCTTGAGAGAGTGGGTTTCCAGTGAAACTTTTCTCAATGAAGGATCCCTTGTAGGTGGGGAGGATACTGAGGGAGTCTCATGTTCCACTAGATCTGTGTGTCTTCAACTTTTGATCGAGGCATTCTCTCTCCGGAGAGGTTGATAGATCCTAAGGGGTTGATGCCATAGATCTTTGTGAGATAATCTTGGTCTTAGCGTGTCGGATTAATCTGTCTTCTTTGTTTGGGTTAAAAGTGAAAAATTTAGGGGATTATGCTCCACTTCCTTTTTGGATAGTACCAGAAACCCAAATCTTTGAATCTAGAACCAGTCTCCATGTGGTATATCTTGTGAGTCACCTTTAGACAGGGTTAACCATAGTGGACATTCCCTTAATTGGGTCAACCACGTTGACAGAATCTCAAGTGTTAATAGCCATTTTCATCGTGGTAGTGACAACCGCTATGTAAATATCCTTGTGGAAGAAATCTTCACAGGTGCAGTTCATTGTTGGGTTGTCAGATCTCCCTAGTAGCTCCCGATTGATTAAATTCTTGGACTGTGTCAAAACCTTGGTGCCCCGGGATTGGAGTTCACCCCTTTGGATCATAAAATTTGCAGAGTCAAACCATTACTAAAAACCCTAGTGACGCCAAATTTTTATTTTCTAGGGTATATGTGTGTTATTGAAAAACATTTTTGGAACATACCCAATTAGCACTTCTGAGGATTAGAACGAATAAGTCACTTGATTGTTCATGAACAAGATTGCTTTTGCCCTTGTTCATTATTTTCAGACATGCTTGAAATCACTTGCTTGTTGTTTTGCATGCTTTTTTATCTATCTGGTTATTGAAAACAGAGAAATCTATTACAATCTTCAAATCTAGACATTAAAATTTGCAAACAAGCCGAATCTGAAAACTCAAAATTTGCAAAATCTGAAGTAAAATTCTTTTCTAGGGTCAAAAAGTCATCTCAGGAGGTCAGAAAGTCATACAAGTTTCTATCAAGTGTCATTTCATTATTGCCCATCTGCTGTATGGTAAAGAACCTAGTGTCATACAAGTCTTTCTGCCAGTCAAATTCAAAAAGTCAAATCCTACTAGCAACTGTCATGCTAGATACTTAGCTTTTTCAGCCTATTTCTAGAATCTGTCGAACAAATCACTATGTCAAGAATAGAGCAACAACTACTAAGAATCCAATCATTATCCCAAAGTGGTCTTTTGAATCCGATTCAGTCTTTTGTTTAATCGATTTGAGTCCTTTTCATCTTGTGTCAAAACCTTGTCATAACTATCGATCTTCAATCAATCATCAAAAAGACTAAGTGTTGTGAACTCATGTTCACTATCTTTTGGGAATCATACCCATACATCTAGGGCACAGTCTCCCTCATCTAAGTCAAATCTATGCTCTAATCAACCAAACCTTGACAAGGTTGCGTCATTTGATCATCTTGATTCAATTCATTCTTTGGTTGTCTTCATCTTGTTCTTTTGTTTCACCTAGGGTTAATGGTGGAAATTAGAGCTTCCTCTCACAAGAAATCTAGGGAAATATCTCATACTTTACCTTTGACTCACATAGGTCCAACTTTTGAGCAACTCCGCAATTTTGGTCTTTACGAAAATGATGGTCTTGGCAACTTTGGATTGAAATCTAGTTACATTCCCCCTCCATCAATTCAAGGAGTCAATCAACAAACTCTACATCAATCTATTCTAGGGAGTCCTAAAACTCCTAACATGTCTCAAAGAATCAATACACATGAGGAAGAAATTCTAATCATAGCTATGATGAAATAGATACATGATATGCAAGTCAAACTTAACAAACTTGAGAAAGAAAAGGAACCTAAAGAGTTCTCCATGGAAGCTCTATGCCCTTTTCCATTTGATAAAGACTTGTACATATCACCATGCCCTCAGATAGAATGTGAGCAATGTGACAACCCTTATGATGCCTCTTCCATAGAGAGTGACACATCCATCTTTGGAGACTATAATGACTATGATGATGGACAATATAATGATATTTATGACATCTCTGTTCCTAAGAATCCTCCTCATCGTGTGTTCCTGCTTACTACAAATGGGCCACCACATTGGATAGATCGTGAGGGTGATCCATATGATTTTGATTTTGAAAGAGACTTTGATGACTTCTGTGAACAATACCTAGATGACACATCTACTTCACTTGAGGAAGAGAAAGTTTTTCATGCTGAATACGAAAGTAAATACTATAAGAATCTCTCCTCTAAGAACTCTCAAGCTAAAAATAAAGATTACACTCTCAAGCAAGATCATGTTAATGCTGAACCTTTGTCTTGTGATGGTTCCCTTCCATCCCCTACTTCCTCTGATGCCCATACATTTCCTAAAGCTTTCAAGCCTATCAAATCTTTCAAAAGTCCTTCATCCACAAAAAGCCTTAATACTTTTCATATGATTCCCTATAGTTATCCTCAAGGGCTACCTCTTAAAGAAACTCAAGCTAACTTTCACTTGGCTGCAAATACTTTCAATAATGCTAAACCAAAAGAGCCTAAGCCTTTATATGCTATAATTCCTACTCTAGCTAGTCCTTCCCCATCTCTTCCAAAGTCTTCTATACAATTGCAGCATGATCCCTTGTCCTTAGAAGTAGCTCCATGTCAAGAAGACTCTAAAAATGATAAAAAAAAATAACATAAAGAAGGATCAAGATCAAGAACCCTCCATGTCATCCACTCCTTTTCCTAATGTCTCTTATCCGCTTCAGGGTTCTTTTGATCCTACACACCCTTTCTCATGCATTCCACCATGTCTTAAATCTTCTCCTAAGCAAGATCACACTACTACTTACACTATTGAGCTTATTGACAATCAAAATGACCTTACTACACTTGCACTTTCCAAAGATGATACTTCCATTAAGGTTGGTAAAAATGGTGTTGTTACTTCCAATGTTAAGCCTATTGAAAATCAAGAGAAAAATTATGTGCTTGTGCTATCCAAAGATCCTTGTCAAGATCAAAGTCTTCCATCTTCTTATTCTACCACTCCATGTTCATTTCCACTTTCTACTCTTCCTAAGTCTTTGCAAGCTTAAAAAAATACAATCAAAGAAGGTGCTCATATTCAAGATGTCCATGATTCTATTTAAAATCCTAATGCTCACTCTAAAGATGCTGATGTCCTTGGTTGTTATATAGATGCTGATGAAATTATTGATTATCCTTTCGTATCTTCCACATCCATCCTTGGACTTCCTCCACTAATACTAAAGGCTTCACGCCTTCCTTCCATATTGGACCCTTATGTCCCTTCACTTTCCCCTCCTAACTCTCCTAATTCACCATCCATCTTGGGTCCTTACATACCTCCATCTCCTATCTTTCCTCAAGATCAACATAGATGCATACCCTTGAATCCTTTTCATCCACCCACCCATCTAAACCAGTCATATCCTCCTTCCACAAGTCCCAAGTTCTTTGGAAGTAACTTGAATATTCAATACAAGAAAAAGAATCATTACAAGAATCCATCAAAAAAAGAAGATCACCATGTCTCCTCTAATCGACATGGAGGCATAAAGTCAAAAGAGATATCTAAGAAAAAAACTACAAGACAAGTATAGGTTCCAAAATCCATCATTAAAGATATTCTCTCTAGATCATCAAAAAAAAATGAAAATCCTATGGCTATATGGATTCCAAAATATCTCTTGAAAAAGTATGATGTTGAGCAACAAGTGAATTTGACATTCAAGCTTCCAAAGACTTCCACTTCATCTTCTTCCAAAAACATTCTTCCATTCCATGCTCCTAAACCACAACCTCTGCTATCCATTCACCACATTCCTTCACATATTCCTTCATTCACATTTCCTCCATCCTCTTGCCACCCTTCATGGTGTGTGTTGACATTGATCTTGCCTTCCTTTCCATCTACCCTTTCACAATCCTTCCATTCATTATCCTCCTACCTTCTATCATTTTTCCTCATTTGTCTATTCCTCCTATCTTCCAACCTCACTTGCTTTACATAAAACCCTATCCTCCATTTTTCTCTTCCATATTCCTTTCCCTATCAGCATCTTTGAGCATATCATTTGAATCCTTGGCATATCATGGTTTATCCTTTCAAGGAGCATTATCTAAAAATCTTGCCTTCTTTAAAATTAAAAAAAAAAATACAAAAAAAAGAAAAAATTAAAAATGTGCCATGGTGAAAACTTGGAAATAGGCACCTTGGTAGAAAAAGTAAAGAGAAATAAATTCATCCTATGGTGAAAACCACTCCCTTGTGGCACCTTGGATATGTATCGTGATGAAAACCTGGCAATCAGGCATCATGCGTAGTTCTTCTACATATCTCATCCATTCCATCTTCTCTCTTTGATCTTGACAATGTTGATCTATACATGAACATTCGGCTATCTTGTGAGCTATCTTACGATGATATTGCTTTCATTCCATTCATGTTTAACCTTCATATTTATCTTCCTCCATTCATTTTCACCTATCACTATCCTTTTCCCCTTTGGTCTTGATCTAGAAAAAAAAAAAAAGAGTGAAACACAGTGGTATGAAGCCTCTTGACATGTCTGCTCCTTTGGAGTGCATCCTTTCCTTCTGTTGCATTACGCTTTTGTGACTTATCCTATGTTGGCCTTTCATTTCTTATCCAAATGCACTTTACATGACAATTTTTGCCTAGCTTGGGTACCCTTGAGGGGTTTGTCTTGAGGATTTATTCCCTTCATTATCCTTCATTCTCTTGTCTTCCATCTCTTCCACTAGCTTGCTAATCCCTCTTATTCTCCACCTTGCTAGACATTGGAACTGCATGATATGATCTTGCTTGGGATTTTGCAATGGAAAAAGATGCTATCAAGTATACCAAGTATCAGAATAAGTATCAGAAAAAGTATCAGAACCAGTATCAGAACAAGTATCAGAACAAGTATTAGAACCAATATCAGAACCAGTATCAGAACAAGTATCAGAACCAGTATTAGAACAAGTATTAGAACACCTACTGGGGCTACACCTTTCACTTTGGTTTATGGGTCTGAAGTGGTACTGCCTATTGAGGTTGAAATCCCATCACTAAGAATCAGAATGCATGGTCTAGTAACTAATGATGACTACAGAGTGTCTAGGTTGTAAGAACTTGAACTACTATATGAGTGTAGACAAGCAACGTATGATCATCTCAGAGTATATCAGAAAAGAATGTCTAGAGGTTACAACAAGAAAGTCAGACATAGAGAATTTTAGGTTGGTGATCTAGTCTTGAGAGAGAATCCTAAAAATGAATCACATCGAGAACACAAGGGAAAGTTTGAACCCAAATGGCTGGGTCCCTTTGTAATCACTGCTACTTTTGGCTCTGGTGCCTATCAACTCTCAATGACTGAAGGAGAATAGCTCTAAGAACCAATCAATGTTCTGCATCTGAAGAAATTCTATGCCTAAGGCATTCAGTCTATGGTAAAATGTCCTGAAAAAATCTTTTAAATTGGAAAAAGTCCCAAAAAAATGAACATCTTGGTGAAAACCTAGCAATAGGCACCTTGATGATTCACAAAAAAAGTAAAAAAATATCAAAATTTCAAAAAAATTGAAAAAATGAAAAATACAAAAAAATGAGAAAAAAAAAAAGTGCCTTGGTGAAAACATGGAAACAGGTGCCTTGGTAGCAAAAATAGAATCTCTGCCAAGATGGTGAAAACCTAGCAAACAGGTGCCACTTGTTTCAAAATGCTCCATCTATCAACGCAATCTTGGTCTTTCCTAGATTTCAGTCTTGCTTTAGTTTGTACATATCTCCCAGTTTGTTTCTGCATTCTTATTTTCAATAAGTCAGTTTCTACACCAATCAACTCAAGCATCTGTATCCTATCAATGCTTAAAACTTGGGGGCAATCAATGTCATATCCTATGATCTCCAGTATATCCTAGATGTATCATATCTAGTTAGAATCATTTGAAGCTTCATTTGATTCAGTCAGTCTATCTTGTCTCTAGAAAGGATTTTGCATCTACAACAATGCAATCAAACATCAAACTCAAACTGAGAAAAATTTGTGCTTTTTACATGCTTTTATCTCCTTGTATGCTTACTAATTCGTATTGAGATTTTTGTATAGTGTCCCTTCGAGCTCTTCGATGATGTCCTTTATAGGATTTAGAGAGTGATGACTGAGGGCATAATCTTTTCTTTGTTTTCTTCTTGTATGTGAAAATCTAACAACTTTGGAAATTTTGGATTGAAATGGTGTCTGACTGTAAGAGCCTCTATCTCAAATTGGATGGCCATGCGTACCTCGACCATTGATACCTGGAAAATTCAAGGAAGTTTGATCTAACTATTGTCTTTTTGAGTGAGTGAGTTCTCCTATTGTGAAACGTGATCTTACCTAAGGATGTGAATGATAAAGGGTCACTATGGGTAATTCACATCAGATTTAGAATGATCTCTTGACTGTTTGATGTGTTTGCATGCAAGGCGTATTCAGGTCATCATGACATTTATGTTTTGATGCTTATACAAATTGCTATATCAAAATGGACATGATATTCATGTCATCTTGGTGCTTGTGCCTTGGTGCTTATATCTAATTCGACATTTCGAAAACAAAATCATTATTCATATATCCATAGTTTCCTAATCAGTGGGTGTTGTATTGATTCATGTGCATACAAATTGATATTCATATGTCTATGGTTTCATAACTAGTGGGCATTATATTGATTTATCCAATTACCTAAAAGTTCAATGATGATAACAAATCGACACATGATCAGTGACTAGGTCCTAGGTCTTAGGTTGCATTTCATTCTACATATCTCTTTGCATTTTGCATGTTTGCATGATCTTACAATGGTTGGCTAAACTTCAATGCTTAAACGCTTCTTCAAATTGCATCTTCAAATCTAACAAGAGCTGAATCTCACATGAAGGTTCCATCCAATGAAACAGCAAGTAGAATCCTTTTTCGGGATCAAAATCAAAATCTAAGATCATTCATATTGTCTACTGCTTGCATAATCAACCTTGCATCATCATAGAAATCTAGTATTCAACTTAACTGATTATCTTATATCAAACTATCAAAATTTCAACTTGGTCAACTCATAGTTTCACCTAGTCAAACTTGGTCTCCAGGACCTCCAAACGATGTAGAATGCATTCCTGGATGTATATAACCACATTTCAAATCAATTAACATGCTTCTAAACCATTTAACGCTAACTTTTCTTATCAGATTTCAATTTTAATCCCGAAGGGGGCATGGTATTGCATATCATTCAAAGTCTGTAATCTAATTTGAAATCATATCTTTGCTGAAATCATATCTTTCCTCAGTAATCAAGACAACAACCATGTCTAGTTGTTGATTCATCAAAAGTCCCCATCGCTTGAGACAAATCCATCATCGCTTGGGGCATATCAGATTCATCGAGATTCATATCAATCTGGTATTCTCCTAATCTTGTAAATGGTATCAGTTTTTGCAACTATCAGTTCAAATGTGTTATTTCCTTGGTTCTTCAGTAACTGAAGGGTTCAGATGTGATACCTATGTGATTCTTCTAAGGACAATCGAGTCTGGAATCAGTCACTCACTTCTTCACAATCATAAGGTTCAGAATCGGGCATTTTGACACTTTTTTGTAATCATCGGTTCATTTGATGTTATAGTTAACATTATCTTTGGTCATTCGGGACCTAATATCATCATATCTTTCATATCAGTTTCATATCTTTATTGTACACAGACTATCTTTGAACCACTACGCTTCACACAACAATTCAAAGAGGGGCAAAATGTAATACCCCAAAAATGGGCTATAGGTTCATTAACCTCCTATATCGACACATTGAATGAAATTGACATCAAAGTCCTAACCTAAGGCACATCGACACATTATCGAATCTTAATTGATTATCCTAAATTTTGCATTGGGGAATATTCCTAGTAATATTCCTAATTATCATAATTATCTTTAATTTAATGATTATTTGGTGATAAATGCTATTTATCCTAAAGTTTGATTAATTGAATATTCTCAATATTTAATTAATTAGATTTAATTCTGCCACTTAATTATTTAATTAAAGTTAATTATATTTATTCCTAAATTGTATTATTTAAATTTTGACAATAAATCCAAAATCCTATGAATAATTGATTAAATTCTTATTTAATTAATTAAAGCAAGTTGTCAATTTTTAATAATATTGTTTTTGTATAAAAGTTTGAATTATAATTGATTAACCCATAAATCAATTATTTTATTTTTCAAAATCAGTTAAGTTGGAAATAAATCACTTTATTATTAATTAATTCATATTAAAACATGCACAATCACAAAAGTAGACAACTACCAATTATCAATTAAATCTAAACTCTATTTTGAGTTAAACTCTATTTTTGCATGTTTTTGTGAGTTAATTATTCTTTATTTAAAAATAACTCAAAAATCAACCTGAGTTATTTGAGTGATTTATGGCTTTTTTTCCCATGCACCTCCAAAGCCCTAGATTTCTATAAACTAAGGCTTCAGCTCATCCCAAATCATCCACAAGAATTGCATAATCACACTGCTGAATTGGAGACTAAAGAATCATCTTTGCGAATCCAAGCTTTGTGAGATCAATATTGCATAGTTTTTCATATCATATTAGTTTTCATTTGTTAGATCATTTAGCATATCATATCATATCAATTTTTCAACATAGCATAGATTCATATCATTTTTTCATCATAATTGCATAGAAAACCAAAAAAAATAGATTAATTGCATACATCTCATATCTAGATCAATTGCATTCAAATCCTTCATTTAGGTGTCGTCATGGTCATTGATCTTGATAACAATTTGAGAACATCATACTCGCACCTATTAGAAGGTAGTAAATCACCTGGTTAGTTTAGTTTTTCAATTCATTATATCTTTCATTTTTTCTAACCTCTAATATTTTACTGAAGTGTTGTATCTACAAATCAGGTACAAAATTCACACACACACTGGCAACCCAAAAAATATTCACTCTTCTGAAATGAGGTCGGTGAAGACCCAACCCTGTCAGAGGTTACAAACACATTGTTAGGTGTGACCTTGTTAGAGGAATTTAGACTAGAAGTTATCGTCCAACTAGCAATCACTCTAGGGTTGACAGGATAACAATGTTCATTCTATGAATGATACATCATAAGAATTTCTTAGTCCACTTAGTTATGAAACTTGACTATGTACAATGGTTAAATATGTAATAGTAGATGATCTGCCTTAATACAACTTCAATTGCATATTATAGATCAATATGTTGCTCATACAAATCCTTCTGACCAATATATCACTTCAGATTCTACAATATATTAACTTACTGTTCGTCGGTAATTACTCTCTGTAGCTCGATAACTATTTTATAGCTTGGTTCTTATTAACCAATATGATCAAAATGCATGAAAACTTGTTCACGTGATAATTCCATAGTTTCTTCTTCTTTCAGCATTTTCATTATGAAATCTCCAGTCTCTTATATAGACATGTAAAACATTTTCTTCTCCTCCATTGGATTTTGTCGCTTAATCATATCCATAGATTTTGTCACTTCAAGCTTCCTCGGCTGATGTGTCAATAACATGGTTCAATCTGCTCCATTAGATCCTTTTGATTTATGTTAGCCATCAATCTTTATAACAAACCTTATCTGTTATCACTGAAATCGAGGTACTTTACAACTCATCACTTTATCGGCTAAACTGATCATTTAATTCCTTTTTGTTTTACTCGGTTAACAAAGAAATGTGTTGGTGAACACACGCTCGGTTAACACTATGCTCGGTATGCACTACACTCTGTCAATGTATACTAAAATGCTTTCATTTACCAACAACACTGATTTGTGTCTTTCAGCTCTATTCTTCATTATAGATGAATGCAACATAATGAAGTCAATTCCATCAAGTCATAGACTCATCAAGTTACTCAATGTATTCCTTATCCTCATCTGACATGTACATCTTCCTCATGTAGATTTCTCTATTCTTCATCTCTTTCACCTTCTTTCAGATGTGTCGGTATAGTAACTTACAAGATAAGTACTGTCAAGCTAGTTGACATCAATGACAACATAATACTGATTTAATCATCTTGCATTATCTAATCATCAACTCCTTAGTAATCTTGAATTCCAGATTCTTCTTTCTGGTTCCAAATCATTTGTAGTTCATCACTTTGTCTCCCATGGAGCTTAAGGCTTGTTCCTAACACTTCAAGCCAGATCATGAAGATTTTTGTAAAATCCTAAGTATCAAAAGAGATAATTTCATTGATTTCTTCTCTTTGTTTCAATGGTTTTTCAATGAAACAAAGAAAATGTGGATTAATAAAAGAGCTTTGGGAAGTAAATTGGAAGTAATGAATCCCTTTTCTACTAGAAAAACTCAAGGTCATACCATCAAGGATACCTATGGTGTGGGTATTGCCCCAAAACAAAATGTATGGATGAAATAAGAGAATAAATTGGTATTGGATTGCCTTAGTAAGACCTTGAAAATAATAGAAAAATTAAAAAAGGATCATGAGGAAAACATTATCTCAAGTCGAGGAGAAGGTTTAAAGTGTGAAGAAAATTCTCCAGACTACCATGAACCAGAGCCACATGAGTATAAAGAACACATTGGAAAGTATGAACAAGATGATGGATACTTTGGAAAAAGTATACCAAGAGAGATTGATTGTTAAGCTAGATTCTAAAAAAGACAAAGGTCAAGATGTCTTTGGACCCAAGAAGAGGACCATGGCTAATATCAAAAGAAAGGCTAATAATTACGGGCCTTATCTGAATGACCTTAAAAAGGTAGTGATGGATATGACTCAGCTAGAGGTGGAGGTCTTAGAAGTTCTCAAGAAGTTAACTTAGTCCATTCCCTTTTCTCCTAGTTTTTTGTCTCGATTGCTTAGGTTGTCTATTTGCTAGCCTTTTTTCTACCATTTCCTTTGTATATCTTCAAGGTAGGCTTTTCTTTTTTTGGCATATGGTGCCTTATTTAGATTGATGGAGTGTATTGATATATCTCTACTCTTCTTTTGTTAAAGGGTTTTAGGTCCCTTCAAAATCTGCATTTACCATAATCAAAAAAATAGTTTTATTTTGAATATTTTATAGGATAGAAGAGAAGTGCTAGAGTTATTTTATTCATTTTTATATTATGTTACATAAAAATGATTTTAGTTTGAACATATTATTTAATTTTAATGCTCTATCAATTGTATATATAATATTCTCCAATGATTTTGCTAAACTATATTCTATGAATGTAACAACAATGAAAATTAAAGCTAATTCATTGTTAAGAATAAATATTATCATATCATCATACACATGAGGAATAATCAATTAGTTAATCATTTGCATCAAAATAAATTCTTGTGATTCCTTCTTTTGTTGATTCAAATGTTATAGTCCTACACATTTGAGGATAAGCATATGCAAATAAAAAAATTCAATGATTTTGATTTATGTATTGTGTATAATTTTTTTATACTTATAACACATGCCATTCTCTATGTTATCCTTTTCTTCATCATTTTAGTGGCTTTAAAATGTACAAAGCAAATTTTTAGAGTGTAAGACCTCTACCATACTCATTTTTTACCTGTTCACATTTAATATTTTTTTATTAAGGGACAAATAAGTTTTGAAGGAGGCCCAAAACCCTTTACATGAATCTTTTACAAGGATATAGAACCCTTAATTAATCAAATGTATGAAGAAAAGCATGGACAATCAGCAACCTGAAACATTCATAAAATTTTCAACCATCCTAAAATAGAAACAAAAACTAAGAGAAGGCATATCCAACATGAGGTCATGGCCTCCAGAAACACAGAGGGTTTTAGAAGGCTCCCTAAATCTTGAACCAAGAAACAAGGATTTTACTAGGCTCCCCTAACCTAAAATATTAGTTTTGACAAGGCTCCCACAAATTTATTAGGCTTTAAAACATGTTGTTGGCATTAAGTATGTTTTTCATTAGTGACAACACTTATTCAAACTCTGTGTGTTTACCAAGCAAACAGGACAGTGTTTACCAAGCAGACAGAACAGTGTTTACCGAGCAGATAGGACAGTGTTTACCAAACAGACAAAATAGTGTTTAACGAGTAGACTGAGCTTCGCAGTGCTTACCGAGTTATCATTATCGAGTGATGAGATGAGCAGTGTTTACTGAGTGCCAGCATGGTAAACAGGGAATTCAGTTTCTACGGAGTGACACTATATCTACCGAGTCACCAGTATATATCGAGTTTGAAACTACAACCGAGTGGTTAGTATGGACCGGGCCTCCACTTCTACTAAGAGCATGATGATGCTAAGTAATGCAGTGGATGCCGAGTATCAGAAAGTCACCGAGTTAGTTTGCAGTAACCAAGTAACTATATTTGGGCTGACTCAGTAATATTTGTGTTAGCTTGTTTGAGAGCCGACTTTGTAATTATTTTGGATTGATATATAAACATTGTTTTGTATCATATCCAAGGTGGAAAAAGAAGTGAGAAGAGTGAAAAAAATAAGAAAGGTAGAGATAAGCGAATTACAAAGGGCTACAACAGTATAAGGGGCAGCAAAGATATATCCATCACAGAAGGTGATCAGTACATCAAAGAATCTCAATCAGCAAGTACAGTTGCAAGTAAGAGATCTACTATTTCATCCTAACAGGTGAATCAGCTTAAAATCCTTTAATAGGGTAGACTTAACAGTATTTGTAAAATCTCTTAACCGAGTGCATACTTCATTGTATGTTTGTAAATCCTCTAACAAGGTGGACCTATTAGTCCTTATTGCTCCTAACAGGGCAGATCATCAGAAGTGATCATTGTAAGCCTTAATTGGCAAACTTTATACTGCAGTATTGAAGTTTTGTGGGTATCATCCCCACCCCAGTTTTACTTTCTATTTGGAAGGTTTCTGGGTCACCAAATCTCTGTGTTCAAAGTGTTATGAATGTTTTATTCTTTCTATTATTCATGCATGCAATTAGCTTATTGATCTAAAAGTTATTTGGAATATGGTTAAGATCTGAATTTGTTAAAATTTTTGAAGTTACTGATTCACCCCTCCCCTCTCATTAACTTGGCTAGTCTTGAATATTTCCAACAATTGGTATCAGAGCTTTGTGGTTCTCAGGATAAAGTTTGATAGCTTGAGAAAATATTCAGGACAATGGAGATATTCAGACTTAACAAAGTAATTGAGAATGAAAAGCTAGATCTGGAAATGGCCATAGCGCAACTCAAGGAAGCAAAAGAGCATCTTTCCCAATCCCTAAAAAGAAGGAAGGAACTTGCAAATCAGATGAATGACCACCAGTATGTTGAAGAAAAGATTGAAGAATTTTTCCCTTCAAGAAGCTCAGATGAGGTAAACAATACAATCAAAGAACTTCTAGAAAAGAATGGATCTCTGCAAGAAGAAGTAAGAAAATTGAAAAGAGAACAGGAAATTCAGTCAACAAGATTCTATGAAATCTTAGAAAAAAGAAACAAGATGAAAGATGAAATAGATGGAAAGAACAATGAAATCCAGAATCAAACTCTTCAGCTAGAAAACCTTATTGATCAAGTCTCCAATGCAAATGAAGAAATCTTGACTCTAAGATCAGAAAATGAAAATATAAGAGAGGAGTTGAGATCTAAAAAGAAAATCAATTTAAGATTGGTGAATGACCTAGACACTGAAAGGCAAATCAATGAGAGAATGTTGAAATCTCAAGAAGATATGAATCAGGTGTATGAATGAAACCTTCATAAGCAAAAAGGAAAAGCAGGACTTGGATACAAAGAGGAAGGTGAATCCTCCAAACAAGGTACTCAAAAGAATCAGAAACCCACTTGTAATCACTGTGGCAAAATTGGTCATACTTCAAACAAATGTTGGAGCAATGGAAAAGCACAATTCAATGGAAAATGCTAGAATTGCAATCAACATGGTCATAAAGCAAATGAATGCAAGGAGAAACCAAGATTTAAAGGAAAATGTCACAAATGTAACAAACAAGGTCACAAGGCATCAGAATGCAGAACTAAAACACCTAATCCAGCAGAACAAATTGTGAAAGCAATATTTGGTTGGGATTACAACACTTGGTGTAGGTGTCATTACTATGGAGAATATGGACACATTGGCATGAATTGTGTAAGGCATCACTTGAGAAAAAGGGAAACTAAATAAGATGTTATAAATGCACTAAGCTTGGTCACATAGCTAAAAATTGCATGAATTTAGGCAAAGTTGAAGATGAAAAGAAAGAAAAAGCAAATAGCATCAAGAAGTGGATGAGACAATAGTGAATTCCTAAACCTACTGAGCAAACTAGTCCAAGTAATGAAGTCACTCATGAAGAGGGTGGCTCTATCAATTCTAACTAAGTCTCCAAGAATGCACTGGAACTGTATCTTCATAGACATATTCTAAAACAATTCCAAAATTGAAAGGAAGAAAGATCCAAATCAGTATGCAAGATATAACAGGATCAAAAGAAGGTCGGTATCAGTTATCACTGAGCAAGGTCAGGAGTAACCTAATTTCATATGGTTACTGAGTAAGGTCAGAGCAGTATGAATTTGTATGTTCTCTGAGTTGCGGAATCTTCACTGAGCAATTAATGCATAGTGGATGACAGTCTATCGAGTTCAATACCCTAATTCCTACAGAGCATTAATGACAAAATTTTAACAAAAATCATGAAATCAAGTTCATTCTTCACCGTGAATATCAGCATATTGAGCAAAAAAAATTACTAGTGCGATCAAGCGATTCGAAGCAAAATTTTGCAGCAAAAATTTTTCAAAGTATTTTTCTTTTTCTACCGAGCTACCATGGCATCATCCAGCACCAAAGTAAAGAAAGGTTCAGAAATGTTAGTTCAAGGAGAATGGAAAGCACCGAATTTCAAACTCATGCCCATGATTGCAAAAACCCTAGACCCGAGTGGAGCTCAATCACAGATTCCTCCAAAGGTACTTCTTGTAAATGACATTCACAGTCATTTTAAAGGTACAATTCAAGAGCTTGGAACCCTAGAGATAGATGTTGTTCATGATGAACTATGTGTTGATGGTGTTCTCAAACCAGAACATAAACATTTGGAAGATAAAGGTTTGACACATATCACCCACTTACCTCAGAGTTTCCAGATAAAATGGATTAGATATATCCTAAGCCGAGTGCATGAAGGTAAAATTTGGCTTGAGCAACCAGTGGAAATAACAAATAAGATGATTCATCGAATCACTGGTCTTCCCATGCTTGCCAAGGCTAAATCTACAAAAACCCTAGGTTGGGTAGAGCTGGAAAAGAAAACCCTAGCCAAATGGGATGGCAGAGGTATGAGAATAAACATATTACTAATGCAAAACTAAAATTTGCACATATGTCATAGCTCACAAGATATACAGTTCAAGTCGATAGAATAGTGTTCCATGTGAAGCAGTTGACCTAGCTTATAAAATTGTGAAGAACAATTTGTCATTTGACCTAGCAGATTTATTATTGAAACAGTTCAACAAGAATATGGAGAGCATCCAAACCTCAAAGAACAATCCATGTAAGTTTGGCTCGCTATTGGTTTGTTTATTTTTCTATGCTCAAAAGTTTTTCCCATCAAAAGGCACGGTAAAATAGAGAAAGGATGTGCCTGTTCTTTATCAGATAAATGAGTACATTGTAGAAATGGGTGAGAATTTTGCAAGCATAATGGATAACTATTTTGAATCTTTTAAAGAAAAGATGAATAATAGATTCTGGATTCCACAAAAGTTGGTGGAAGATTATAAAGATGATATTTGTTTCATGGTTGATTGTGATAGAGTATACATTCAGGCAGTAAGGCCTACGATTGTATGGGTGAAACCTCTTCCTTATGAGGTAAACATTGATGAGACAAAGGACATAATTGAAGCCCTAGTAAATCAACCTGTTAATCCAAAGGCTCCATACTTTGGAACATATGATGAAGCTAAGGTAAGAATTGAGCTAAGCATAAAACTTCCACGGGCGGTTAACAAAGGCAGAAAGAGGATGGCCAAGATGCAATCTAGCACACCTCTAATGTTAACCAAGGGAAAAGGAGAGGACATTGAAGAAGAAGAAGAAAAGAATGAGAGTGAAGAAGAATAAGTACCTATGAAGAAGAAAGGGAAGGCGACAATCACTAAGGCACCAAAACAATTTACTGCAGTCTTCACAAGAAAAACAAGGGGCAAGGCAGGTAAAGTCAATGATGATATAGTACTCAAAAGGCCTCCTCCCTCATTTGAACAAAAGATTAAGGATTTGAGAGAAGGATCTGGAATTTCAAATTTCAAATCTCTCAAATATGAAATTAGATCAGAGGCAGAGTAGTAGGAAATTGAAGATGTTGTTATTGAGAAAATGGGAAAATGGAAGTACTCACCTAATGATATGGCTTCTCAAATTCTAGGTGTTCTATTGGATAAAGTCAAGTTGAGATGGTCCAATGCAAGACAAACTATCAAGGACATATATGCTCAAACCTTAAGATAGTTGATGCCAAGTTTGAAAAATGCTGAAATAAATAAGGCATTGATAGAAAATGAGCAGAAGATGACACTAAAATTCAATAGTTATTTGATTTTGATCAAGGATATAGAGTCAGTTGTGATGAGTGCAAATTTTACTTGGAAAAACATCTATCATCTTCACAAACTGAGTGTTGAAACCGTGATAATAAAAGATATTGAAGATGACAGTGATGAAGAAGAAGAAGAAGTAGTTCAGATTGATAATGTTGAGATAGAAGAAGAGGAAGAAGCTATCAAGGAAGCTAAGAAGAATGTTGAGGAAGATGATCCAGTTTAGATAGCTGCAGAGGTGATTGCCTCACTTCCTCACTCTCTAGTAAAGATTGCTACATCTAGCCCAGAGATAATTTCAAGTGTGATTGTGACAACACCTACAGATGCATCAAATGTCCAATCATCACTAGCATAGCTCAATGTATCAATGACAGAAGTGGCTACCACTTCATCTACTGAGCTTTAGCCTCCTTCTTCCACCGAGTTGCAGTCTCCAGTCCCATCTTCAGTACCTTCTTCAATTTTAAGTTTTTTAGCAGCAAGTACTTCAATTTTGAATACCTCAGTAAGTACTTCAGATTCTACAATTGTAAATACTTTAGTTTTTGGTTTATCAAGTATTCTAGTTAGCATTCCATCAGTTGAAAGTTTATCATTTTTCACTACAAGTCCTACTATGTCTAAAATAATTTCTACTACAAAGGCATTAAGTATAAAGACTCAACCGAGTACAAAATTTTTGAGTAAGAATATAGAAGAGGACATAGATTTAGATGAGGAGATAGAAATTCCACAATTAGATTTTGGAAATCTTTCAACAGACCAAATGCAAACAGTTGGTGAACTCCTCTAGAAGAAAGCAAAGTAGAAGAAACTAAAAGAAGAAAGAGATAAGGAATATAAGATCATTGAGGATGCCAAGAATATTTTGATAGAAGCAATAGGTGTTGAAGTTGATTCCTCTCAACACATTTTATTACAGTTGGCAGAGGTAGTAAACAAGTTCAATGAGGATTCTTCTGGATCAGATAAGTTTCTTGAGAAGGCTAAGAAGAAGTTTGATAATAAAGTGCTTGAGCACATTTCTCAGCAAATAGCTATCAATCAGGTAGGGTTATCTTCAGTTTTGACTAGCATTGAGTCCTCCTATTCCAAGGTAACATCATTTTTTGTCAAAGTATGTAATGTTGCCGAGTTCTCAAAGGAGATTAAAGACAAAATAAATAAGATTGATGAGGATCTGAAGATTAGTGCATAGAAGTTGCAACTTGAACCTAGTTCAAGCTCTACACATCATATGACAATCAAATTCCTATCTGATAAGCAATCAGAGTTATTGAGAGAAGATGCAAGGATCAGGTCAACATTAATAGATATTCAGAACATGATCCTTCCCATCTTGGATACAATGCAGAAGCATATTGCACACTCAAAAACATTGATCCATGACAATTAGTTTTCAATTGCAGATCACATGATTGAACTCTTTGCAGAAGTCCAAGTTGCACTCCATACATGCAAGATTCTACAAGAAAATTGGGATAGAACTCTAGCATTAATAAGTAAGGTACATTCTAATTTTCTCTCACACTTTAGCATCTCCATGTAAAATATTTGTATATACACCTTTGGCATTATTGTCAAAAAGGGGGAGAAAGTATATAAGATATGTGAGATATGAAAGGGGGAGAAAGTATATGAGAGAAATAGGAAATATGAGTATGAGGTGAAATATGAGGTGAAATAAGATATTTGCATATATACTATATAGGGGAGACATGAAATGTATATACAACAGTATGACAAAGATAAATTTTTGAAAAATCAAAAACAGATTCAGCATGATTTTTTGGGCAATAAATGTTTTTGTCACTAATGCCAAAGGGAGATATTGTTGGCATTGAGTATGTTTGTAATTAGTGACAACACTTATTCAGACTTTGTGTGTTTACCGAGTAGATAGGATAGTGTTTACTGAGTAGACAGAACAGTGTTTACCGAGCAGACAGGACAGTGTTTACCGAATAGATAGAACAGTGTTTACTGAGCAGACCGAGCTTCGCAGTGCTTACCAAGTTATTATTACCGAGTGATGAGATGAGTAGTGTTTATCGAGTGCCAACATGGTAAACAGGGAATTCAATTTCTACCGAGTGACACTATATCTACCAAGTCACCAGTATATATCAAGTTTGAAACTACAACCAAGTGGTTAGTATGGACTAGGCCTCCACTTCTACCGAGAGCATGATGATGTCAAGTAACGCAGTGGATGTTGAGTATCAAAAAGTCACTGAGTTAGTTTG
The DNA here is from genome assembly GCA_027943335.1 of Chamaecyparis obtusa. Taxonomy (NCBI): domain Eukaryota; kingdom Viridiplantae; phylum Streptophyta; class Pinopsida; order Cupressales; family Cupressaceae; genus Chamaecyparis; species Chamaecyparis obtusa. The sequence continues at coordinate 623,436 of BSBK01003034.1, forward strand.
TAGTAACCGAGTAACTATATTTGGGCTGACTCGGTAATATTTGTGTTAGCTTGTTTGAGAGCCGACTTTGTAATTATTTTGTAATTGTTTTGGATTGATATATAAACATTGTTTTGTATCATATCCAAGGTGGAAAAAGAAGTGAGAAGAGTGAAAAAAAAGAAGAAAGGCAGAGATAAGAGGATTACAAAGGGCTACAGTAGTATAAGGGGCAGCAAAGATATATCCATCATAGAAGGTGATCAGTACATCAAAGAATCTCAATCAGCAAGTACAGTTGCAAGTAAGAGATCTACTGTTTCATCCTAACAGGTGAATCAGCTTAAAATCCTTTAACAGGGTAGACTTAACAATCTTTGTAAAATCTCTTAACCAAGTGCATACTTCATTGTATGTTTGTAAATCCTCTAACAAGGTGGACCTAGCAGTCCTTATTGCTCCTAATAGGGCAGATCATCAGAAGTGATCATTGTAAGCCTTAACCGGCAAACTTTATACTGCAGTATTGAAGTTTTGTGGGTATTATCCCCACCCTAGTTTTACTTTCTATTTGGAAGGTTTCTGGGTCACCAAATCTCTGTGTTCAAAGTGTTATGAATGTTTTATTCTTTCTGTTACTCATGCATGCAATTAGCTTATTGATCTAAATGTTATTTGGAATATGGTTAAGATCTGAATTTGTTAAAAGTTTTGAATTTACTGATTCACCCCTCCCCTCTCAATAACTTGGCTAGTCTTGAATATTTCCAGCACATGTAACCCCAAACCAATTAGTAGTGCATTGCAAATTTATCAAGAAACAAATCAACAATTTCCCTACAAAAGTCTCCTCCACCTAAAAAGAAAGGAATTCCACCTCCATAGGTGTAGTTGAAGAAGAGTTAACCCCATGGGAAAACCACTTTTGAAAAAACCCCTCCAAGTAGCCAAAAGTACAAGAAAGCCACTTAGAGAAATATCAACCTTATCCAACATGCACATCATGACCTCCATAGGGGATTCCATGACCTCAATAGTATATAGGAGAAAGGAAGAATTCAGCAATAAGAATCTGTAGACACCCAAAACTAGGCAGGTGTCTTAGAATCATTCAAATTTGCAAAATCTTAGCCAAATGCTCTAATTTTCTTCAAAATGGATCAAATCAATTTCAAACAGACATTTATTAATCAAATTGGACAAAATCATTTAATTCAAAGGAAAAATCAAATCATGACATCAAATAATTAAATACAAGCTTAAAGGGATCAATCACACTATATAATTGATTTTAATCAATTAATTGTATAGTTTTAAATCAAAAATCAAATTGAACCTATTCACCTACATGGCTAATTTAATTAATTAATGGAATTTAATTAATCCTAATATCTTTCAACATAATTTGAGCAACCAATAAGAATTGAGAATACAATGCACATGGATCACTCCAAGTTGTTGAATCTTCATCACTCATTTTCAACTTTGAATCTCAACCACTCAAATTTGTCTACTTGTCCAAACATTTGAGACAATCATTTAAATTGTCCCCCCATTTAAAAACATTTCAAAGCCTTTCACTCAACCAAGGCTAAACCATGATCAAGTAACTCTACCCCCTACCCTTGGGATTTTACTATAAATAGAAGTCATTTTGAGAGCATAAGGATCCTAGAAAATTCAAATGCAAAGAATCCTCATTATAGGCAATTTCATAGCAATTTGAGCAATAGTGAGAGCATTTTCATAGTAAATTGAGAGATCATGACATTTTATGAGCATTTGAGTTAATCTTTGTATCAAATTGAGAATTGAGAGCTAGATTTAGGCATTTTACCATAATTTTCTCATTCTAGGATTGTCACTAGTAGAGAATAAGGCTGAGAGCTATTGGAAATATTCAGGAATTAACCGAGTTACTGAGAGGGGAGGGGTGAATCAGTAACTCCAAATTTTCTTTCAATTACAGATGTATTAACATGTAATTTACTTTAACCTTTTGCATATAGAAAGCATGAAACTTAAAAGCATTCACAATAATGACACATAGATTTGGTTACCCAGAAACCTTCCAAAAGAAAGTAAAACTGGGGTGGGGATGAAACCCACAAAGCTTTAATACTGCAGAATAAAGTTGGCCGGTTAAGGCTTACAATTTGATCACTTCTGATGATCTGCCCTGTTAGGAGCAATAAGGATTGCTAAATCCACCCTGTTAAAGGATTTACAAAACATACAATGAAGTATGCACTCGGTAAAGAGATTTTACAAAAGACTGTTAAGTCTACCCGGTTAAAGGATTTAGTACTGATTCACCTGTTAGGATGAAACAGTAGATCTCTTGTTTAGCAACTGGATTGCTGATTGAGATTCGCTGATGTACTGATCACCTTCTGTGATGAATTTGTCTTTGATGTTCCTTATACTGCTGAAGCCTTCTGTAATTCGCTTATCTCTGCCTTTCTTTCTCTTTCACATATATTCTTCTTCATACATCTTGACATTTTTACAACATTGTTTATATACAAGTCTTAAACAATTAATTTTAATTACAATTACAAAGTCGGCTTGACAAATAAACATAAGTGCTACTAAGTCGGCCCAAGTATGGTTACACGGTTCCTGCAAATTGACTCGGTGACTTTCTGATACTCGGCGTCCACTACATTACTCGGCATCGTCATGCACTCAGTAGAAGTGAAGGCACGGTTCATACTGATCACTCGGTAGGTTTTGAACTCGGTAAATACTGGTGACTCGGTAGACATGATGTTACTCAGTTTACACTGTCCTGTTCGGTTTGTACTAATTTGCTCGGTTTGCACTGTCTGCTCGGTTTGCACTGTTTGCTCGGTTTGCACTGTTTGCTTGGTTTGCACTATTTGCTCGATTTGCACTGTTTGCTCGGTTTGCACTGTTTGCTCAGTTTGCACTATTTTCTCGGTTTGCACTGTTTGCTCGGTTTGCACTGTCTGCTCGGTTTGCACTGTTTGTGCAAATAAGTGTTGTCACTAGTGGCAATTCTGCTTAATGCCAACAATCTCCCCCTTTGGCATTAGTGACAAAAACACTTATTGGCCAAAACTTATATACACGAATCATGCTGAGTTTTATTTTGATTTTTCAAAATTTGTCTTTGTTATAGGGCTTTATACATTGTCTCCCCCTTTCAATGTGCTAACTATTTCTATACATATCTCTCCTTCTATACATATCTCCCCCTTTTTGACGATAATGCCAAAGGTGCATATACAAGTTGTTTACAGAGAGACTCCAAAATTTGATAGAAAATCAGAATGTACCTTCATTATTAGTGCCAGGGTTCTGTCCCAACTTTCTTGCAGGATTTTACATGTTTGTATAGCAATTTGGACTTCTGTAGAGAGTTCAATCATGTGATCTGCTATAGAGAACTGATTGTCATGAATCAATGTTTTGGAATGTTCAATGTGCTTATACATTGTATTCATGATGGGAAGGATCATGTGTTGGATGTCTAGCAGTGTGGACCAGATCCTTGTGTCTTCTTTCAGTAGATCAGACTGCATGTTTGATAGGTGTGAGATTTTCATGTGATGAGCAGAGCTTGAACTTGGTTCAAGTTGCAGCTTCTATATGCTAATCTTCATATCCTCATCCATTTTATTCATTTTATCCTTAACATCCTTTGTGAACTCGGCAATGTTGCACAGTCTGGCCAAAAGAGAGGTAGCATTCGAATAGATAGATTCAGTGTTTGACAAAACTGAAGACAATTCTACTTGGTTAATAGCTATGTGCTGAGCAATGTGCTCAAGCACTTTATTGTTGAATCTCTTCTCGACTCTTTCAACTAACTTTTCTATCCCGGATGAATCCTCATTGTATTTCTCAACTGCTTCTGCTAATTGTAACAAAACATGTTGGGAGGAGTCTACTTTAATGCCTAATGCATCAGACAAGATGTCCTTAGCATCCTTGATGATTTGATACTCCTTGTCTCTCTCCTCTTTAAGTTTCTTTTGTTTTTCTTTCCTTTGGAGGATCTCACCTATATTTTGCATCTGGTCCGCTGATAGATTTGCAAAATCTAATGTAGGAATTTCTATCTCTTCATCTAGGTCTATATCCTCTACTATATTTTTACCCAAAAATTTTATACTCGGTAGAGCCTTAGGCTTATCTATACTTAATGCTTTGGTAGTAGTGACAGTAGATAAAGTAGGGCTGGCTATAGAGACTGGCATACTTTCTACTGGAGAACTTAAAATATTTACACTTGAAGATTCAAAAACTGGAAAACTTACTGCTGGAAAGCTTGATGATGCAGGAGACTGCAGCTCGGTAGAAGAAATGGTAGCTGCTTCTGTTGTTGCTAAGGATGATTGGACAAATGTGGAAGTTGTCACAACCATGCTTGAAGGTGTCTCCAGGCTGGATGTAGAAACTTTCACTGGAGAGGTAGGAAGGGATGCAATGACTTCTGCTGCTATCCTCACAGTATCATCTACCTCAGTGTCTTCTTCTTGTTCATCACTGTCATCTTCAATATCTTTTATTATTACTATTTCAATACTCAGTTGGTGAAGGTGGTATATGTTCTTCCATGTGGCATTTGCAGCCTTCACAACCGATTCAATATTGTTGATCAAAATCAAACAAGTATTGAACTTCAATGTCATCTTATTTTCATTTTCTTTTAATGCCTTCTTTACTTCATCATTTTTCAAGCTCGGCATCAACTGTCTCAGGTTTTGATCAAATATATCTATCACCGTTTGCTTTGCATTGCTCCATCTCATTTTTATTAGATTCAATAGAACTGCTGGAACCTGTGGGGCAATTTCTTCAGGAGAGTATTTCCACTATCCCATCTTCTCAATAACAGCATCTTCTATTTCCTTCTGTTCTGCTTCCGATCTGGTTTCATATTTTAAGGATTTTATGTTACTTACTCTAGATCCTGATCCGTCTCTAAAGAGTTTGAGCTTTTCTTGAAGGTTTAGAGGAGGTCTTTTGAATACTATGTCTTTATCTGCCTTGTCTGCCTTGTTTGCCTTGCCTCTTGTATTTCTTCTTGTAAATACAGTAGTAGGAGGCTTAGGTGCCTTAGTGATAAATACCTTTCCTTTCTTCTTTGCAGGTTCTGGTTCTTCTGTTTTCTCATCCTTTTCCTCTTCTTCTTCATCTTTTTCTTCTTTGTCCTCGGTTATCATTTGCATTTTGGCTATCCTCTTCTTTCCTTTGTTTACCGCGTGTGGAAGCTTTATGCTTAGTTCAATTCTCACCTTAGCTTCATCATATGTTCCAAAATATGGAGCTTTGGGATTGACAGGCTGATTAAGAAGAGCTTCAATGATATTCTTGGTTTCATCAATATTTACCTCATAAGGAAGAGGTTTTACATATACAGTCCTCGGTTTAACTGCTTGAATATATACATTATCACAATCCACCATAAAACAAATGTCATCTTTGTAATCTTCCACCAACTTCTGTGGAATCCGGAATCTGTCATTCATTTTCTCTTTGAAAGACTCAAAATAATTATCCATGATGCTTTCAAAGTTTTCACCCATTTCTGAGATGTATTCATTTATTTCATAGAGGACTGGCACATCTTTTCTCCATACAACTTTTCCTTTAGAAGGGAAGAATTTCAGAACATAGAAGAATAAACAGACCAATAAGGATCCAAACTTACATGGATTGTTTTTGGAAGTTTTAATGCTTTCCATGTTTTTGTTAAACTGCTTTAACAATAAGTCTGCTAGGTCAAATGTCAAGTTATTCTTGACCACTTTGTATGCTAGGTCAATAGCTTCACAGGAGACACTGTTCTGTCGACTAGAACTGTAAATCTTATGGGCAATAATGTGTGTACCAAACTTCAGTTCAGCGTCGGTAATGCTGCTAACTTTCATGCCTCTACCGTCCCACTCGGCTAGGGTTTTCTTCTCTAGTTCCATCCGACCTAGGGTTTTGGTAGTTTTAGCTTTGTTCAACATGGGAAGACCGGTGATTTGTTGAATCATCTTCTTTGTGATCTCTATAGGTTGCTCAAGCCAAATCTTGCCATCATGTACTCGGCTGAGAATGTATCTAACCCATTTATCTCGAAAGTTTCGAGGTAGATGTGCAATGTGAACTAAACCTTTATCTTCCAGATGTTTGTGCTCGGGTTTCAGAATACCATCCACACACAGTTCCTCACGCACAATATCTAATTCTAGGTTCCCCATTTCATGAATTGAACAGTTAAAATGATTTTGGATATCATTAATAAGTAGTACCTTAGGAGGAATCTGAGATTGAGCTCCGTTCGGATCTAGGGCTGCTACAATTGCGGGCACGATCTTAAAATCTGGTGCTTTCCATTCCCCTTGGACTAACATATCAGATCCTTTCTTTTCTGAAGTGCTGGATGATGCCATGATAGCTCACAGAAAATTCCTTTCGCAAAAGTATTGAATCGCTGGGTTGCTCTTGAAATTTTCTGCTCTCAAAGTGCTAAAGGTTCGTGGTGAAGAATGAGTTTGATTAATTGCTTTTTGTTTACAACTCTGTCATTAATGCTCATTACAAATTAGGTTATGAATTCTGACAGACTATCACCCACTAAGAATTAATTGCTCGGTAAAGACTTTGCAACTCAGTGAATTCGAGAATTTATATTGCTCTGACCTCGCTCGGTGAAGACTGATACCGACCTTGCTCGGTGAAGACTGATACCGACCTCCCTGTGATCTCACTGCATCTTGCATGCTGATTTAGATCTTTCTTTTAATTTCAGTTCTGGAACTGCTTGAAATTGGTCTATGAGAATACAGTTCCAGTGCTTTCTTGGAAATTTAGTTTGAGTTGGTAGAGCCATCCATTCCATTACTTGGAGTGGATTGCTCGGTAGCTTTAGGAATCCATTTTTGTCTCACCTGTTTCCTGACCTTAGTTGCTTCATTCTTCTTTCCATCTTCAACTTCACTAGCATTCATGCAGTTTCTGGCTATGTGACCAAGTTTAGTGCATTTGAAGCATCTTACGGTAGTATCTCTTTTCCTTAGATGATGTTTTATGCAATTCATGCCAATGTGTCCATATTCTCCACAGTAATGACATCTACACCAGGTGTTGTAGTCCCATCCAAACATTGCTTTCATAATTTGTTCTGCTGGATTAAATGTCTTGGATCTACACTCGGATGCCTTGTGACCCTGTTTGTTGCACTTGTGACAATTACCTCTGAATCTAGGTTTTTCCCTGCATTCATTTGCTTTGTGACCAGGTTGATTGCAGTTGTAACATTTTCCATTGAATTCTACTTTTTCATTGTTCCAACATTTATTTGAAGTATGTCCTATTTTACCACAATGATTACAAGTAGGTTTTTGATTTCTTTGAGTACCTTGCTTAGAAGATTCACCTTCTCCTTTGTATCCAAGTCCTGCTTTTCCTTTTTGCCTATGAAAATTTCGCTCATACAGCTGATTCAAGTCTTCTTGACTTTTCAGCATTCCTTCATTGATTTTTTTTTCAGCATTTAGGTCATCCACCAATCTTAGATTGATTTCCTTTTCAGATCTTAGTTCTTCTCTTGTGCTTTCTATTTTTGATCTTAGATTCAGAATTTCCTCATTTGTATGAGAGATCTGATCAATTAGGTTTTCTAGTTGAAGGGTTTTATTTTGGACTTCAATGTTTCTTCCATCTAATTCATCTTTCAACTTGTTTCTTTGTTCCAAGATCTCACAGAATCTTGTAGAGTGTAGCTCTTGTTCTCTTTTCAATTTTCTCACTTCTTCCTGCAGAGACCCATTCTTTTCTAGGAGTTCTTTGACAGCATTGTTTGCTTCATCTGAGTTATTTGAGGGAAAAAGATCTTCAATCTTTTCTTCAATGTAATTCTGATCATTCATCTGATTTGCAAGTTCCTTCCTTCTTCTTAGGGATTGGGAAAGATGTTCTTTTGCTTCTTTGAGTTTAGCTATGGCCATTTCCAGATCTATCTTTTCATTTTCAATCACCTTGTTCAGTTTGAATACCTCCATTGTCCTGGATCTTTGCTCAAGCTAGTTAAGCTTTATCTTGAGAACCAATGCCGCTCTGATACCAATTGTTGGAAATATTCAGGAATTAATCGAGTTAGTGAGAGGGGAGGGGTGAATCAGTAACTCCAAATTTTCTTTCAATTACAGATGTATTAACATGTAATTTACTTTAACCTTTTGCATATAGAAAGCATGAAACTTAAAAGCATTCACAATAATGACACATAGATTTGATTACCCAGAAACCTTCCAAAAGAAAGTAAAACTGGGGTGGGGATGAAACCCACAAAGCTTTAATACTGCAGAATAAAGTTGGCCGGTTAAGGCTTACAATTTGATCACTTCTGATGATCTGCCCTGTTAGGAGCAATAAGGATTGCTAAATCCACCCTGTTAAAGGATTTACAAAACATACAATGAAGTATGCACTTGGTAAAGAGATTTTACAAAAGACTGTTAAGTCTACCCGGTTAAAGGATTTAGTACTGATTCACCTGTTAGGATGAAACAGTAGATCTCTTGTTTAGCAACTGGATTGCTGATTGAGATTCGCTGATGTACTGATCACCTTCTATGATGAATTTGTCTTTGATGTTCCTTATACTGCTGAAGCCTTCTGTAATTCTCTTATCTCTGCCTTTCTTTCTCTTTCACATATATTCTTCTTCATACATCTTGACATTTTTACAACATTGTTTATATACAAGTCTTAAACAATTAATTTTAATTACAATTACAAAGTCAGCTTGACAAATAAACATAAGTGCTACTAAGTCGGCCCAAGTATGGTTACACGGTTCCTGCAAACTGACTCGGTGACTTTCTGATACTCGGCGTCCACTGCATTACTCAGCATCGTCATGCACTCGGTAGAAGTGAAGGCACGGTTCATACTGATCACTCGGTAGGTTTTGAACTCGGTAAATACTAGTGACTCGGTAGACATGATGTTACTCGGTTTACACTGTTCTGTTTGGTTTGTACTAACTTGCTCGGTTTGCACTGTCTGCTCGGTTTGCACTGTTTGCTCAGTTTGCACTGTTTGCTTGGTTTGCACTGTTTGCTCGGTTTGCACTGTTTGCTCGGTTTGCACTGTTTGCTCGATTTGCACTGTTTGCTCGGTTTGCACTATTTGCTCGGTTTGCACTGTTTGCACAAATAAGTGTTGTCACTAGTGGCAATTCTGCTTAATGCCAACAAGAGCTCTACTTGCAAAGCTTAGATAGAGAACCATGAGATGATATGGATGTTAAATGCAATTATTTAGATTGAATTTCCATTTTCTTTCCATAGAATTGTTGCTAATCATCCTAATTTCATGAAGGTGTAAACACTCACACACAAATGGCACCCACTGTGGGACTTTGAGCCTCATTTCTCTTATTTTTATCAAATTATGTGTATTTTTGGCTTCACTTTTACATCAGTTTTGTAGAAAATAAGAGAAAAGCCACCTATGAAGGATTTAACTACGCCTATGAGCATTCTAACGATGCTTAGAAGGAGTTAACTGACACCTATGAGATTCTTTCTATTTTGTCTTTTCTTCTTTTGACACCTACAAAATAAAGAATCACACCTGAGAGCATAAAGCATCACCTAGTATCTAGGAAATGACATGTAATAGTTTTTAGATGATGCCTACTAGCTTTTAAATGATGCCTACTAGCTTTTAAATGATGCCTATTAGCTTTTAAATGATGCCTACTAATAATGTCAGATTTCCACAATCCATTTTAACTACATGTGTGTTTCTGGATTCAATTGTGTATGTTTTTTAGCATCAACATTTTAGATCACACTCTGTGATCCATCATCAGGATGAGAGGTGAGTGTAAGAATTAAATCTAGAAACGCACATGTAGTTGATGTCTACTAGCTTTTAAATAATGCCTAATAGATTTTAAATGGCACCTACTAGCTTTTAACTGACGCTTATTAGCTGATGAATGCCGCTTAGTATTTTCTATTCAATTTTTCTATTAGATTATTAAATTATGTTTTCTAACTCTTTGTCTATGTTTTTCCTGCAAATGAGTAGACACAGGAAAGTATAGAAACCAGAGAGCAGAGTTACTCAAGAGAGCAAAGAGGTAAGGATTCAAACTAAACATCTAAAGGAAATCCATAATGCTTCAATTCTAGATAGTTTGGAATTAGACGAAAAGCTTTATGAGCATCACATTAAGGTGTTGAATGCTTACAAAAAGAAATTTCTTACGTTGAACTAAATTGTTTGCATTAAGTTGTTACCAATTTTCTTTGCAAAATCTTGTTAAGAACACTTAATTGTATTTCAATTTGTTTGTTTTGGTTTCCTTCACTTTGTATTGCTATGTTTACTAATTTTTTAGAGGGGTCAAAGTGGTATTGATCGCCACTAGGTAAGTAAGCAAATAAACGTCAAAAACTTCAAAAAAGTGCCTAGCCTTTTGTTAGCTATGAAAGAGGTATTTTTCATATCAAGCTTGCATTGCTTAAATTGTGGCTTTTCTTTGGATCTAGTTTAATAGGAAAAACCTTACTATTTTCCAAATTGAGCAATTATTAGGCATATGCTCTCCATTTTGTGAAGTGGATCAAAAAGCCAAACGTGTGAGTTCAAACTTGGTAGAAAGAAGGGGAGGAATTAATCAAACATTTTATTTATAAGAACCTCCTTGTCAAGAGGTTGAAAAAGAAAAAAATTTCTCGAAGTGTTTGGAACAAGGGACAACAATAGTGATATGCTCTTCACTTTCTAAGTGAATCAAACTCCCAAACTTGTTGAACCAAGTTTGATTTCTTGTTTTTCTATATATGCTAGATAAATTAGATCTTTAAAGGGCATACCTCCCCAGAATTGCCTTACGAGGATGGTGAGAGGGAACGTCTCAAAGTGGGAGACAATCACTTTAGCTGCGATACTATACAACCCACTATAAACAAATGCACTCTTGCCTAATCGGAGAGTGACTAGGTTGTGTGCAAGTATTATTTACTTCCTTGAGTAGTCCTTTGGGATTGCGCCAAATTATACTTTCATGCTTGTGGGAAGCTCGCAAGGGGGTAAAAGAGCTTGACATGATCTAGAATGAAGGTGTTCATTAAAAACCATGTTAAGTAGTAATCTTCCTTTTAGAGCCAAATGTGTTTAAAAGCCAAATCTGACTCTAGGTAGATTGCTTGGAAGACATTCTTGTTTATACTTGTGAAAACGATCAAGAACATACACTTTTAGTGTGGTTTTAGGAATATGGTACAAATTTGACATGTGTGTTATGTTTGTACTTTATTTTCAAGCAAGAATATTTTGTAGATCTAATCTTAAAACTTTTAAAAATTTACAACCTGATCTGCAAAGCAACGCCTGTAAATGATGAAGTCACGCTTGTGACATTTTAATCAATGCCTGGAAAAGGTTAACCAATGCCTGTCAATAGGAAAAATCCACCTACTCTCTGCAGAGTGCCGCCTAAGAAAATTCTAGTCATTGCGTATTAAGAGTTAAGTCATGCCTACACACAGGCAAGTGACACCCAAAAACAAAGAAGGGAAAATAGTGGACATTTCCAGAGGGCTTGGAAAGATTTTGAAATCATTTTTGGATACCCTTTTTGGAGATATTCCTTATCATTGCAACAAATAGATCATATTCCTGAAAACATTTATAATGATGAATCTATTTGAGAAATGAATCAATCCTATTATGGAGCATAATTATCAAAATCAAGACCAAAATCCCCATAGGAATCAAAATGATGAAGTGTCTGAAGATGAAATTTTGGAAGCATCCCAAGATCCCATATTTATGGAAACAATGCGATTAATTTTGAAGAGGGATAAAGAAGCATATTTCCTAAATTTAGCTCAATCAGGAGTTAAGCTTCCTCATAATTATGCCACATCAACCTTGAGGAAGAATAAGGAAAAATAAAAAGATACATCATCTAAAAAGCCATCATTAATATCAATTTGTCCTTTTCTTTATGATGATGGATCTCCATCTTCCTCACAAAAAGAAGCATTTAAGAGCAACAAACCTATCTTGGATCAAGGGAAATTTCATGATCATCCTATTTTTGATCAAGATAATAAAGAGTATGAAGAGAAAGGTACCACTCTCAAGAAAGATCTAATGCACAAACCTCTATCTAGCAAGGTTTCTTCCATAGCTTGTACTCCTTTCATCCTTCATCCATCTCAAAAAGCTTCACAACTATCCAAAATTACTCCATCAAAGAGTTATCCTAATGATGACACTTTTCACGTTGACTATGTCTACCCTCAAGGGCTACCTCTAAAAGAAACCCAAGCTAACTTACATCTTGCTATAGATCATTTCCATGCTTCAAAGATCTTGGACCCCAAAGCTTCATGTGCTTCAATGCCTATTATACCCATTCAAAAGGATCCTACTATGTGCTAAAATGTTGACACGCTTCTATGAGTCATTAAATCTAAGATTTCTCAATAATGAGGTTTCAAATGGTGACTCATAGCTCTTTATTCATGGAGTGCAAGGGTTTATAAGGGAGACCCTTAGATTAGACCTAGTTTGTGCCCATGCAAGTACACTATAAAATGAGAGATTCAAAGAGGAAAAGTAAGAATGCTACTCTCCATGATCATCAAGTATGTATGCAAATGAAAATGGAAGCTATTCTAAATGATAACAATGAATAAAAGTAAACTAATCTATGAAAGGAAATGCTTACGCAAGATTATTCTATGAAATGAAATATGAATCTAATCTAATATGCAAGTTCAAGATTAATCTAAATGGATTGTCATGGGGCATTAGAGAAGAAGACAAGAAAATAGAAGTTTCAATATTCAAGCTCAAGTGCTCCAAAATCGCTCTCCAAACCTGCATAACAATAACATAAAATTTTGATCTCTAAAATCTACATGCATAAAAATGAGGAGAGGGCTCCTTATAAAGGATTTTAGAAATGAATGGATGGTCAAGATTAAGAGGCAAAAAGAAATGAGCAATGGTGGAGATTAAATCTTGGTTGATCCATGTGCTCAAGATTCTCAAGAGGCAAAATCAATGGACATGGTTAAGAGGCAAAAAGATGTGTGTAAGAGATTAAGAGGCAAAAACCTTTTTCAAAAAGTCAAAAAATTCTATCTCATAGGAAAGTGCACTTCAATGTGTAGACAAAAAGTCTTTTTATTTTATTATTTATTTATTATTTTTAGCAAAGTGGTTTCCATTATTTAATTAAAAGATTTTTTATTTATTTAAAAGAGATTTGTTCTTTTAATTAAATGTGGCTTAGGATAAAGTGATTTTATTATTTAATTAAAAGATTTTATTTTTATTTAATTAAAAGGGACCATGTTCTCTTAATTAAATAAAACTTAGGATAAATGATCAAAATTTAGGAAATATTAAAATAATTGAATTAATTACGATTTGATCAAGGAAATTGATTTGAATTGAAAATATTGCACAACATTGATTCAGGAAATTAATAAATTGATGAATGGGGGCCCAAAGTCTAGGAAACCATTTTAGGGTGCATACATTTGCCCCTCTTTGACTAATGTGTGAACTTCATGGGAACACATGTAGTCAAAGAATGAAGTTGAAATGTGAGATCAATTTGGGATCACAAAACAACCTAGACGTGTGATCGACAAATGAGAATACATCAGGACAAAGATAAGCTGATTGAAAAAGACAAGGCCAACACCCATGTAAATAGGTAATTGTCAAGTCTCAAGAAAGGTCTGATTGATAGGTTTGATAAAGCTAAATCAAGGATTGAAGTTTGATATGTACTGCCCCCTCGTGATCGAAATCAAAATGAGATAGAGGAGAAATAGTAAATTGATAAATTTGATCAAATCGAACTAAAAGTAAGGTTCTTGATGTAAGATGAAAGATATAAGGATCACAAAACCAAGGTAGATCAAGCAAGAAAGATTATGTCCCAAGGTTGAATTAGAAGAAAAGATGTGGGGTGAAAGCGAATGGAAGATAGAAGTTTGGAAGAGGTGAAAAGAAATGGAGAGAAGAAAGAGAATGTGCCTCAAGAAAGAGAATGCCCCAAAATTAATCAATTGTTTAAGATAGGAAATTTTGATTGAGATCACAAAAGAAGCTAAGGAAATGAAGATCAAAACATGACCACAATTGATTAAAAGTCAAAAAAAAAAGATGAAGGAAAACCCTCTCAAACTCCTAATGCAGCCTAAAAATGCAAATTAACATGAAGTCTAACAATGCAAGATACATGAAAATGCAAAGGTGTACTTGAAATAGAGAAACTATAACATAGGATTTTGTGTTCATCATTCATTAGAGAATGTTAAAGAACTTATTTTCATCATTGGGCCATTATTAACAGACATCAAAAAATCACACAATCATCACTAGTCACAAGCGCAACTATGAAGATATGAATGTGATTTATATCGGATTGGAATGTGGAAAGATTCTAACATAAGCATCAAAGACATAAAGGTCAAGATGACTTTGATGTTAACTTACCCAATTTAATGTACCAAAACCATGCTTACATCAAGGCATAAATACCGAGATGACCATAAGAATGGTTGTGCAAAAATAGTCAAGGATGATGCCTCAAATCTCCTAAGTGTTTCAAGGGAACAACAAGAGACACTCAAGAGCTTCAAGACCACACCCACAAGAAGAAAGAAAATAAAAATATGCCCCATGCCCCAAGTCCTCTAGCTATACATCCTAGAGAGACTTATTAGACAAGGACACATAATGAAAATCAATAATAGTCAGCACAAAAAGAAAAGATCATGACATAACTCAAGCATTAAGTGTTGCATTTAAATATTTAAGTGTGTTAACTCATATTGAGTTTCGAGGATAATGATTGAATACTTACAAGCAGGTAAGATCACATGACAAAACTGGGTAAGACCAAGCTAAGAAGTGTTGAGAAACACTTGATGGCAGGGGTTGTGTTGAAAAACACAGTTGGGGTGGTGTTGAAAAACACCATTTGCAAGGTATCCTAAAGATGAATGCATCGACCAAGAGACTGAAGCTAACACAATTATGCCCCCTAGAAAAAGACAAAGACCAATTCCAAACCAAGGCAACAAGGACAAGGCATGATGGAGAAAGGCTAAGTGTCGAGGACGCGTGCTAAGAAATAGGGGTGCAAAGGCCTCAAGTAGCACTCATTTCCAGGTTTTCACCACTTGGATTTTATTGCCAATTTCTTCTTCTTTTTTTCAAGACTTTTTATAATTTTTTTTGTATTTTTGCTACTGAGGCGCCTGTTTCCAAGTTTTCACCAAGGCACTTTTTCTATTCATTTTTTGTGAATTTTTTGAATTTTTTTGGTATTTTTTGAATATATAATTTTTTTGAGATACATCAAAGCGCCTATTTCTAGGTTTTCACTAAGATGATCATTTTTTTCAAGACATTTTCTGATTTTTAAAATTTTTGACAATATATGATTTTTTTGGATTTTTTCAGGATCAATAAGTATGTACAAAGGATGCCCCAGATAGAATGGGCATCAAACTCCCAATCTAGATCACATCATGTAGTCTCAATGTCTAGCAAGGTGGAGAACAAGAGGGATTAGCAAGCTGGTGGAAGAGATGGAAGACAAGAGAATGAAGGAGAATGAAGTGAAGAAATCCTCAAGGGCAAACTCCTCAAGAGTACCCAAGCTAGGAAAAAATTGTCATGTAAAGAACATTTGGATAAGCAATGAAAGGATAGCATAGGATAAGTCACAAAAGCATAATGCAAAAGAAGGAAAGGATGTAGTCTAGAGGAGTAGACATGTCAAGAGGCTTCATAGCATCGTGTTTTACTCTTTTTTATTAGATCAAGACCAAAGGGGAAAAGGATAGCAAAAGGATAGAATGAATGGAGGAAAAATAAATATGAAGGCTAAACATGAATGTAATGAAAGCAAGATCATCGTAAGATAGCTCACAAGATAGCCAAATGTTCGTGTATAGGTCAATATTGCCAAGATCAAAGAGAGAAGACAGAATGGATGAAATATGTAGAAGAACTATGCATGATGCCTGATTGCCAAGTTTTCATCATGGTACTTATCCAATGTGCGACAAGGAAGTGGTTTTCACCATAGGATGAATTTATTTCTCTTTACTTTTTCTACTAAGGCGCCTATTTCCAGGTTTCCACCAAGGCACATTTTTAATTTTTTCAATTTCTTTATTTTCTTGTTGAATTTTTCTATTTTTTGAATTTTTTATTTTTGGAAGGAAAGCTTTTTAAATAATTCTCCTTGAAAGGGTAAACCAGAATATGCCAAGGATTCAAAATGATATGCTCAAAGATTCTGATAGGGAAAGGAAGATGGAAGAGAAAAATAGAGGATAAGGTTTTATGTAAAGTGAGTGAGGTTGGAAGATAGGAGGAATAGACAAATGAGGAAAAAGGATAGAAGGTAGAAGGATAATAAATGGAAGGATTATGAAAGGGTAGATGGAAAGGAAGGAAAGATCAACATTAACACACACCTTGAAGGGTGACAAGAGGATGGAGGAAATGTGAATGAAGGAATACATGAAGGAATATGGTGAATGGATAGCAGAGGTTGTGGTTTAGGTGCATGGAATGGAAGAATGGTTTTGGAAGAAGATGAAGTGGAAGCCTTTGGAAGCTTGAATGTCAACTTCACTTTTTTCTCAACATCAGACTCTTCCAAGAGAGACTTTGGGATCCATATAGCCATAGGCTTTTTATTAATTTTTGATTATTTAGAGAGAATATCTTCAATGATCGATTTTAGAACCCATACTTGTCTCGTAGTTTTCTTCTTAGATATCTTTTTTGACTTTATGCCTCCATGTTGATTAGAGGAGACATGGTGATCTTCTTTTTTTGATGGATTCTTGTATTGCTTCTTTTTCTTGTATTGAACATTCAAGTTACTTCCAAAAGACTTGGGACTTGTGGAAGAAGGAGGATATGACTGGTTTAGATGGGTAAGTGGATGAAAAAGATTCAAGGGTATGCATCTATGTTGACCTTGAGGAAAGATAGGAGATGGAGGGACATAAGAACCCAAGATGGATGACACATTAGGAGAGTTAGGAGGGGAAAGTGAAGGGACATAAGGGCCCAAGATGGAAGGAAGATGTGAAGCCCTTAGTATTGGTGGAGGAGGTCCAAAGATGGACATGGAAGATACAAAAAGATAATCAATAAGTTCATCAACATCTATATGACAACCAAGGACATCAACATCTTTAGAGTGAGCATTAGAATTTGCAATAGGATCATGAGCATCTTGAATAGGAGAAACTTCTTTGATAGGATTGTTCAAAGCTTGAAAAGACTTAGGAATAGTAGAAAGTGGAAGAGAATATGGAGTGGTAGAACAAGAAGATGGACTCACTTTGAGTTGATGTGAGGAGTTAAATGTTCCACTTTTGGGCTCACTTTGAGTTGATGTGAGGAGTTAAATATTCCACCTTTGGACTCACTTTGAGTTGGTATGAAGAGTTAAATATTCCACTTTTGGACTCACTTTGAGTTGGTGTGAAGATTTAAATGTTCCACTTTTGGACTCACTTTGAGTTTGTGTGAAAGGTTAAGTGTTCCACTTTTTGGACTCACTTCACATTTTCTTGAAGGGTTAAATGTTCTACTTTTGGACTCGCTTCACATTCTCTTGAAGGGTTAAATGTTCCACTTTTGGACTCACTTCATATTTTCTTGAAGGGTTAAATATTCCACTTTTGGACTCACTTCACATTATCTTAAAGGGTTAAATGTTCCACTCTTGGACTCACTTCGCATTCACTTGAAGGGTTAAGTGTCCCACTTTTGGACTCACTTCACGTTTACTTGAAGAGTTAAGTGTTCCACCTTTAGTGCTTTAAATACTTTTGATAGTGAATTACTTAATTTTATTTTTAGAAGGCCTACTTGGGGACACACCACCTCAAGGGACAACCTTAAGTCCTATGTTCTGGCAGAGTATAAATAGCAGGTGGTGAATTGAAAGACACCTCTCTTGGGAATTGAGTTTGATATCACTCTTGGCTAAGCCTCAAAGAAATTTATACCTTTGAGAAGTGAAGGAGGAGATTTGGGTTACCATCTCCCCCCAGCTGTGTGATTTCAGATTCTTCTCATCTACGGATTTGGGCCTCACATACCTTGTGTATATTGAGGACTCCCTTTAGCAAAGTTATGTATATCCTTGTAGACAGCTTGATAGGATGTTGTTGTGTTCTAAGTGCCTGCTAAAACATTTTCAAGAACATACACAAGTAGAATCTTTAAGGAGTAGAAATACTAAGTCACTATTCTTGTTCATGTGCAAGGTTGCTTTGCCCCTTGCTCATTATTTAAAGACAACTGCTTGCTTGAACTCCTTGATTGTTGTCTTATGTGCTTGATCCATGATAAAAATATATTGATATACTTGATCTTTTAAAATGCTTCAAAACTGAGATTTTTATGTTCATTGGTCATAGAGTCATACGACTCTGTAACAGTGTCACCAGGCCTTACTGGAAACTATCACTTGGCTTAGGGCGAAGTTTTGCCTCACTATAAACTGTCGCCTTGTCTACCTGGAAAGTGTCACCCAGAACCTTTTTTCTATCTTGTTGCTGTTGCAATCTGGAGCTGCTAAACTTGTATTTTAACCTGTCGTAGAGTGTCTTTTACTATTCTTACCTGAAGCTGGTATGTTATCTGCATGCTCAGACTTGTTCTAGACTAAAACAAATGAGCTAAAACTATTGGATTTGAGCTTAATGAATGCTACTCTTGATCACTTGTCGCATCATAGTTACCTCTCTAACTACTTACTTATTGAGCTTCTTGCTCGCTGCTCGGCTTTAGTCAATTGATTGTTGTAAGTGCTTGAGCACTTTTGATGAGCCATCTCTCTATTGTTCTACTTTGACAAGTGATCTTTACTAGCTTTGCTTATCTCAAATCTGAAAAAAAATTTCTCATTCTATTAGTCAACCAACATCTTTGTTCATGCCGGTTATAACTCGGTCTCAATTTGAGCAGGAGAGTCATCCTCCATTCAATTATACATAGTTACCTTCTCCAACTAGATGCTCACGAGCACCCATTAGTAACAATAGTTCTAGTTCTAATAAATCTAAGGATTCTAAGGCTACCCCATGGTACAAAGGAGGTTTCCTCTTTTTTGCATTCAAGACCCCCAAAAAAATAGACAGTGTCTCACTCACTTTGACTAAACAAGAAAAATTTCAACACTTGCAAGAACACTTTGAGCATAAGGATAACCAAGTGCGCTTAGACAAAGAACACAATCAAAAAAGGATGGATGCTGCTAGACATATGACTTATAGAGGAGTGTCTTATGAGCAACCCAAGACTAGTAACTATGAGCATAGACCTCTTTTTAATGGCAACAATGGCAACAACATGCCACCAAGATCTCCTCCAAGAACCACTTTTGGTATGCCTTCTTCACCTCCTAGACCTCCTCCCTCTCAACATGAGGCAGAGGCTGATGATGAGATTTCTAGTGAGGATCTTATGAGATTTGAACAAGATGTGGTCTCCCAACGAATGATGCATAAGCTTTTAGAGCGTAATGGCGATCAATATTTTTAATATATGACTTCTAGAGGATATAGGCTTCCTCCCGGCTATGATGTCAGACAAATTGTCCAACAAAGAGTACCAACTAAATTGGAAGTCCTTCAGGAAGAACTGCGTTGAACAAATCAAAGCCTTACCCAAATGGCAATAGAAAGAGAGCCTCCAAAGGTCTCTTTTGTAGAATCAATTTGTGCTCTTCCTTTTGATAAAAGTCTATACATGGTCCCATTTCCTATGGATATTGATGTTCCCAAATATGACAAGTATGATGGAAATGGTGACCCCCATGACCATGTGTGTCACTTTTACGCTCTTAGCATGGACTTCCTTCATGAAGACACATTTCTTCTATGACTGTTCCCTAGAAGTTTAAGAGGCCAAGCTTTGGAATGGTTTGCGAAATTGACACCACCTCTTAAGAATTTTGATGAGTTGGCTATGTGCTTCACACAACACTATTCATACAACATCCAACAACCTGTCACCATGATAGATCTTGGTAATCTAAGACAACATCAAGGGGAGCCATTTACAACTTACTTACAACGTTGGAGGTCATTGTATCCTAGGTATCCTCATCAGCTACCTAAAAGAGAAAAGATTGACATTTTCATCAACACACTTGTGCCTGAGCTATTTTATGATCTAAGGAAGCAACTGTTCTCCTCCTTCCATGACATGGTTGAAAGTGCATATCAAATTGAGGATGTAGCTATAAGAAAAGGGGATATTGTTATTAATAAAGATGCTAAAGAAAATGGCAAAGACAAGAAAAAACCTTGGAATAAGAACAAGTATGTTGTTACTGATGGGGTTGTTGATGCTCCTAAAGCTAAAGAGCCTTCTTTCAATCTCTCCAATGCTATCTATGCAGCAAAACAACAAGAAGCTGCCAATGCTCACAGTGCTCCTAAACCTCAATATGCAGATAAGCCTAAGAATTCATTTCGAAAGTGAGTCTATACCAAGTTGGTAGAACCTTACGATGTGATCCTTAAGACTTTGGTTGACAATGGATATCTTAAACTTCCTGATTAACCTAGTAACTGGGATCTGATAAATAAGCCTGATTGGTGGAGAGAGGATCATTACTGCCATTATCACAGAAACAAGGGACATCCAACAGATAATTGTTTTAAGCTTAGGGATGATATTCAAGACCTCATTAATAACAACACAATATCCACTGATGGCTTAACTAAAAATTCTGATCATACTACTTTCAAAGATCCTCTACCTAAGCATGATAAGGGGGAAACTTCTCAAGCACATAAGAAGAATCATGATGCTAAGATCAATTACACGTATCCTTCTAATACACCTGTGATCAACATGGTAGAGCCTGTTGAAAATGTTCTTATGGTGAGATCTCAAGATTCTAATAACACCAATCATGGTAAGCCAAAGTTAGTCTTGCAAACATGTGGTAGTTCATCTTCCCGAAGTGAGACACTGAATGCTGTTACTAGGGGGCAAGCCAAGATTGTCCTTAAAACTGCGTAAGATCCCAAGCAAGCTTTTCCCTCCAAACAAGTGGCTCCTTCAGCCACCCCTAGCTATGATCTTGTCCAACATTTGCAAAAGACACCAACATAGATATCTATCCTTGAGTTGCTTCAGTTATCCCCTTCACATAGAGAGATTCTTGATGAGGCTCTACGTACAACAACTGTTCCCAATGACATTGATCCAAATCAATTTTAGGCTATGGTCAACCACATTTCATCTCCACTTTCTCTCTCCTTTTCTATAGAAGATGACATATCTATTGCTCACCTGCATAATCTAGCTTTACACATTGAAGTTCTAGTCTACAATACCTGAGTCTGTCGAGTCCTGATAAACAATGGTGCAGGGTTAAATATTGTTTCTTTCAATGTCATACAATAATTGGGTTTGTCATAATTCATTGTGGATTCTAAGAAGAAGATTATTATAAAAGCTTATGATGAAGTGGAAAGATCTTCCAAAGATCTTGTCACACTGCTTGTCCGAGTGGGCCCTGTCACTAAAGATATTAGCTTCCAAGTATTGGACATCCCACTCACATATAACATTCTTTTGGGTCATCCTTGGATCCATGACATGCAGGTTGTTCCTTCCACTTATCATCAGTGCATCAAATTTTCGTACAATGGCACTGAAGTTGTGATTCCTGGAGACCATACTATTGCTATTAATGCTCTTGCTGCTACTAAAAAATTTGTTCCTCATAATGAACCTTCTGTTGATCCTAGTATGTCTCTAGTTGCTATTGAGAAAACACTTACAATGATGAGCCTTGGTATGGGTGAATATATCCTAGATTCCTTTGCTTATATACTTGTTTCTCCTAGGTCATATGGGAGACCTTCTGATCAGATGAAGCCTTCCACTTCTGCTATGATGATCTTTGATACTTTTGTTCCTTCATCCATTCCTTTAGAAGCAGAAAGAGAAGAAAAAGCTATTCAAGAGTGGATCTATAGAGAAGATGAGGGTAGATTTTCCCTCCTTGATAATTCCAGAAATACTCCCATGCTTAGTAATTCAGACACAGATACAGACAAGTCACCACTACACACTATGGCTCAAATGGGAGATAATCTTCCTTCTACTTCACTTCTTTGGGGAGAAGAATGTATATCTACTGATGATATAGCTGAGGCCTCTATGTCTAGAACCTATGTGCCTAAAGAATCATTGAACTATGATAGACAATGTCGCAACATTGCACGACTGCTACAAAGAGGTGATCTCTCACATAATGACAGGAGTATTTCTACTTCTCGGCATCTTAAGCCTCTTTGAAAAGATCCTCCCATGACAAATATGGATGTTGATGTGGTTCATACCTCTTGTAACCCCCCTGACATAGTTGATGATTCTTGTGTTGGGTCTGATGAGTTTGTTCCACGTATTGCTTTAGTGGATCATGCTAGTCCTTCTATGACAAGTCTAGATCTTAACACTTTTGGAGCTTACCCTATAGGTTTGACCTCTCTTGTCACTAGAGATGATATCCCTCACATAAATGCTATTGAACCAGTCACTTCATTTCATCTCGCATCAACACCTATTACTTCTTCCACCAGTGAACTAGCCACAAAAAATATCAAATCAACAATCAAACATCATAGTCATCAAGTCAAAAGAAAAGAGTAATGGTCAGATGGCGAAAGCCACATTGTGGCGATATCAAAACCTAAGAAAAGTAAAAATAAAATTCTACTCAAAAATACTGATTATCAAATAAAAGATGACAAGCTGATTCTCTACAAAAAAATGGTGCACTACTTCAAGCATGATCTCATATCTGTTACACTTTAGCCCATTCCTAGAGCTGAGAACATAGTTGCTAATGCCTTGATTACTTTGACATCCATCTTACAAATGAAAAAGCATAAATTTTGCTTCAAGTTCCTAATGGATGAATTACACTATCCTACTCACAAATCTTACAATCCTACCATCTTTTCATATCTTCCACCTCATATTCCTCCTAAAAATCCACCACGCCATTCTTTCTGCCATCCCTTACACTTTGCCTTTATCTTTGGTGACTTGTATAGGAAGGGTCTAGATGGAACTCTCCTTAAGTGTCTAGAAATACAGGAGTCAGAAAAAGTGCTAGTTGCAATCCATGATGGCATATGTGGATCACATTCTAACGATCCTCCATTAGCTTAGACATTGCTTAGGGCTAGTTATTATTGGTCGAACTGGTTGAGACATCCTATCATCATAGTTGCAACATTTGGGCCTAGGGCCTATCAGTTCTCTACATCAGAGGAAGCAAATTCTTGATGCATGTTTCTGTCTAGGGCATTCTTTGTACATATTTTATGATCCTGAAAAAACTCCAAAAAAATTCATATATGATGCTAAAAAATCCTAAAAAGCATATAAAGTCTTGAAAAAAGAGCATCCTAGTGAAAACCTAGCAATAGGCGCGTTGATGTCTCACCAAAAAAAAAAAAAGTGCCTTGGTGAAAACCTGGAAACAGGCGCCTTGGTAGCAAAAATACAAAAAAATTATAAAAAGTCCTTAAAAAATTGCAATAAATCTATCAAGTGGTGAAAATCTAGAAACAGGCACTGCTTGAGACCCTTTGCACCTATGTCTATCAGTCTTGCATGGCACTCATTCACTCCACTTCTTGCTTTGCCTCTCCTAGCTTGGAATTGACTCTTATCTTAGTCTAGGGGGCATACGTTGTTTTAAGCTTATCTTGGGTCTCTTTGTGCATCTGGGTTTCTTAGGCACCTCACAAATGGTGTTTTTCAACACCACCCCAACTGTGTTTTTCAACACTACCCTAGCGTCAAGTGTTTCTTAACACTTATCAGATGTCCTACCCATAGTCTAGATGATGCAATATTTCTCATTGACAGATGTGATAACCAGAGTCTGACTCTATGACCAACACACACGCACTTAGACAATCAACTCGCTTGAGATATGTTGACTTTATTTTTCTTTGTGTGTTGTTTATGAGGATTTCTTTGATGAGTGGTCTCTCCCTGAGAAGTTTTCGATGATGCATAGCTAGAAGACTGAGGGTATGAGAACATGTTTTCATTCTTTATCTGCTTAAGGGTATATTTTGTTGATCCTAACTGTCATGAGCATTTATGTTGGTCTTACTTGACACTATGGATTGACAAGGTATTATCCTTGACTATTTTGCAAGTGCATGCTTCTAGTCATCTTGACTTTCTTGTGTCTCGATGCAAGCATAATCTTGCTATATCAAACTTAGGTGATCTCACTACACTAGTCATCTTGACCTACATGTCTTTGATGCCTAGGTGGGATTTCCACATTTCTATCTGATATAGATCATATTTAGATCCACATAGTTATGCTAGTGTGTATTGTATGATCTTGCAATGCTACCTAATGCTCGATGATGATAATTAGATGTCTATTGGCTTTGTAACCTTGCAAGTAAACCACTTTTCATGTAGTTTGCATTCTTAAGTTCATGTTAGTTTAGTTTTGCATCTTGCATATGGAGAGAGCTCTCCTTTTCATCTTACGTGGACTTGTTAATCAACTGTGCTCACCTTTTGCTTCTTCCCGATCATGTCTTTCACTTCTGGTCTTTCATATCACATCATTTTCTCTTCATTTTGGGATCAAAACCAAAATCCATGTTCACCTTTCTTCTTCTTCTGCGCAATTGGTTGACCTTTTGAGGCTTGATCCTTCGATCTTTGCTGGGGCATTCTTCACCTCTTCATCCCTATATCTTTCAAACTTCCATTCTTTCATTCACTTTCAAATCCCAAGTTCAAATCTCCCTCCATGGTGTTTACGGGTTGAGGGACTGATAGGTTCATGCCCCATGTCCCATGTGTGGGGCATATCTTCACTGCTTGATGGTTATTCTGTTCTCTCTCTTTGATTATGATTTCTAGTGATTTGATCATGTTTCTCTTGCTTCTGCATTCCCTCTACCTGATTTTGCTTTCAATCCTAAGGGGGCAGACACATCATATCTTATTGGCTATCTTTTTCCTAAGTGTTCAGTACTGTCACTACTAGGCTGACCATGTAGGATTTTCTATCTCTCTGCACTTCATTCTTTGGAGTCAGATCGCTATTTGCTTGCCTTCTTGGCTATTTGCTTGCCTTCTTGGCTATCTTCTTGCCTTCTTGGCTAATCTATTCTTTGATGTAATGTGTTTCCAGATCAATCACACATTAGTCAAAGAGGGGCAAATGTATACACCCAAAAATGGTCACCTAGACTATTAGCCCCTTTTGCTAAATCATAAATTGCTTATTCTTGATCAAATCCTAGTTCTATCATTTATTCGATTATTTTCTATGGGCTAACCATTTTATCCTAAGTCTTTATTTATTTAAAAGGAATATTTCCTCCCCTTTTAAATAAATAAAAAGCCCCACTTTTCCTCTTATCCTAAGTTGCACAAATAAAGCATTATTCTTATTTTATAAAAAGGGAAAAAATATTGTTTGTCTCATATGGACACAAAAGTCAACTCTTATTTTCTCATTGGAGGATATTTGTGCACAAGGATCAAGCTTTTTTTTTTCTCCGCCGTTGATTAAATTTTTTACATCTTAATCTCCATGGTCCATTCCTTCTCATTTCCTTTAAAAGGAGAGCTCTCTTCTTCATTCTAGATCCTCAACTTTTTATGCTGCAGGTTTTCTAGGTCACTTTGGAGCTTTTGGAGATTTGGAGCATTCTTGGCCTTTTGCATCTACATACTACTCTAGTTTCATTTCTTGCATAGTAGCTTCATTTTAATGGCATTCTTAGCTTAGATTTCTTTTATGCTTTAGATTAATTCATCTAGTTTAACTAGGAGGCTTTTTAATACTTGCATCTTTCATTTTCATAGCTTAGCTTGTATTTCCATTTCTAGCATAGCATTGCATTGCATTTTCATTCTTGATTCTTGAGGATATTGGCATTCTTGCCCTTGTCTTCATTGAATCTCCCATTGCATGGTTTACTAGCAAGGTTATAGGCTAAATAGCTCTAGCTGAGAGCATTCTTAAAAACCCTTGCACTCCATGCCTAGGTAGATATGGATCAATTTTTGAGACCTCATTCTTGAGTGTTCTTAAATGTAATGATTCATAGAAGTGTGACACAATTATAGCACACAAGCACAAGTGTAGTAAGGTTATTTTGATTGTCAATAAGCTCAACGGTGTAAGTAGTAGCTTGATCTTTCTTAGGAGAAGACTTAATACATGGTGGAATGAATGAGAAAGGGCGTGTAGGATCAAAAGAACCATAAAATGGATAAGAGACATCATGAAAAGGATTGGATGACATGGAGGGTTCTTGATCTTGATCTTTCTTTATGTTCTTTTTCTTTATCATTTTTAGAGTCCTCTTGACATGGAGCCACCTCTAAGGACAAGGAAGCATGGTGTAATTGTATGGAAGACTTTGGAAGAGATGATGAAGGACTAGGTGAAGTAGGTATTATAGCACAGAAAGGCTTAGGCTCTTTAGGTTTAGCATTATTGAAAGTATTTGCAGCCAAGTGAAGGTTAGCTTGATTTTCTTTAAGAGCTAGTCCTTGAGGACAACTATAGGGAACTGCATGAAAAGTATTAGGACCTTTGTTGGATGAAGGATTTGTGAAAGATTTGAAAGACTTGGAAGCTTTAGGAAATGTATGAGTATTGGAGGAAGTAGGGGATGGAAGGGAACCATCACAAGACAAAGGTCCATCATTAACATAATCTTTCTCAAGAGTGTAATCTTTATTTTCAGCATGAGAGTTCTTAGAGGAGAGATTCTTATAGTATTTACATTTATAATCAGCATAGAAAGCTTTCTCTTCCTTAATAGAAGTAGATGTATCATCTAGGTATTGTTCACAAAAATCATCAAAGTCTCTTTCAAAATTATAATCATATGGATCACCATCATTATCTATCCAATGTGAAGACCCATTTCCAATAAGAATGAACACACAACTAGGAGGACTCTTAGGAATAGAGGTGTCATAGGTATCACTACATTATCCATCATCATAGTCATCAAAGATGGGCATGTCACTCTTCGTGGAAGAGGTATCACAAGGATTGTCATGTTGCTCATCATGGTATGTCTTGAGAAGAGATGTAAGACTCTTGGGAGAAGTAGAAGAGGAACGAGATCATGAAGAAGAGGAAGGTGAAGACCTAGTGGAGGAAGAAAACTTGGATGATGAAGAATGTGAATAATGTCTAGAAGACTCGTGGTAAGACTTGGAAGATGAGGAAGGATGAGAAGACTTAGAAGATGAAAAAATTTTGGAAGAAGGATGCCATGATAGGATCATGTGTATGATCCTAGCAAAGGCATCTGATTCAATAAATTTTTCTTTTATTTTTGTCATAAATTTATTACCCATGTGATTTTTGGAGGAATAATACTCTTCAAATTGAGAAATGAGTTCGAGATCATCTATTTTCAAGAGAGGTTTCATAACAAGATAGTTGAAATTCATGGTTCTGGAAGAGGAGGAACCAAGCATGGAAGTGATAGAAGAGATGAATAGAAGAAGGTAGACTAGATAATAAGAGGAAAAGAATCAAGAACATGTGAAGAGTTTAGGAAGAAGAGGAAGAAGCCTGAAGGAAGAAGAGAAAGGATGGAAATGGGAGACTAGGAAGACAAGGGAGATGTGGAAGAAAGAAGACCAAGAGTCATTTTGTGCAACTTGATACCATATAAGTTCATTTGGATGTTGATCAACATGTCATAGCACTTTTGGGAGATCTTTGAAGTTTTTATCACTCGGGAACTCAGATTTGTTTGTTTAATGTGACCAACTAGATGCATTACTAGATTTTTATCACTAATCAAGCACGCAAGACAACAATCGGGGAGTTCAAGAAAATAATTGTCTTCAAACAATGAGAAAGGGACAAAGAAACCTTGCACATGAACAAGAATAGTGACTTAGTATGCTACTCCCTAAAGATGCTTTTTGTGTATGTTTTCAAAAACATTTTCAGTCACACACATAGTCCTAGCAAATAAAAATTTGGTTGCACTATGGTTCTTAGTAATGGTCAACTCTAAAACTTTTGCAATTTCAAAAGAGAAAACTCCAATCTAGGTGCACCGGGGGTTTGACACATTCCAAGAATTTAATCAATCGGAGATGCTGAGGAGATCTGACAGCCCAACAAGAAACTACACCCATGGAGATTTCTTCCACAAGGACATTTATATAGCATTTTGGCAACCACAAAAAAAATGGCTATTATGGATTGAGGTTCCATCCACATGGTTTACCCAATAAAGGGAGTGTCCATTAATATTAGCTCTCTAAAAATGTGACTCACAAAAAGGACCACATGGGGACTTAGTTCAGATTCAAGGATCTGAGTTTCTGATACTACCTAAAAAGGGAGTAGAGCATAATCCTCTAGTCTCTTCACTTCACCCAAACATACCAAGAAGATTCATTAGCATGCTAAGATTGAAACCACCTCAGCAAGGTTTACGATGTCAACAAAAATGTCTACTGAGCTCTCTAAGTGGGACCAAGAGAGAACGTACCAATCAATGTTGAGGACTAAACCAAGTAAGATCGTGAGATAATTACAATATCCTCCCTACCTACAAGGGGTTCTATCATCAAGAAGAGATTCACATGAAAAACAAGTGAAATAAGCTCACTCTCTCAAGAACACCACAAATAGTGTTCATAGGGCCTATTTACTATGTGAAACATATATGCAAGAAAGTGAATCTATGTTCTTTTTAGAGCCCAAAATTGAAGTGTGGTCTATTAAAGAAAGAAATCACTCAAGTAAGACACATGAGAGGTTCATTTTAATTTCCAAAAGCCAAATGTTATAGAGATACAACAAAATACCTCAAGTCCAAAGCAACGCGCTTAGTAGATTTTTGTTGAGCTTTTTTTGTGCAAGCAAGCCACGAACTCTCAAACAAGTAAACAAGCAAACAAGATACACAATGTATATCCAACTCATGAAAACCCTAGGGTTAGATCTTCAAATAAATTTTTAGGAGAAATAATAGCCAGCAAATAATCCAAATGATAACCCATATCATGCATTGAACCATGAAAAATAAGTGCACACTCTTCACAAAATTTTATTTTTTTTGCATTTGACCTAGTCAACAAGATCTAATTTTTTGATATGATTTCGGCCACAAAAATAGAAATTAAAAATAAAGACCCCTACTAAAAATAGAGAGCTTTCCAAAAATGTAAAAATTTTAGAAAAATCTCTTCATTTGTGCCCTAGAGACCCATTTTACGAAAATAGATCAGTTTTTGTAAATTGACTATTTGAGCTATGATATTGCATCCAAAATTAAAACACAAAAAATGGGCTCTTTTAGAATTGAAAGAGATTTCTTAAAATGTAAAAATCTCCAAAAAATATATTGATTTGCGCCAAAAATTAATTTTTTATGAAAAATAAAGAAAAAGTTATAAAAATTTCAAAATACCTCAAAAAATTCTGAATTTTTTATTGAAGCTTCTCTGATATGTTGCCAACCTGTAAAAATAATTTCAGACAAAAAATCCAAGTTGTTTGGGAGATATGATCAAATCTTTGAAAATATAGGGTTTTTGTCTCCAAGCAAATCTACACAAGGGAGTTAGCTCCAAAATAACAAAAACTAGCATGTAAAGGTGGGTTGCCCCATGGTGGGTGCCAAAAAATGTGTGCTAAAATTTTGACACACTTCTATGAGTCATTAAATCCAAGATTTCTCAAGAATGAGGTCTCAAATGGTGACTCATAGCTCTCTATTCATGGAGTACAAGGGTTTATAAGGGAGGCCCTCATATTAGACCTAGTTTGTGCCCATGTAAGTACACCATAAAATGAAAGATTCAAAGAGGAAAAGAAAGAATGCTAGTCTCCATGATTATCAAGTATGCATGCAAATGAAAATGGAAGCTATTCTAAATGATAACAATGCATAAAATCAAACTAATCTATGAAAGGAAATGTTTATGCAAGATTATTCTATGAAACGAAATATGAATCTAATCTAATATGCAAGTGCAAGATTAATCTAAATGGATTGCCATGGGGCATGAGAGAAGAAGACAAGAAAAGAGAAGTTTCAATATTCAAGCTCAAGTGCTCCAAACTCTTCTCCAAAATTGCTCTCCAAACTTGCATAACAATAACATAAAATCTTGATCTCTAAAATCTCCATGCATAAAAATGAGAAGGAGAGGGCTCCTTATAAAGGATTTTAGAAATGAATGGACGGTCAAGATTAAGAGGCAAAAAGAAATGAGCAATGGTGGAGATTAAATCTTGGTTGATCCATGTGCTCAAGATTCTCAAGAGGCAAAATCAATGGACATGGTTAAAAGGTAAAAAGATGTGTGGAAGAGATTAAGAGGCAAAAACCTTTTTCAAAAAGTCAAAAGATTCTATCTCATAGGAAAGTGCACTTCAATGTGTAGACAAAAAGTCTTTTTATTTTTATTTTTATTTTATTATTTATTTATTATTTTTAGCAAAGTGGTTTCTATTATTTAATTAAAAGATTTTTTATTTATTTAAAAGAGATTTGTTCTTTTAATTAAATGTGGCTTAGGATAAAGTAATTTTATTATTTAATTAAAAGATTTTATTTTTATTTAATTAAAAGGGAGCATGTTCTCTTAATTAAATAAAACTTAGGATAAATGATCAAACCTTAGGACATATTAAAATAATTGAATTAATTACGATTTGATCAAGGAAATTGATTTGAATTGAAAATATTTGCAAGGTATTGATTCAGGAAATTAATAAATTGATGAATAGGGGCCCAAAGTCTAGGTGACCATTTTAGGGTCCATAAACCTACATCATTCCTCCAAAAATCCCCCACACATATCCAAACATATACCTTTTTCTTAGAAGTGGCTCCATGTCAAGAGGATAATCCAAAGAGAAAAGAAACAAATACCGATAAAGATCAAGATCAAGATTCTATACAATCCCCTCCCATATTTGATGAAGGTCCCATATCCATAGAACCATGTGATGATCCTCTTTCATCCTTTCATGTCTTCCAAGATGATATCCTTCCAATCCAAGAACAAAGTACCCTTCCAAGTTCCATATTTTCTCCACTCCCTAAGCAAGATCAAGATATCCCTTCCACAATTTCCAATGAGCATATTGAAATCAAGAGAAAAATACCCTCTCTACACCATTTGAAGATCCTTGTCAAGATCAAAGTATCACATCATTTCCTTGTCATATTCCTCCATGTTCACCTCAAGAAACCATCATTATTCCAAATCCCTTGCATGATAATAAATCCCTTCAAGATTCAATTGATCCTATCAAATTTGTTCCTATCAGAGCTACTCATGAGCCTATTGGTATAAAGATAAATCTTAAGGATGAGAACCTTGGCAATGTAGCTCCTTCTAAAGATGTTGATATCCCTTTCACACCTTATATCCCTCCATTCAAACACAACCATATGCCTTCACTATCCTCCAAATCCATTTTGGGTTCCTATGTCCTAAAACAA